>JANJGN010000065.1:1632500-2177500 GCA_026770705.1 Isurus oxyrinchus
ACAACACACACAGACACACAACACACAAAAACAGAAACACAACACACACACAACACACACACACACAACACACACACACACAACACACACACACAAAACACACACACAACACACACAACAACAAACACACACACACATAAACACACACACGTACATACACACATAACACACACATAACACACACACACACACATAACACACAAACACACACATAACGCACGCTGACACATACATTTCAGACACGCACACACACATACACACACATACACACACACACACTCAACACACAAACACATAACACAAACACATAACACACCCAAACAACACACGCACACACACACAACACACACACACAACACAAAGGCACATACAAAACACACACACACACACACACACACAACACAGACACACACACAACACAGACACACACACAACACACACAGACACACAACACACAAACACAGAAACACAACACACACACAACACACAGACACAAACACAATACACACACACAACACACACACAACACACACACAACACACACACAACACACACACAACACACACACAACACACACACACACACACACATACACACACATAACACAAAAAATACACACACACGCACACACACACATAACACACAAACAACACATACATACAACACACTCACAACACACACAGACAGACAAAACACACACAAGCACACACACACACCCAAAATACACACGCATACACACACATAACACGCACAAACACAAATACACACACAACACTCACACACATAACACACACACACATAACACACACACACACAACACATAACACACACAACACAAACACACACATGACACACACACACACAAGACACACACACACAACACACACACAGACAACACACACAAACAAACACAACACACACAACACACCCACACAACACACACAACACACACAGACACAACACACAGACACAACACACAGACACAACACACAGACACAACACACAGACACAACACACAGACACAACACACAGACACAACACACAGACACAACACACAGACACAACACACACACACAACACACACACACACACACACACACACACACACACACACAACACACACACAAAACACACACACACACAACACGCACACACACACAACACACACACACACAAAACACACAAACACACACACGCAACACACACACAGCACACATGCACACACACACACACACACACACAACACACACACACACAACACGCACACAGACATAACACACACACACACGTAACACACACACACATAAACACACATAACACATACACACAACACACACACATAACACACACACAACACACACGCACACAAAACACACAAACACACACACGCAACACACACACAGCACACATGCACACACACACATACATACAGACATACACACACTTAACACACACACACACACACATATACACACACCTAACACACACACACACACACACACACACACACACACACACACACACTCACACATAACACACACACACATAACACACACACACACATAACACACACACACACATAACACACACACACACATAACACACACACACACATAACACACACACACACATAACACAATCACACCTTTCACATACACATAACACATACACACATAACACACACACACACACACACACACACACACATGGTTGGGAATCTTTGAATTACAGTAACGGGATGGTTGTGGATGATTGGGAGCTCATGACAGCAATTGATATCTCTCGAGGATTTATGGAAATCTTTGGGATATGAGGATAGTTCAGTAAGGTGTTATTGAGGCAGATTTTGCAGGAAGTTGTTGACTATTCGAGAAGCCGTGATGACTAGTAGATGATTACACCTGCTCTTATTTCTTATGTTCTTACATAAACTTACATAATCAGAGGATCAATTAAAATTATATTGACCTTAGAGTGGAAGGATTACAGATTCACCAGAAAGATTCTGTTTTCAGGCAGGTTAAATTCATACTATAAGATCCATACTCACAGAATCATAGATTGGTCACAGCCCAAAAAAGATGATATTCATCGCATCGTGTCTGCAATGGCACGTTGAAGTGATAATTCACCGCCCTCGATCCTCAATCTTTTTCCAGGTCACCTTCACATTCCTAATTTTCAAGACTTCTTCAAATTTCTAGTCTGCTCAGCATAGAATAAAGAAGTGTGATCTGATCGAGGTTTCTACCCTACTAAAATGCGTTCTTAGGTTGAACACGGGGAAATGTCTCCACCAGTGAGAAAAATGAATGCAAAATGTAATATATTTTGCCACTGGTCAACAGCGAAGGTGCCTAGGACAACCAAGGAAACCTCAGGAATCAACTTTCAAACTAAGGGCTGCTGGAAATCAAGGCATAATTCTTAAAATAATCGCGGCTACCACAATCTTTAGTTGTTTTTTTTTGGTCTTTTTTGCAAAGTGAAGCGCCTCTTTATCTTCGGCTCTACTTGAAGAATTGAGCACATTTTGCTCACCTTCTCTTCCCTGCCGTTTCACAAGGAACGAAACCCTTGGTCACAGGACAATTCTTAGATAACGAATCTAACCCAGGAGCCCCATTTTAAACGTCTTATGCTCTCTCAACCGAGCTATTCGAGCTGATTTCAATAGCTTTCCCATACCTAACTTCACTATCTGACAAGAGGCATCGGCCCATTTGTTGTACATTTCCTCCTTTGAAATTTCACCCTCACAGGCAGACAGGCAGCATCCCTTTGGCTTCCTTACAGAAATCTTGTAATTGCACCAACTGTTCACTCATTACTAGAGGCGTGTGATGATATAATGCTATTATCAAGATATCTGCACCTGGCCTTCAAAGGCTCACAATGTAACTTCTAACCTGTCAGGCTTTTTTACATTGCATCATAATTCTCAAAACTACCTCCCGACTTCGTGGCTTCATTCAAAGCCATGCATTGCCCCAGAATGATTCAAATGTGAGATTCAGACTGCCCTGTCTAGTGAGGACGCAAACTATCCAACTAAGCTTATTCCCTGGAAATATTAAGTTCAGAAATTCCAGTGTGATATACCAAGAGATGGATATTGATTTCGTGAATTGAGAAACGATGTTGAATGGTGTTTGTTGGTGGAATGCGTGATACCATCACTTTGAAATCAGGAACGCTCATTCGGAGTAATGTTCTAATTTTGTGAATCACACTCTATAGAGGTGTAATAGATCTGCCATCACAAGGTCTTCATTAAAAACATTTATCCGTCACGACTGTTTGTTCGATTAACTGCAGTGAAATGCATCAGTCAGCACGTGATTTTGCTCTTAGATGTCTCCAATAACGATTCAATGTGCTTCCTTACGGAAAGCTCAAAGTGTGATTGTGATCTGACCATTTTGGTTGTATTGCCACAGAAATCCATGCTTTATGCTTTATTCGGACATTGTTAGGTTGATTAAAATTTCATTAGATCAGCGTCCATGATGTTCCTTGATTATTTTTGCTTGTTTAGACTTGTCACGTTTTTCCTTTATCTGCCATTTTACACTCAGACGGTTGCTATGCTGCCATTCACAACCTCATCTGGATGCAAATTTTGTTTCTTTACGGTAACCATTACAACTCTCTTTGACTTTTGTACCATGAAACCTTTAGTTTCCTGCCCTCCACCCTCACGGACCTTCACTTTTGCACTTGCTTCCCCCAGCCACACTCCATTTATTTAAAATCTGTTATGAATATACATACTTCAGTATTGACGAAAAGTGATCAATCTGAAATATTCGCTGATTACTTCTTGACCTTCTGTGCATATACAAATTTTCCTTCCATTTATTTTCTGAAATCCAGCATCCACGCTTTTCTTTCTGACTGATGATGTAATCGGATTCAGCAAGGTCTTAAAAATATCTAATTCACAGGGTGATGAAGGATTCTGCGAATGTGGAACTCTTTCCATGGCTGGGATAATTTGGAAGAGCTACAGGACTCCTTCTGAATGCTGGGATTCTATGATTCGCGACTTTCATTTTGACATTGATTGGAAACTTAGCAAACTGTTCACAGCATGAAGGTGATGAATGAATGAATCAGAGAAACTGTCTGATATTTTGTACGGACCATTTAATGCATGTGGAAAGGCTACATTTGTCTATCCCAGGCCATGGAGTGGTTAAGGTCTTGCAGATCAAGGTTGTAAATGAAGTACGGAGTAAAAGGTCAAACACTGCTCGCAGACTCAATGATTGAAATAATTACCTTCTTCCACCAGCTCCCTGAACTTGAAAATGTGTTAAATTTGATCTACTGATGTAAAGCCGGGAAACAAAAATTATATATGCAGATCAAGTAGATCATGCTGACTTGTTGGAACGTTCCCCCTCCCCCCAGAATTCCGTCCCCCCTCCCCTCCCCCCACCCCCTGCCCCCCCCCCCCACCCCCCCACACATACACACCCCTACCAGGTTGGCTGGGAACTTTGTTTCCTACTATCTCTTACTGAAATCCTCCAATTGTTCAATGGCTGTGTTACCTAGAAAGGAAAGAGGGCCAGCTCCCATTTCATCCCTTGACCTTCAGTCTCCTCCATAACGGTATTTGACTCTTGATATTCGCTTGTATTTTCCCTAAATCGTGTATTTTAAACATGACCATATTTGGATTATTGTTCCAGAATTGCCCAATACCTCACGCCCACTAACCCACCCACCTCCTCCCAGCCCCGCTCCACTCCTCCCACCTCCGCTCCACCACCACCCAGTGAAGCACATTCCACGTGCTCTAACTTATCCGAGAGGTATCCAAAGCTTTATTTCATTCTCATTGGGCCTCAATCGTAATCATCAATGAGCTGCTCTTGTACACAGCTCAGCAATTTCAGGAAAGATAGGCTCTGAAATAAACGAGATCTTAAGTGGCAACATTCGTGAAATAAGCTCTTTCAGCACCGGACTAATGCAGCTGAGAAATGAAATACATGTATATAATATTATTAGGTGTATACCACAGATCAAGAAAAACAAGTATAATTTTGAGGGTCAAGTTTGCGAGCAGTTTAGAAAATGTTGCAGGAACTTACACGGTTCAAGTAACGGTAGGCTCCTTTTATCCTTTTTATAGAATAGGATGGGCACAGGCCGAAGCGAACAGAGGGACTGAAGTCAAGAAATGTGCAAAAGGAAAAATATGACCTTTGTGGTTCTACCCCAACAATGTTACTGCCAAATGTCAGCAGGAGCGAGATGTCAGAGGTATTGGAAATGGTCAGAAATTTAAAAGCACTTGGAATATGATTATGTCAATAGTGGATATGTAACTTCATCCAATGGATTGCATTCGAAGAATATTGGGGTAGAGATAGGGGCAGGTCTCTAGAACAAAGAAGATGGGGAGCAGGACTAAGCCATTCAGACATTCGAGCCTGCTCAGCTATTCAATACGCTGATAGCTGAATGATTCCGTTTCGAATTCCACATTCCCAACTAAACACGATAACTCTTAATTCGCTTGCCTAACAAGAATGTATTTTTATTATGCCATAAAAAGATATATTCAATGACCTCGCCTCCAACATCTCCTGAGGCAGAGTTCCAAAGTCACACAGCCTTCTGGGAAGAAAGCAAATCTCCTCATAACTGTTCCAAATAGGTGATCATTAATTTAAAACAGTGCTCCCCAGTGCTGGACACTCGCTTCCTTCTTAAATATTGGGGTTACATTTGCTACTTTTCAGTCACATGGAACCATTCCATAATCTAGCGAATTTTGGAAAATTATATCCAGCGCATCTACTACCTCATTAGCCACTTCGTTTATTATCCTTGGATGTAATCCATCGGGATCCAGAGACTTGTCAGCTGGCAACTCCATCACTATGCTCAGTACCGCTTCGCTTGTGCTTGTAATTTCTCCTTGTTCCCCTCTCCCTTTGACCTCCTGATCTGCAGCAATTAGCAGATTGCGTTTTATGTCCTCTATATTGAACAGAGAATCAACATATCTGTTCATTTTGTCTGTCATTTTCTCATTATCTGCTCTTACCTCCCCACTGTCACTGTTTAGAGGGCCAACAGTCACTTTACTTTATGCTTTACTTTCTAAATCCCTGTATAATCTCTTTTTGTGCATTTTATATTTCTAGCTATCTTTCTCTCATAATCGAAATAATTTTCCCTGATTAAACTTTTAGTCATTTTTTTTCCATTCTTTATATTCTGGTCAATCATCTGACCGGCCAACCATCTTTGAGCAGTTATATGTCTTTTCATTACATTTAATGCTCTCCTTAACTTCTTTAGTTAACCACGGATAGTGGGCCGTTACCTTAGAACATTTCATTATTCTCGGAATATGCTTACACTGAATATTCTGTAATGTCCACTTAAATGCCTGCCACTGCTTCTCCATTGATCCATTCTCTAGTCGATTAACCCAGTTGACTTCAGCTAACTCAGCTTTCATGCCCGTACATTTGCCCTTTTTTAAGCTTAAGGTACAAGTCTTGGGTCCACTCTTCCCCATTTTAAGTTTAATGATATTGTTTCACTACCACCTGGAGGGTGCCTTTACTCTGAAGATATTAATTAATCTCTGGTACAATACCAAGCCTAATAGAACTTGCTCTCTGCATGGTTCCTGAGCATGTTGCATTAAGAAATTACCTCGAAAGCATTCTAAGAGCTCTTCATCGAGGCTGCAATTGCAAAATTGATTTCCCCTCTTTATATGGAGAATAAAATCACCTATGATTATTGCTCTCCCTTTATCCTAAGCGTCTAATGTTTCTGCTTTATAATTTGTCCTACATTGTCGTTACTGTTAGGGGGCCTGTCGACCACTCCTACTCGTGACTTTTCTCCTTAGTATTCCTCATCTCCACCCAAACCGATTCTACATCCTGATCTCTTGAACCAGGTCATTATTAACCATTGGTCCAATCTTGTCAATCTTCAATTCACAGTGCTACCTCTCCACATTTACATAGCTCCTTATTCTTCTTGAATATCGCGTTCCTCTCAATATTCAAGGGCCAATAATTGTCGTTCTGCACCAAGCTCCCGTAATTCCTATCAGATCAATCTTCCCTTGATATGAAGGATGCGCCAGAGGACAGAAAGAGGCAGAGAGTTTAATGGTGTTAGTGCATCAGCGGATGCGATCCATGCAATTAATTTATACATATTCTCTATTTGTGTTACGGTTTTTTACAACCTTGAATAAAATTGGCAAACGCAGTAATTCAAAAGTAGACCATCATCCGTAACGGTTGCATGGGTTCGTCAACACCAGCGTCAGGTTATGATGATTTTGTCAACGTAAATTCACCAGGCTTATTGGAATTAGTTTATAGCCAGCCGGGTTAGAGTCGAGTTTCCATGAGATATTTTAGTTTGGTGTTACTACCTGTGCTGTTAGAGTAAGGTCACCACATTAGTTTTGGAGTCACTTTATTAGCACTATTGTTCCAATGTGGCAGCCATGGTCAATGTTAGAGTATATTCAATATCAATTATAATATTTTGTGTCATGCGCAGTATAGCTTGTGGCGAGGCATTACCTGTGATCCTTTGAGTACTAAATAAGTTTGATTTACAATCTGGATTGGCGAGGATTTTACCAAATTATTAAGAGGTCAGAATAACCTGGCACAGTGTGGGGAAGGGGATGTTCCATTCAAATTACACAGGGCATGCACAGAGCACTTTCAAACCGGGATTATGTTGCCTTCACTGATTTTAACAGGTGGAATTTAATGTCCTGAGTTGTGCAATTTCTCCATTAGCGGCAGAGGCGCAGTGAACCAGAAAATCGCCAATTGTTTGTTAAAGAACTGCAACTAAGGCAGAAATATTGTGTAACTTGATTTTCCCAGGGGACGATGGATTGTTCTATAAAGGGGGAGGAATTAGGAATCTCAGATGCATTCCACTTAGAACCGTATAGCTCGAGAGGATTCGCACAGGTTTATGAAACATGATAACAGTTCTACAGATAGAGAACGTTTACTATCCCGTTCTTGCAGCATTCGGCGTTCCCGGTAAGTCAGTTTCACTCTGTGGCCTAAGGGCTGTTGATAATTCCAATGTTAATATAACATATTTCGAGAATGACCTCATTGCAGAGTCACATGTCCATCAGGATGATTTGAGAAATATCGACGTGTATCTTGCTAATCCTTTCCACGGGCGAGCGTCTGTTCAAGTATTCTCCTTTTGCTGAGGCTGATTTACCCCCTATCACCCTCGAACAACTCCCCTCTCCCGTCCACCCTCTCAAAGAATAAATCATTCACCCCAGATAGATTTGCTTTTTATCCCTGGGCATCAATTCAATTATTTCGTGCTCCCAATTTACTTGACGTTGGTAACTCCTCCGATTTTAGCCACCTTCAACCAACAGGGACTTTTGAAAGGATTTTGAGAATAAATTGCCGTTCAGGGAGATGCCAACCTCTGCTCTGCCGGCGTGAACCCTCACAAATGCAATACTAGCCGAGCGGTGGCTGGGCCGTTTAATGTGGGTGTCTATATGGAGAACGTGTAGAATTTTTCGGCATAATTTTTTATGTTTGCGCCTGGGTTGAATGTTTTATTGGAATCCCCATGTGCCTCTTAGTCTTCTGGAAGCTATTTTGAAGACGTGTTGATTTCTGAATAACGTTTGCTGTAATTACAACGGGTATTAGATGGTCAATCGTTTCATTAAAAAAAAGCAAAGTTTCACCAACACTCGTCTCTATAATGAAAATAAAAAGAATTCGTGTCGATAACGCGAAATGGAGACAGATCCGAATATTTCCCAATAAAATGGTGTAACAATTCTTTTTTCGTTGCTTAACTTTTCTCTCCCTTTCTTACAGCCAACTTAATGACAATTGCGATTCTCTCCGGGGGAGTTGTGACCTATCGAAATGTATCTCCCTCTACATGACAGCTATGGCCGCAGCAGATCTTTTGGTCATGATTTTCAATGTAATAATTTATCGCGTTATCAGCTTTCACTTTCCGTCTTCATTCCTGTCCTACACTGCCGTTTGTAAATTCATCCTGTCTTTGAATCCTGCTATCCTGGATCTGTCTGTCTGGTTCACTGTCTCCTTCACATTTGACCGATTTGTAGCTATATGTTGTCAGAAATTTAAAACAAAGTACAGCACTAAGAAAACGGCGACTGTGGTTTTAACAATAGTCTCTATTGTGAAGTATTTCGAGAACATTCCTTTTTGGTTTGCATATGAACCTGAACGAACAATTAACAATATCTCCTGGGGTTGCCTCTCCAGTGTAGTCTTTTACTCATCGCCTGCAGGTGTGGCGTACTCCTGGTTTAAAAGCATTTTTATTGCTTGGCTTCCTTTTTGCTTGATATTACTGTTGAATTGTTTGACAATCAGGCGCATTATAGTGGCCAGCAAAGCCCGCAGGGCACTTCGGGGGTCACCACCGTGAGAATCAGAGTGATTTAGAAATGAAGAACAGGAGAAAATCGATTACTTTATTGTTCGGAGTATCGGGCAGTTTTCTACTGTTTTGGCTGACAGCTGTCGTTAGTTTTTTAACTACGAGATTGCCAAGTACCGCACAAACCCTAGGCGATTTTGCAACTCCTGAATACATCGCGACTGAAACCGGATGCATGCTAATGTATTTGAGTTCCTGTTCAAACACATTTATTTATGCAGCAACACAAACTAAATTCAGGGAAGAGATTAAGAAGGTGATGATAATTCCTTGGACTTTGATTCTGACTTTGGTTAAAAAAAAGAGAAAAAAAAACATTTTCATCTCCTAGTTAAATTATACCAGGTGTTCTAAGTAATCGTCCAAGTACGAAATAAAAGTGTTTTTGCGAATATGAACGTGCATCAGAATACCTTTACTGCATTTGTTTTCTGCCCGCAGTTTCTCAGGACGAACCTAATCTATTCCTAATGAAACATTGCACTTTTCACTCAAAAATCAAAGCGAACATTTGGATATAACATATGCGTGTCAGAAATAAGTATCTCACTCCGTTCTCATTTCAAGGGACACAATTTGCCATCAAATTGATGGAGTTTCATAAACAGAGAAGCAATCCATTGAATGCAATCTTTCATTTTGCCATTTACTCTCCAAACGTTAACAAGTTACATTCATTTTCACCAGCGATCTCAACATCCTGGAAGACGAATTGCATTGATCCATACATCCAGTTTATCCTTTCGTGACATTTCTTGTCGAAAATGTTTGCGTGGTTATAAGGTGGTTCATTTAAGAGAGCTGGTAAGAGAACCAGGTTTGTTCAGGGAGTGTCGTGTTCAATTAATTGCTTCCGTTTTTATTAATGACGTAACAGTGAGAGTTGATAAGGGCAATGCTGTTGCTGTGTTGCAGATAGTATTCCACAATGCGTTCAATCAAATAGATAATACCGGATTGTTAACGAAGTTAGAATTTTAACACTGAATATACAGCACCAATAAGGATTCGAAATTGGCTGAGTGACAGAGAATAGCAGTGAATTGTTATTTTCAGCAAGAGGGGAGTTTATAGTGGAATTCCCCGGGCCCAGTGTTAGGCCGTCTACTCATCCTCATATATATTAAGGGCCTGGATCTTCGTGTACATAAGGGAATGATTTCAGAAACTGCGTGTGGCAGGGGATTTAGAAGGGTTTGGAAATGTGAGGGTAGTGCAGAATTTCAAAGAACATAGTTCTTTAGGGGGCAGATAAAATTTAATGCATAGAAACAAAAAAATGATTCGTTATTGTAGGAAGAACACAGAGAGATGAACCAAATTAAATGTTATAATTACGCAGGAAATGCAGAAGTAAGGGGCATTGGGTGTAAGTGTATATGTGCATAAATAATTGAAATTGCTGGGACACTTTGAAAGTGTCTTTCACAAAACATATGGGATCCAGGGATTCATAGTAGAGGCATGGAGTACCAAAAACAAGAAAGTAGGGGCATGGAGTACCAAATACAGGAAAGTAGGGACAGGGAGTACCAAAAACAAGAAAGTAGGGGCATGGAGTACCAAAAACAAGAAAGTAGGGGCATGGAGTACCAAAAACAAGAAAGTAGGGGCATGGAGTACCAAAAACAAGAAAGTAGGGGCATGGAGTACCAAATACAAGAAAGTCGGGGCATGGAGTACCAAGAACAACAAAGTAGAGGTATGGTGTACCAAGAACAACAAAGTAGAGGTATGGAGTACCAAGAACAAGAAAGTAGAGGCATGGAGTACCAAAAACAAGAAAGTCGGGGCATGGAGTACCAAGAACAACAAAGTAGAGGTATGGAGTACCAAGAACAAGAAAGTAGAGGTATGGAGTACCAAGAACAACAAAGTAGAGGTATGGAGTACCAAGAACAACAAAGTAGAGGTATGGAGTACCAAAAACAAGAAGGTAGTGACATGGAGTACCAAAAACAAGGAAGTAGAGGCATGGAATATCAAATACAAGAAAGTAGGGGCATGCAGTATCAAAAACATGAAAGCTACCTGAAAAATTTGCCAACATGTGTTCGGCCCCAAGTGGAATATTATGTACAGTTTTGGGCAGCACACATTCGGAAGGAAATAAAGGAATGAGTAGGAGTAGGGGTGGGGGTCGAGGTGGAGCTGCTGTTGGGGGGATATGGGAGAGTGCAGAAAAAAGTCACGAGGGTGCTTCTAGGGATAAGAAAGTTGAGTTAGGTAGTCAGATTGGGAAGTTAAGACTGTTTTGCTTGGAGAATGGAAGTTTCATAGGGGCTTAATTAGAAATGTTAGGTCCATGGGAGGCCTGGGCAGAGTGGACAGGGGGAAACTCTTCCTATTGGTGAGAGGATTGTGAACCAGGGAGTGCAGATATAAGTTAAGCAGAAAAATAAGGAACGCTGTCATGAGGAAAAACGTTTTTTTTGAACGCAGCCAGTATTTAGGTTCTGGAATGAATTGCCTGAGACTTTGCTGGCGGTGATTCAATCAAGGCATTCAACGGAAACTGTATCATTATCTGAAAAAAAAGCAAATGTAAAATGCTAAGGGTAAATGGTAAGGGATTCACGATGGCTGAATTCGCCAAAGATGGCCAGAATAGAGGCAAAAAAAATTTAATCCTTCCTTGCTGAAGAATTCGATGATTCTATGATGTGTTGGTGCTGCAGACAAACTTCACTCTATGTACATTTTCGTTGGTCATTGGCTGTGTATGCCTCTTCCAAGGCGAGTATTTGCTTCCTGTCAAGAATTTCATTTGAGAATTGCCTCTGCTGCCCATGTATGTACACCCACAGTGTTGTTAGGGAGAAGGTTCCAGGACTTTCATTGAGCAACAGTGAAAGAATGGGGATACATTTCCAAGTGGCGGTGGTGCATGACTCTGAAGAAAACTGGCAGGAGTTGGAGGAGCAATTATTGCCCTTCCCTAATTGCACTTGAGAACGCCGTGGTGAACCAACTTCTTCAGCCGCTGCAGCCTATCTTGTAAAGGTAAACCTACACTGATAATTGGGAGTGGATTCCAGGATTATGACCCAGCAACAGTGAAGAAATGACATTATATTAACAAGGAAATATGCTGTTTATCTTGGAACGGAACTTGCAGATGCTCTTTTCCCCATGTCGTGCTGTCCTTGTTTTTCTAGATGGTAGGAGTTGTAGGCATGGAATATGCCACTGAAGGTGCCTTGTTGTGATGGTCCAACTCATTTTTTACATAGTATTCACTGCTGCAACTTTGCATTTGTATGGAATATATACGATGGAGGATGAGTGGCTGACCATTGGGGGAACGTTGTTCTAGATGGTGTCCAACTTTTTAAGAGCTGTTGGAGGCACACTCACCCATGCAAGTAGGCAATATTTCACTACACCCCTGACTTGTGCTTGCTTGATAGTCTTTGGGTAATGCAGAAGTGACTCACTTGTCGCATTGTTTCTAGCCAAAGTCCTAATCGTGTAGCCACATTATTTAGAAGGCTAACCCAATTATGTTTTTGGTTACTCGTTACAGCCAGGGAATTTATTCGTCATATTTATGAACAACTTAAATTATGTAATAGAAGATGTAACTATTTTTTTCTGATGACACAGAGATAGGCAATATTTAAAATGTTTCACTGGGTTCCAAATAATTTTTTGTAGATTAGAAAAGGGTTAAAAATTTAGTCCTGGACTATGTACTGAGGCATGAACTAAAGCTTGGGGCAGTTGCTGCAAAGGAGCAATAGGGAAAGGTCACTCTCTAAGACATTTCTGGCATTGTGCACCGAGAGGCTGGGAATCATATAGACCCCTCGGGCTCTATGACACAGAAGGAAAGTATGCACAGTATACAACATGTATGATAATTGTTATGAAGCACCTCAGAGTGCAACATGATCTATGTCGATAATGTGAATACCATTGCACTGCCTGACAGTCTGCATTGACCATTTTGAAATGACTGTAATGTTCATTGAATGTATTGAGGTACCTTGTGATCTATGTGGAAAGTTAAATATGATTGCACCTTTTGTGATGGCCATTTAGAAATGTATTGCAATGTTCTTTCCGATATTTTAGAATTAATTACATTTTATGAAAAAAATGAGGTGCTAAAGCCCCTGGATTGGGTTTAATCTCTCACCCTGACTATCAGGAGCACAAAGTCTCAGGGCTGGGTTTTATCTTTCACCCTGACTATGAGGTGTGCCAAGCTGCAAGAATTTGTTTAAACTCTCACACTGACTATCAGGTGCACAAAGCCCCAGGACTGGATTTAATCTCTTACCCGGAGTATGAGATACGCAAAGCCCAAGACTACCTTTAGACTCTCGGTTTGACCTTCTGGCCCCAGCCCAGGTTCTATGAATGTCTTCCAATGATCCTCCCATTCTTTCCATATGATTAGAACAAAGTATTCCCGCAGCCGCCCTCACACTCCACCCACCAGTAACCCCCACCCGCTCTGAGTCTCTCTGCAACCTATCTCTTGTGTAACTCACTAACAAATCACCCGGAGTCTGCACGCACCCCCTCCCATTCTACAGCTCCATTCCCATACACCGCTTTCTTCATGTCAGGCTTCAGCCCTCACCACCCCCATTTGTTCTCCCCTTGGCCTGTCACCGTTCCCCACATTGCCATCTCACCGTACCCCATTTTCCATCATGTCTCTGACATCCTTCCCGAGCCCTCTCCAAACTCAGTGTGCTGCAATGACGCCCATGCATGTGCCATCCTTCTCTCTGCCCCTGGTCGCAATGCCGGTCTCCTTTCCCGAGTGCAGACTTGCCAGAGATCCGCAACACACAGTGAGTGCTTTTCTCCCGAGTACAGAGGGAATGACCGTGAGCAGCCCAGCTCAAAACCTATGTTTCCTATTGTGTGCAACACAGCTGAACATACAATGCACTCACTATGAGCAGGCCAGCTGAAAACCCAAGGTACCCACCATGAGCAGCCAAATAAACGCCCAAGGCACTCACTATGAGCAGGTCAGCTGAAAACCCAGGGCACCCACCATGAGCAGCCAAATAAACGCCCAAGGCACCCACTATGAGCAGGTCAGCTGAAAACCCAGGGCACCCACCATGAACAGCCAAATAAACGCCCAAGGCACCCATCATGAGTAGCACAGCTGAGCACCCGAGACACTCACCGTGAATAGACCAGTTCAACACCTGAGGCACCTACCATTAGCAGACAAACCCTATACACAACCATTGTGGTGTAACGCTGGCATTGCTGAAAAACCAAAGCAGTGCTGTTGCAGGTAGGCTTTGAATGTTTTACTCACCTCGAAGCCATGAGCGGACTGAGGCCAGGCAGCTCCATGTGACTTACATTGGATTGTGATTTACACCAGCCTAATTGCGAACTGGTATGGCATGGCATTGGGAGGGGGAACGTGATTCTGGCCAGCAACATTTTTAATGTGGATTCATGACATGTTCGTACATGCAAATAGCATTCTCGAAATAGATCAACAGGAAAATGACTTGCCATCAGTTTGCCTTGAAAGTGATGAATGGAAAATTCCAAAATGTTTTCCTGAATCCGACTTTTGGCCTCTCACCAAATATTGCACTCCCACGCTCTAAGAAACAAACGTCTGGATAGCCGTAACATTCTGGCCTATAGCCTATTCATTCCAATGACTTTTTCTCTTACTAATACTTATTTCTCTCCATTCGACATCTTGAACCTCTGCACCAAGAATGTACTTCACAACTGTACTAACCTCTACCTTTATTTACAGAGCTGCACCCATCTCCTTTTCCTTTCTGCCTAACTTTCCAAAATGCCAGATACCTTTGATGATTCAATTCCCAGCCTTGGTCAGCCTGTACCAACATCTCCGTGATGACTATCATATCTTCCTCATTTACTTCAATTTGTTTCGATTGATAATTTTGTTATTAATCATTCATTTGTTTACAAGTTCTGCACCCATTCATGCAAATAGCCTTACTTTCAGTTTTTTTTTGTCATTTCCCCCTACTCTGCCCCTATCTCCTGGTGCGGCGTGAATTTACAGGCTGTATTTCTTCCTTTCATACTTTGGTTCTCATTCTCCTTGTCACTAATCTGTCCTATTGCTTTGGCCCATCTCATTCACTTTTTAAATATCCCCTCACGTGAACACTGCCCCACCGCCACCACCATCCCAGAATAATTTCTGACAAAAGGGAATAGCCAGGATGCCTCCACCTCAGCTGCAGATGCCATGGCTGCACCTATATATAGCGGGTAAGAAAAATTAAGACAGTTTGAATGCACATTGTTGTTAAAGGTGTTCACTCGTTGTATACACTTTTCAATTCTGTAAATATATGCTGCATTAATCCTTCTCAAATTTTAATTGATTCAATTGATATCCATCTGATTCAATGCCATTAGTTCATTCAAAATGTACCCTCCCCAACAAGCAGCCCACCCCCTCGCCCACCCCTGCACTGAAGTCCTGTCTGGACCTTCAGTTGCATTAATTGTCACACAATCTCGCCACAGTGAGTAACTTTTATTTCCATGTGTGTGACATCAGGAAAGGCACATTATCTGTGAAAATGATGACAGGCCAATAAACCTATTAGCGTTAAATCTCAGGCAAACACTATTTGTGCTCAGGAGAAGTGTTCATCAAGGTTAATGATTATCCTGCTGCTGTCACACTGATACCTGTTGTTCTGGATGCCACAAGTAGTTGTCATGACTAATATTATAATCGCTTCCCCATTTTTTTACAATATGTTTCCTTTATAAGAGTAGGTTTTGTAAAAAAGTAGCGTCAAACATTAACCCCATAGGGTACCATGCCCCTCTGCTGGTAGTTTATGCCTCCACGTTTAAGGCTGAATGACATTCCATGCTTAGTTCCCGCTCTCCCCATGCGTAATGCTGAACTAGGGAGGTAAAGATCAATCAGAAAAATTACAAATGCCTGCAACAGTGTCTGAATGTCTGATGCCAGAGGTGTGTTCTCACCTTGATGATGCCGTCTCCTTACCTGTCAGGATTTTACATTGCTCCTGGGTGGCTGCTTAGGGATGTTTTATGTCATCTTTGTGCAACGGAATAGCACATGCCTCGGTATAGAAGTCATTGCATGACACTGCGTCCATTCACTTAGGCTATACAGGCTATTTAGTCCTTTGTGAACTGAACCATGTTGAGGACGGTCATGCTCTGAAAGTGATCTTTTTGCACATCGACTAAGTCCTCAATAGGATCAATGAAGGGAAGTTGTTCTCATTGGCTGCTGTGTCAATACTGGCTAGGATGGATTTCTCCCTAATGCAAACGCCATCCAGGACAGAAACTTATCAGGCTCTGACGATTGCTGGGTCCAGAGTGTTTGTAAGTACACTGCACTCAACTGAGAAATGTACGCCAGGGTTTAAACAGGAAAACAAAGGGAGTCCCATCAATCAGATCAAAATCTTTGTACTGGACTCCTCCCACAATCTCTGAGACACCTCGAATACTAATGTTTTCAAGCTTGTTGATCCAACTGTGTCATTGATCACTGAATATATACATGCTACTCACACTTTTTAAATTGAGATCAACTCCAATCACCCTATCACCCATCAATGACTTCCCATCCTCGATTATTGTCACAACCTCCTAATTCCCATTTCACCTGTCACTATGCAACCTCCGCTCTTACCCTTGAGCCACTCACTGTACATCTTGATATTCATCATTACCCCACTAAATCCTTTAGTGTTGACGTTTTCATGTTGTTTGTCGACTTTAACCTTCCCTTTCTGGAGGTCACATGTTAGCTTACTTTTCGATATCCCACCACTTGCCACACCACCACGCACCATGAGGCCATCCAATATTGTTTGCCCGCCCCCACTCCCCACTCCCGCCCCCATCCCCCCCGCAATTAACCTTTCAGTTACCAACATACGGAGCATAGATGTTTCCCCTAAACATTACTGCTCTGTGTCTTCCAATGCTATGAATCAAATCTCCAGCACCAAATGCTTTAGTTTACCGACCGCGCCCTACACAGCAATCTGTGCATGACAGGCCTACTCCCATCCAACAAAAGGACCAAGACGTGCTTACCATGCAAAACTTTCTAACATTGTCCATACAGCTCCAGGGCTGTCTCTGAACATTGCCCCAACAGCTTGGCCTTAGGCCGAGAGCAATCTCAGAATTGTGCCCTTGGCAGCATATGCCTTCCGTGTCTCTTTTGATTGGCTCAATGGTTTAAATCAGGAGAGTAATTAAAACTGAAGAGTACAATTAAGGAACATACTTTTTAAACATTTAACATCCAGCTTAATTAATTAAAAGGAATAGAGACGGCTGAGAAGGTGATGTGTGGCAGCTGTAGGTTGTGGGAGCTGGTGGACGTTGGTGTGATGCAAGGTGACCACATGCAGCAAGTGTTGACTGCTTGAGGAACTTCAGCTCAGAGTTGATGAGCTGGATTCAGAGCTCTGGAAACTGCACCAAATCAAGGAGCAGGAGAGTTACCTGGACACTATCTTCCAGGAGGCAGTCACACCCTATAGATGAACTAGGACAAAAGAACAAAGAGAAGTGCAGCACAGGAACAGGCACTACAGCCCTCCAAGCCTGCGCAGATCATATTGCCCGTCAACTAAAAAATTTCGCACTTCTGAGGTCTGTATCCCTCTATTCACATCCTATTAATGTATTTGTCAAGCTGCCTCTTAAACACCACTATCATACCTGCTTCCACCACCTCCTCCGGAAGCAAATTCCAGACACTACATCAAATATGGACTGTGGTTAGTGACAGGAGGGTGAGCTTTGGAGCAACCCAAGCCAGTGGTCTTGTCCAATAGGCATGAGGTTAGTGCTCCCACACCGGGTCAACGGCCCAGACTGTAGGGAAAATGAATGAACTGACCACAGCACCGTGGTGCAGAGTGCCATTCAAGTGGGGGGAGAAAAGAGAAATGTATTGGTAATAGGAGATAGCATAGTTAGGGGAATGGATACTGTTCATTGCAGCAAAGACAGACAATCCCAAAGGTTGTGTTGCCTACCTAGTTTCAAGGTTAATCACATCTCTTCTGGCCTGCAGAGGTGCTTGGAGAGTGAGGGGATGGATCCGGTTGTCGTGATCCATGTAGTAACTAGCGACATTGGTAGGACCAGGAAATAGGTACTGCTGAGGGGCTATGAGCAGCTCCAGGCTAAATTAAAAAGCAGAATCACACAAGGTTATACTCTTCATATCACTGTCTAAGCCACATGCAAATTGGCAAAGGGTAAATAAGATTAGAAAGATAGATGCGTGGCGCAAAGATTAGTGTGGGAGAAATGAGTTCCCATTCATGGGGCCCTGGCACCAGTACTGGGGAAGGAGAGAGCTGTTCCATTGGGATGGGCTTCCTTTGCACCATGCTGGGGCTAGGGTCCTGTTGAATTGTTTAACTAGGGTTGTAGATAGGACTTTAAACTAATTAATTGCTGCGAGGGTTCAATTGAAGAGGAGTTTTAAAAAATCAAAAAGAAATGGGAGAGCAGAGGTGCAGGGTAGTGAAAAGTTGAATGATAATCCAAGTGTAGCAGAAAAGGGCAGAAAATATGAGCAGAAGAACGCAAGAGAAATTAGAACCCGAATGAGAAATAACGTTAAAAAATAGAAGCTAAAGGCTCTTTATCTGAATGCACATAGAATTTGCAATAAAACAGATGAGTGGACAGCACAAATAGAAATAAATGAATATGACTTGATAGCTACTACAAAGATATGGTTGCAGGGTGACCAAGTCTCATAATTCCATATTCAAGGGAATCAAACGTTCCAGAAAAATAATCAAAAAGGAAAGGAGTTGAGGTAGCTTTGTTAAAAAAGGAAGCTATTAGTGTGGCAGTGAGTAGTGATATTGGTGCAATAGACCATGATGTGGAATCATCTTGGGTGGAAATAAGGAATGGCAAGGGGAAGAAATCATGGCTGAGCATTGTATACAGGCCCCCAAAGAGCTGCCTCACTGCAGGAGAAAGTATAAACCAGAAAATAATGAAGGCGTCTCAGAAGGGTGCTACAATTGTGTTGGGTAATTGTAATCTGAATATTGACAGCATAACATGGAAGATGAATTTGTAAAGTGCAACAGGGATTGTAACTTAGAACAACACGTTGCAGAACCTACCCAGGAACAGACTATTTTAGATCTAGTAATGTGTATTGAGCTGGGATTAATAACAGATATTATAGTTAAGGATTCTCTAGGGGATAGTAATCACAACATGGTAGAATATCAAATTCAGTTTGAGGGTGAGCAACCCGTGTCTCAAACCAGTGTGTGTCCTCAACTTAAATAAGGGCAACTACAGAGGAATGAAGAAAGAGTTCTCTAAAGTCAGCTGGGAAAATAGACTAAGAGAAAGGTCACTGGATGTGCAGTGACAGACATTTAAGCAGATATTTCATAATGCTGAGCAAAAAATGATGTGAAGGATAAACCACCCATGGTTAACAAAGGTGGTCAAAGAGGGTATCCAATCAAAAACTAAAGCATACAAAGCAATGAAAACTAATGGTAGGTCAAAGGATTGGGAATGTTTTAGGAATCAGCAGCAGATGACTGAAAAACTAATAAATAAAAAGGGATAAAATTGATAATGAAAGTAAATAGGCAAGGAATATAAAAACAAACAGTAAGAGCTTCCACAGGCATATAAGAAGAAATACATTGGTGAAGGTGAGCATGGGACCCTGGGATTGACTGGAGAACTGATAATGGGAAGAGGGAAATAGCAGATAATGTAAACCAATATTTTCAATCAGTCTTCATGGTGGAGGACACTATAAACATCCCAAAGATATCAGATAAAGAAGGTGCTAATGGGAGGAAATACCTTGTAACAGACTCTATCATAAGGCACAAAGCATTTGAGAAACTAATGGGACTAAATGCAGACACTTCGGCAGAATCTAATGGCCTGCATCCAAGTGTTTCAAAAGAAGAGGCTGAGAGATATTGGAGGCATTGATTGAAATATCGCAGAACGCACAGGATTCTGGGAGGGCCCCAGTGGATTGCAAAATTGCTAATGTGGCACCCCTATTTAAGAAGGGAGGGAGACAACAGAAAACTATATGCCAGTCAGCCTAACATCTGTAGTTGGGAAAATGCTAGAGATAATTATTAATGAAGAATTAGCAGGGCATTTAGAAAAACTTAACGTAACCAAACAGAGTGAACATGGTTTTGTGAATGGAAAATCACGTTTGATAAATTTTCAAGAGGTCTTTGAGGATATAACAAGCAGAGTGGATAAAGTGGAACTGGTAGATGTCATGTATTTGGATTTCCAGAAGGCATTCGATAAGGTGCCACCAAAAAGGTTATTGAACAATATAGGAGCTCACGGTATTTAGGTTGGATATTAGCATGGATTGAGGGTTGGTTAGCAGTTTTTCAGGTTGGAAACACATAATTAATGGAGCGACACAAAATCAGCCCTTGGGCCTCATTTGTTTACTATCTATATTAATGACTTGCAGGAGGGGGCAGAATGTATGTATCCAAATTTGTTGATGATACAAATATAGGCAGGAGGGCATGATGTGATGAGGACACAATAAATCTGCAAGGGGATATAGACAGGTTGAGTGAGTGGGCAAAAGCTTAGAAGATGGAGTTTAATGTAGAAAAGTGTGAGGACATGCACTTTGGAAGGAAGAATCAAAAGGCAGACGATTAGTTAAACGGAGAGAGTCTCCAAAAAAGCGCAACAGAGATGGATCTGGCTGTTCTTGTGCATGAAGTACAAAAAGTTAGCATGCTGGTGCAGCAAATAATTAATAAAGCAAATGGAATTTTGGCCTATATTTCTTGAGGGTTGGACGTTAAAAATAAGGAAGTCTTGTTACAACTGTAAAGGCTTTTATTGAAACCCCACCTGGAGCAATGTGTACAGTTTTGGTCCTTCTAAAGTATATACTGGCACTGGAGGCAGTTCAAAATGAATTCACTAGGCTGATTCCTGGAATGAAGGGATTGAATTATCAAGAACAGCTAAATAGCTTAGGCCTTTATTCATTAGATTGGTGGTGAGTGGTGATCTTATTGAAAAGTACAAGATTCTGAGGGGGCTCACCAGGTTAGATGTTGAGATGGTGTTTCCACCAGTGGGGGTATTTTGAACAAAAGGATATACTTACAGAATAAGAGGACACTCATTTAAAGCTGATATGCAAAGGAATTTCTCCTCTCACAGCAAGCAAATGACTGGCATGCTCTACCCCAGAGACTTGTGAAGGTTAGATCACTGAAAGTATGCAAATTGAAGGTAGAAAGGTTTTTGAAATATTGGGGAGTTGAGGGTTTTAAGGAACTGGTGTGAAAGAGGAGCTGAGGCCCAGGGCTGATCACCCTGCTCTTATTGAATGGTGAGGCAGGCTTGAGGGCTTGAATGACCTACTCCTGTTCCTATTTCCTATATTCATATGCCTCAGGCCCAGAGCAGTCTCTGAAATATTCCCCGAACAGCATGGTCTGCCAAGAGCAGTCTCTGACTTATGCCCCCATATAATGGGCTCAACCCCAGAACATCACTGAATATTGCTTTAGTTTTTGCCCCTGGACAGTCATTCGCTCTTCCATAAACAGATTTTGAACTCTTGCCCCCAGGTCTTTCAGTCTCCCACTCTGGTCTTCCACCCCACCCTCTCCCATTCATGGTTCAGTCTTACCCTCCCCTTTCATTTCCCACCCACCAACCACTACCCCCAAACTGTCTCCGTCTTACCCTCTGATGTTATGTCCCCCCCAAGCCCCGGCCCTGTCTCATCCATTCCTGTTGGTCGTGTCTCCTCTGCTCAGTTTTGGCACTGCCCATGCTCCTGGATGCCAATATTTAGCAGTTATGGTGCTAAATGGTGCTGAAAGCAACATTTACTGACCTCTAAGCCATGGATGAACTGAAGCTCGCCAGGTGTGCACCACTTACATACAGTAGTAAAACCGAGGCGACAGAGAACAGGGATCACCAAAAGCAAGTGGTTGATAAAGATCTATTTTCAGACGTTAACTATTCACCACATTCATTAAAGAGGTACATGATTGGATAGAAATCTGCAAGCCGAAATTTGCTGATGGTAGAAATCTGTTATTGTAAGCAATGTAGAGGGAAGCATAATGTGACAAATGAATTGCACAAAGCAGTTCTGGAAAAGTGAGTCAGATCAGTTTTGGGAGGCTAAATCCTGTTGCAACATTTCTCTTAGTGAAAATTCTGCCCTCCATTTTTGAGATCTACTGAGAGTTGCAGAAATTGTGGTCAGAATCCTTCCTATCCCTCTCTGAGGCCCTTCAGCAGGCTTGGGTATGTAGACAAAGAAACAAGGTTGGTTTTGTACGTAGATCATTTAAAAAAGTAATGAACAGATCAAAAATACAATCAAATATACGAATGGAAAGTTCAACTTCATATACAGAGAATCTGAATACAAGCAGTTAGTCATCATTCTCCAGCTACAAAAAGCCTTGCTTAGGCCGCATCTCTATTTATCCACCTGGGTCATGAGAGTTCAATATAAATTCTTCTCTATTAGTTCACCTTCTGTTGCTAAATTCTGTATATAAGAATTCTATTGTAACATAGCTCAGTCAAGCATCCTTATGTTCCAAACCACTCTCCCTTTCTGCATTTCTTCTATGCTCCCCTCCACTACTACCTGTTTGATCAAAATTTTAGTTCCCAGTCTCAGTATATCCTTATGAGGCACGGTGTCGCTTTGTGTCTGATAATGCTCCTGTGAAGTGCCCTGGAGCGATGTTTTGCAAGTAAAAAGCATTATGTAAAAGCAAGTTTGTTCTTGTTGTTCCAGCGCTATCAGATAGCCCTATACTAATACTGCTGTCCACAAGTGCTTCCCTTGCCTCTCAAATTGTTACAGATTGAAACATTATGCTCTGAGTCTTCTGAAAACCAAGATCCTGGCTAGAAACCAAGGCACACCTCTCATGGTTTTGATTTTCTAAGAATTGCCTGGAGGACCAGTTGATGCTCAGGGAATCATAGAGTGATGCAGCGCAAAAGGAAACTATTTAGCACATGGTGTCTGTGCCAACTCTTTGCTCATGTAATTCAATTGCTCACTTGCCTGCTCTTTCTCTATGGGATTACATTTTTCTCCTTGATATATTAACTCAAATTCCTTTTGAAGGTTCTGACTGAATCTGTGTCAAATATCTCCGAAGACAATGAGTTCAGATCCCGATAACTCGTTGTTTTAATAAAACCTCACATCAGTTTGACAATTGAGTGTCAAATACATGTAACCCAGTCCAAGCTCTTTTTATTGTGTATTGAATCATGTTTGTTCAAAACAGGTGACCTTAACTCTTACCATTTGAAAACAGCAGCTACTCTCCCGAAAAGGGGATGTGTTCTCTCTCCATCAGTGCCTTATTGCCCTGATCGGTCTTCCCCTTGAAAGGCTGCTCTGACCCAACCACACTTCAGGTGAGATCGGAAATCCGGGCTGCAAAACCGCAAAAATGGTCGCGTCACAGAAATCTTTGTGTCCCTGTCAATATGCACCGCGTCCACACTAACTGGATTATCTGGGGCCGATGAGGAGAGATTGAGTCGATTAGCATTATATTTGCTGGAGCTCAGAAAAATAAAAGGGGATCTCATAGTAACCTATAAAATTCTAAAAGGATTAGACAGAACAGATGAAAGAAGGATGATCCCGATGGTGGGGGAGTGAAGAACCAGGGGTCACAATCTGAGGACATGGGGCAGACCATTTAGGACTGAGATGAGGAGAAATTTATTCACCCAGAGTGTGGCGAGCGTGTGGAATTCGTTACCACAGATTGTGGTTGAGACCAAAACTTTGTATGTTTTCGAGAAGGAGTTAGATATAGTTCTTAGGGTGAAAGGGATCAAAGGATACGGGGAGAAAGCGAGAGCAGGCTATTGAGTTGGATGATCAGCCATGATCATAATGAATGGCGGAGCAGGCTCGTAGGGCCGAATGGCCTCCTCCTGCTCCTAGTTTCTATGTTTCAATGTTAAGGATTTTGCTGCGTCAGCTGAGAAGGATTAGTTCTTGTCATCTCTGGTGCCTATTTTGGTTCCATCTGGTTTCTTCGGTTTTATCCTTGATGTTCTCCAATGATTTGATGCATGACTTCCTCGGGGCATGTCAGAAGGTAGTTAAGGGTCAACCGTATTGCTGTACATTTGGGATTTGAACTCGTTTGTCAAGAACATTATCTTGACCTCTGACCTAAGAGCTCAAAAGCATTGCCACTGTGCTACCATTCCCCACGATTTAACAATGCAAATCATAGATAAAAATGCACACTTTCTTCCTGTTACAATTGGAACTGAGCCCAAAATTCTGTTCGCCTGTAATGTGCCAATACAATTCACATGCAAGGTAGGAGACACCCACTCGGATGACAGAACAAGATGGGGAGGGTGTGTACAAGGCATCCTGGAGTATTATTGCACAGCTATGATGTGTCACTGAACATTTCCTGGAGTGTTTTCACCACCAGTGCAACACAGTTAATATTGGCTCTGACAATTTCGGATGAGAATCAGGAGTGACTGCGCAAGGTAAGTCCCAACAATGCACTGATTTTTTCTAAAAAAAATTGCCGGATGCAGCCAATCACGGTTTGTTCGTCGACCACTGCAAAGCCAACGTGAAACAAAAAAATCAAAAATGGACACAATTGTGATTATATTATCGTTCAGCTTAATGAAGATATTTAATGAAAGAAATATATCGACAGTTCAGGTATTAGTGCGTTTGTATTTCCGTATTTCTATCATCGATCGTAAGCAAAGCCAACTCTGGGCGAAAACCCGAGTGTTTGGCTCAGAGCATCACCTGCCAAATGGAAACTCTATCCAGATACAAGCTATTGTTCTTGGCAGAATGTTCCTCTTATTCAAGATACGATATTGATGCAGACTGAGGACCAATTGATGTGAAATGTTCAGAGAGTTCCTTAATTTCTATGTTAAACTCCAACTAAATATCTCTTGAGGAATGCTTGCGATTTATGATTCCAAACATCTGTATCGATATTACCATAGCGGATCATTCCCGTGTATTCCATATATTACTGCCAGTTCTAAACATGAAATCATCTTCCCTTTTCAAGCACAAATTTCTAGTTGCTACACCAAGAAAACGGGACATTTGCAAGTGTGATTTATGATGCAAGCATTGCCCAAGAGAGTGTGATGTGACCCAGTAGTTTTAGGCAGAAAAACAGTAAGAAGTTGACCAATATGAGGAAGAGGTGGGGGCATTAAGACACAACGTCTGTTTAGACTGTTTGGTAAAATATATCAACTCGGTAAAAGAACTGAAGCCAGCGCGAGGAATGGTCACACGAGGCTAGTTAGCTTTCCAATTAAATTCGCTGTTCGTGCACATTAAGTAAATTTCATGATGTCTCAACCGTCATGTAATACTGTTTCTTAACGCTGACCAGCTGCTTGGGAGCAAACATTGCAATAATACCGATTTCAACACGACTTTAAAAGAATATTTTCACGACTTAAAGGATCACATTGATTTTCACTCATGGGATGTGGGTGCCATTCGCAAGGCACACATTCTTTGCCCACTCCTTAAACTGTTACAGTCGGTATGAGAAAGATACTCCCACACTGTGTTTGTAGGGATTTTCCCAGCGACAATGCAGGTACAGTGCCTTTTCTCGGGCTCTAGAATCAGGGGACGCAGTCTCAGATTAAGAGGTAGGACATTTACAACTGTAATGAGGAGGAGTTTCTTCGTTCAGAGGGCGGGGAATCTTTGGAATTCTCTACCACAGATGCTGTGGAGCCTCAGTTATTACGTATGCTCAAAGCATGACCGATAGATTTGTAGCTACTTAAGATAACAACGGATAGAGAGACAGGGTGCGAAAAATGTCATTGAGCTGCAAGGCCAGCCATGAGCTGGTTCAATAGCAGATAAGGCTGAAAGGGCCGAATGGCTTCTTCAAAGAATCATAGAACGGTTACAGCACAGAAGGAGGTCATTCAGCCTATCGTGTCTGCACTGGCTCTCTGAATGAGCAGCTCACTTCGTGCCTGCTTTCTCTCTGCAACCCTGAACATGGTTTATTTTCAAATAATCAAAAATTCCCTCTTGAAAACCTGAGGTGACGCTGCCACCCACAGAATCTCAGGCAGTTCATTGCTGAGTCCAATCTCACGCTCTGTGAATAAATTTATTTTTCTCATATCATTTTGCTTCTTTTACCAAATACCTTAAGTCTGTGTCACTGGTCCTCGAGCATTTTGCCATTGGGAACAGTTTCTCCTCTCTAACCTGTCCAGACCTCTGTCTCAGCCTTATTTTCTCCAAGGAAAAGAGTCCCAAATTCGAGATAAGTTTCTCAACCCCAGAATCATTCTCGTAAACCTCTTCTGCATTCTCTCCAATACCTTATACCCCTCCTCCTATTTCCTGTGGTGCGAAGTGTCAGGCAATGTTCCTCTCCCGGATGACTTCCAAAGCGACCTCTAACGTGTCATCCTATAGATTTCATTTCCTGCCTCTCACTGTCTGATAAATCTTGTAATGGGTTGTTGTGTAACAGCCAAAGCGTTGTGCATGTTGAGTGGAAACATATGAGATGGTGCACAAACACCGCTCTTAGGAAATTGCAACAAATTAGCACTGAGTGCTAAAGCAATGGCTTTCATTTAAGCGCTTTTAGGTGAATTCAACTTACAGCGATAAACAACAGGAAAAAAATGCTAAATAAGCACTTTCAAACGCAATACTCTTATTCTCACTGCACCCATTGAGTGCCATTTTTCACCATTTAGGAAAAATAACCCTCAACAAGTTTTATCTGACTGGGGTACTCGCTGAACAGCTCACAGTACAAGCTAGTCCACATTATCCACAAGGTTTTGCGTGTGTACCGATTAAAATCACTGAAGAGGGAATAGACAGCTGGCCTTTGATTGATTTTTTTTTTAAATGAAGACTCTCAGCGCGATAACCCAGCTGAACAGCCAGCTGCACAATCAGTGTAACTTCACATGTCGGGTATTACGTTGTCGAATTCCAGGAGGGTTGATGCAATTTTTACCCGCCCTGTTTTAACATAAATTGAAAGTGAACTTTGTCCCTCTCTAGCAGAACATATTTTAATCATTAACATGGTTTATGGCAAGCAACGAGCTAAGAACCAGGATGCAATCCTTATTCCTGCAAGCAAAACCTTTTTTACTGAGGAAGAAAAGCTGCAATAAACTGGAGCAAATGTTTCCTCATGCAGCCGGATATGAACCTATATTCTAGATGCAAATAGATAAAGTACACCGTGCTCTATCCGAGTGGAAGTGGGTTGTGGCGGTTAGGGGCACCGGGGGCGGGGGGTGAGGGATATGTGCTGAGGATGGGGTGGGGTGTGGATTGGTGAGCGACGGAGTGTGGAAGGGTCAGGGTGGGGAGGTTTCGGAAGATCAGAGAGTCTCAGAGTTAAAGGCTTCCCAGGCAGGCATTGTGTAGGTGGAATGTGTATAATCAACTGGTGTCCCCTGGGTCATTGGGGTGCGGGTCTGGGACAGTGTAAAGAATCTGTGTCTGGAGGGCCAAGTCAAAAATAAGGGCAAGTGGCTGAGTGAATGGCAATTTTGAGTGAAGGGCTGGGTGAATGGGATGCCCATGTACCACTTTGCCAGTGGGTTATGTTTGAGGGGCTGGGCCAGCAGAGTTCATACATGGGGTTCGACAAGTGGAATGTGGATGCTGAGGCTGTGTTTGTGTTCTGTGTGTGTGAGGTTGTGACATTGGTGTGTGGGTGGAAGTTTGAGTCATTGGTTTGTGGTTTTGAATCTGAGAAAATGATCCTCGATGCACGTCTGGGTGAGCTGGGTTTGGCTTCCTCCTTAGATCATGTAATTTATCTTTGGTCTTTCATTTGTGAATATGAAGCTCTCTCAATTGGCTGTGGAGTTCAAACAGTGGTGTACAGGTTTGCTGACTGGATAAATGGTGTGGGGAACTTGTTTAGTTTAGTGCTCCTGTAAGGCTGCATCAATAAGACATCTTCGTAGCGCAGGGGCAATTACGTGTGGGGTTGAGTCGCTATTGTGTGGATGTGGTGTTTTAGTTGTGGACTAAGGGGTGAGATGTGGAATTATCAGCAGGCCAGTGGGATGTGAGTGTTGTTTAGTGGAGTATATTTCTAAGGATCAGTCAATGCAGTATTGGGTGTCACCAGGGAGATGGGCTGGATCAAAGTGGTGTGCTTGTATAAAATAGATCAGGGACTCAGTGGGTGTGAGGTTAAGCTGAATGTGGGTATAGGGCTGGGACAGTCAAGTGTATGGGTGCAGAGCTGGGCCAATAGGGTGCTGGGATTTGCGAATTTTTCAATAAAGAGTGGAGTTAGATCAGTGGGGTTTGTGGTTGGGCCAGAGGCCTTGGAAGCAGATGTAACAGTATTACAGTTGAATAAAGGCAACTACAGAGGCATGAGGGAGAGTCTGTCCAGCATTGACTGGGAGATGAGCCTAGCCGGAAAGACAGTGGAACAAAATTGCAGGGGTTTCAGGGATTAATTTGGGAGACACAGCAAAAATCCATTCCTAGGAAAAAGAAGCATACTAAAGGGAGGACGAGGCAACCATGGTTGATAAGGAAAGTCAGAGACAGCATAAAAGCTAAAGAGAAAGCATACAATGCGGCGAAGATCAGTGGGAAAGCAAGGGATTGGGAGGCCTGCAAAGTCCAACAGAGGACAACAAAAAAATAATGATGATCCTTTGAATGCGGAGGCTGGTGGGGTGATAAGTGAGGACAAGGGGAACCCTATCATGTTTCTGGGAGGAAGGAGAAGGCGTGAGGGCAGATGCGCGGGAGATGGGCCGGACATGGTTGAGGGCCCTGTCAATGACCGTGGGTGGAAAACCTCGGTTACGTAAGAAGGAGGACATGTCAGAGGAACTGTTCTTGAAGGTAGCATCATCGGAACAGATGCGACGGAGGCGAAGGAATTTGGAGAAAGGGACGGAGTCCTTACAGGAAGCGGGGTGTGAGGAGCTGTAGTCAAGGTAGCTGTGGGAGTCGGTAGGCTTGTAATGGATATTGGTAGACAGTCTATCACCAGAGATTGAGACAGCGAGGTCAAGGAAGAGAAGGGAAGTGTCAGAGATGGACCACGTGAAAATGATGGAGGGGTGGAGATTGAAGCAAAATTAATAAATTTTTCCAAGTCCACACGAGAGCATGAAGCAGCACTGAAGTAATCATCTATGTACCGGAGAAAGAGTTGTGGAAGGGGGCCGGAGTAGGACTGGACCAAGGAATGTTCCACGTACGCCATATAGAGACAGGCATAGCTGGGGCCCATGCGGGTACCCATAGCCACACCTTTTATTTGGAGGAATTGAGAGGAGTTGAATTAGAAATTGTTCAGTGTAAGAACAATTTCAGCCAGACGGAGGAGAGTAGTGGTGGATGGGGATTGTTCGGGCCTCTGTTCGAGGAAGAAGCTAAGGGTCCTCAGATCATTCTGGTGGGGGATGGAGGTGTAGAGTGATTGGACGTCCATGGTGAAGAGGAAGCGGTTGGGGCCAGGGAACTGGAAATTGTTGATCTGTCATAAGGTGTGAGAGGATTCACGGATGTAGGTGGGAAGAGAATGGACAAGGGGAGAGAGAAGGGAGTGAAGATAAAAAGAGATGAGTTCTGTGGGGCAGGAGCAAGCTGACATGATTGGTCTACCGGGACAGTTCTGTTTGTGGATTTTGGGTAGGAGGTAGAAGCGGGCCGTCCGAGGTTTGGCGACTGTGTCCGGCCCATCTCCTGTGCATCCACCCTCACGCCTTCTCCTCCATCCTAGAAACATGATAGGGTCCCCCTTGTCCTCACTTATCACCCCACCAGCCTCCGCATTCAAAGGAGCATCCTCCGCGATTTCTGCCAACTCCAGCATGATGCCACCACCAAACACATCTTCCCTTCACCCCCCTTATAGGCATTCCGTAGCGATCGTTCCTTCTGGGAAACCCTGGTCCACTCCTCCATCATCCCCTACTCCTCAAACCCACCAGTGGTACCACGCCATGCTCACGCAAAAGATGTAACGCCTGCCCCTTCACTTCCTCTCTCCTCACCGTCCAAGGGCCAAAACACTACTTTCAAGTGAAGCAGCGTTTCACCTGCATGTCCCCAAACTTGGTCTACTGCATTCGTTGCTCCCAATGTGGTCTCCTCTACATTGGAGAGACCAAACGTAAACTGGGCGACCGCTTTGCAGAGCACCTGCGGTCTGTCCGCAAGAATGACCCAAACCTCCCTGTTGCTTGCGATTTTAACACTCCACCCTGCTCTCTTGCCCACATGTCTGTGCTTGGCTTGCTACATTGATCCAGTGAAGCCCAACGCAAACTGGAGGAACAGCACCTCATCTTCTGACTGGGCACTTTACAGCCTTCCGGACTGAATATTGAATTCAACAACTTTAGAACTTGAACTCCCTCCTCCCTCCCCACCCCCTTTCTGTCTCTTCCTCCTTCCTTTTGTTTTTTTTTCAATAAATTATATAGATTTTTCTTTTCACACCTACTTCCATTATTTTTAAATATTTTTAAATCTTTTATGCTCCCCCCATCCCCACTAGAGCTATATCTAGAGTGCCCTACCATCCATTCTTAATTAGCACATTCATTTAGGTAATATCACCAGCTTCAACACCTATGTGTTCTATTGTTCTGTTGTCTGTGACATCTTTCGATGATCTGCTTCTATCACTGCATGTTTGTCCCTACATCCACACCACCCCCTTCCACTTCTCTCCCCCCACCGAACACACCCCCCCCCCACCCCCACACACACACACACCTTAAACCATCTTATATTTCACCCATTCCTTCGATTCACCTAGGTTGAAGGGTCATGTGGACTCGAAACGTCAACTCTTTTCTTCTCCGCCGATGCTGCTAGACCTGCTCAGTTTTTTCAGGTCTTCGAGCCTGCTCTGCATTCAATGAGATCATGGCTGATCTTCGCTTTCAACGTTTTTTTGCTGCGCTATCCCCGTATCCTCTGCTGTTTTGGCATGCAGAAATCTATCCATCTCAGTCTTGTACCCAATGGCTGACAGTCCACAGCCCTCTGGGTCATAGAATTCCAGAGATATACCACCCGCTGAGTGAAGAAACTCCTCCTCACCTCAGTCCTAAATCCCCTTATACTGAGAGAGTGTCTCCTGTTCTAGCACCTCCCCCACCCCCCGTCCCCACTCACAAGAATCACAAGCCTACATCAGCCCTGTCGAGCCCTTAAAGAATTTTGCAAATTTGAACGGGATCACGCATTATTGTTCAAACCTCCAGGGAATGAAGGCACAGACTGCTTAATCTACCTTTATTAGACAATCCCTCCAACCAAGGATTTAGCTACATAGCTGAACGGGTCTATTAGCTATGCATTTGCTGGTGAATTCACTCTAGAATCATAACATTATAGAACGAGATAACAAGAAGGCGGGTAGATATCTCATCTTACTTCCAATGTCTCTTTAGCAGACCCTTATAATTTGACCTCAAGGCCAAGGAAAACTAATCCCTTCAAATATTTATCCTTTTCTCTTTTGGACGTTACCATTAATTCTTCTTCTACCCGCCTTTCAGACGCTGTGATCAAGATAACAGCATCTCATATTTAAAACGTGTTTCTGCTTGCTGCCTGTTTGCTGCACTAACCATTTTCAGTCTGTGTTGTCCGGCTACCAATCCATCTGCCATTCCAATTATTTTCATGTTTATATTATCAGAATTGTTCGTGGATTTGATAATTTTCTCAGATCGCACCCTCACGTTCTCTGCTCTAAGGAAAACAGCCACAGGTCTCCAGCTCCTCCACAAAACAGGTGTCACGCATTCCCAGCACCATTCTATTAAATTATTTGCACAGCCTCTTCAAGATCCTGGTATCCTTTCTGAAATGTCATCACCCAACTGAGTCCAAAATAATGGCTGATGAAGCTTTTGGAAAGCTTTGTTCTTTGCATAACTTAATCATCCAAAACAAAGCGAGGATGTTGTCTGTTTGCTGAACTTTGAAAGGTCAGCCTCAAAGTTCAGTACATCGATGAGACCAGGTCTCTCTACTCCTGCACCTTCGCACCATTGACTTTAACTCCTCTTCTTCCCCACAACATGCATCATTTCAGACTTTGCTCTGATAAATTTTATCTGCCATGTTTCTGCCCATTTCACCTCTCTGTTTATATCCTACTGAAGTTTATTGTTATCCGCCTTATTGCTTACTCCATTTCGGAATTCTGTCTTATCTGCAACCTTGTAAGTTATGCTCTAGAGACTTTTGCCTGGTAATCAATACCTATTTAAGAAGTCAAAGACTCTATTATCGGTACCTGGAAAAAAAGACATTCTATATTTACCACCAACATAAAAAGGTTTGTCATCACCGCTCTGTGCCTTCTGTCCAATAACCATTTTTGTATTCATCACTGCCTTAATCCCATGGCTTCATGCAATTCGTTTCATTACATGGCACAGTAATAAAGCCTTTTTACAACTACACAAGGACACTATAAGCCAATCCAACACCATCAACATATCCCAAGATTTCTTCAGGGGCAGGACTAATAGAATTTACTGACCAAGGGGCAGTAGTGAAGGACTGTGGAACTATTAGAGCGTCGGTACTGAGTAAGTTCAATCCTTTCCAACAGCCAGTGTAGAGGGGGCGTTGTTATGATGTAGAGATACAACAGTACGACCAGAGGTGCAGGACAGAAGGACTGCTGCACTGTTGGAAAGGGGCTCTATCAAAGAGCTGTTGACATGGTCAGAGTTGCGGCAGTGGCGGGCAGTAAGCATGTTATCCTGGAGCGAAAGTAACAACATCGGAGAGGCAGTACTGATGGAGAGCAGACCTGTTGGCTGGCAGGACTGAAACACTTCCTCACAATCAGAAGGGCAGCACTGAGGGAATGTTTCACTGTGTAGATGTGTGCTGAGGACGTACTGCAGTCTAGGACGGTCGAAAATGAATTGAGCTGCACTGCCATTAGTACGTTACAGAGGTGCCTGGCGCAGCCCTGGGGATGCACTGAGTACCACAGTATAACAGAGGCGAAATTACAGAAATGTTTAATTAGCTTTAAAACAGTTTTGGGATGCGCAAAAGCCGCACCCACGCTATATGAATGCAATTATTACTATATTACATCTCTCATATTTGACATTAAATTACATGATTCTTGACTTTATTAAACTATTGTTACTTTTGTCCCATTTATTAGGTAGGACCTGGACTCTATTTGCAAATACCCTGAGATTCCTGCTGTTTCTCTGAGAAATGTTTGAAGGAAAGGCCTGAGATACAGAACAGGAAATAGAGAATGTTGGAAATGTACACTTATTGACACCAGTCACAAGAGGGAGAAACCAATTGTTACTCGGATTTTTACGAATGAAGGATCAAATCTCTGTGATAAGGAACTGAGGTATTGAACAAACCAGAAATTCAAGAAGCAGAGAAAGTGAGGGTGTGAGAGAGTGTCTAATCAAATACAAAAGCTCACTAGACCAGACACAAAGATCAGGTGGGACCTGTCGGCGCGGGTGGTCGGTTGAATCCCGATGAATGAGCAGCTCCTGATTGCAGACCGGAACATCACGTTTCAATTCATTAGTGTCGGCGCACAATTTACTCAAATTGCTGAATAGCCGTTTTTCAAGAGAAAAAAATTGCTGATTGTACATCTGAATATCAAGTACATCTGGTAATCCGGTTTGGTAATTGTCTTCAAAATACCTGGGGAAGAACATCAAGGATGTTGGATCAGCCTGTTTGTTGGCCACTACACCGGAAATATATCCTGAGCGGTCTCTTAGCGACTTTTCTTTGTTTTGCTTTTCATTGGCGAGGAAATTCCTTCACAAATTATTGGAAACCAGTGAAAGAAAAATCAGGTTACGATGTGCGATATGCATCCTTGGATCTAGCAGAAAAGAACTCGAGTTGTTGGAAGATAATTAGTGGTGACCCTGAAGCTATTGAAGAGGCTGTTTTAAACTCCATCACTATCGCAAACAAGCATAAAGCCGTAAATGAAACGGATTATTTAGCAATGACGCAAGACTGCGACAATTTTGTTAAAATCCGCAAATACATCAGTTTCCCGTTAAGTACAGAGGAACGCGATTTCCCCCTGGCTTATTCCATGGTGATCCATAGCAACATTGAGATGTTCGAGAGGCTCCTAAGAAGCATTTATGCTCCACAGAATGTGTACTGTGTCCACGTGGACAGGAAGTCTCCAAATCTTTTTCACTCGGCTGTCCAGGCCATCGCTTCCTGTTTCAGTAATGTCTTCATTGCAGGAAAGTTAGAATCGGTGACATACGCCTCATGGTCCAGAGTTCAGGCTGACCTGAACTGTATGGAAGAGCTGCTGCACAGCCCTGTCCCGTGGAAATACCTCATAAATGTTTGCGGACAAGACTTTCCAACGAAAACCAATTGGGAGATAGTCAACAGTCTTATGGCCAGGAACGGCTCAAATATTATGGACTCAGTAGCCCCGCCAAACTACAAAAAGGTAAATGGATCAGCTCATGTCATACATCCATCCAGTGTCCTAGTTTTCCTTCTAACCACCGAAGCCACGATCAATCCCCCTCTCCCTCTCTCTCTCTCTCTCCCTCATTCGCGGTTACAATGGCAGTGTTTGATTGGAGACTAACCGTTTTCTCCAAAAAATCGTTGCTTTTTTGAGCACAGGCATTTGTTCAAATCTGGAAAGGATCACCCTGGAAACTGTGGAAGCAGTTTAATATACGGAACAAGAGTGCAAAACATGTTTGACATATTGGATGTTTGAAACGTGCTAATCGGCGGGTTGCAATGACACAAGAACATAATTAAAGGGGGAAGTAGAAGACCATGTAGCCCATCGATTTTCTTTAACAATTACATATGATCATAGCTAATCTTAGAATTAAAATCCATTCTCTCTCCCGCTGTCCATCTCCCGTAATTCCCGGAGAATCCAGAAATATATCTATCATTGCCTTAAATGTATTCAACGATGATTCATCCACAGGTGTAAAGAATTCCAAATGTTCACATGATTTTGACTGAAGATATTTCTCCTCATCACAGTCCAAAATGATTGGGTCCTTATACTGGGACAGTACCCCCTGTATTGGCGCCATATTAAAAGCTTTTTCGAAATCCAGGTGTATTACACCCACTGGTTCTCCTTTACCTACCCGACTCGGTGCATCTTCAAAAAATTCATCTCAATTTGTCAACCGCGATTTCCCTTTAGTATAACCAGGGTGACTTTTTCTAATCATACTCTGCTTTTTCCAGAGAATTGTTAAGACTTCCTTCATAATGGGTCCCAGCATTTTCGCATCAACCAACGTAGTGTAGCCGGCCTGTAGCTCAGTATTTTCTCTCTTTGTCAGGTGCAGCACACGGTTTCTGAAACTATCTGCTGCATGTGCTCTTGCTTTACTTTAACTGCATTGGCCTGATTTCAACATGGAAACAGACCACATCATTGCTCACAAATGGTATCCGCTGGTTTGGACATAAGAAAGCAAAAGTGATGTTCTTTTAGCTATTTTCAGGCCTCTGAAGGCCTGGCAAGTTGATAGTTACTGTTTTTCTTCTTTTTAAAAGAATAAATGCTTGCCTTCCAATTGCCGTCTAATTTCCTTCGTTTATTTGACATTCCTGAGCTTCCCTGGTGACACCTCCATTCATTCCTCTCCAATAGGCCGTTACCAACATTGCCCTGTGCCACCACCTTATTGTTTCTCCTTTACTTCCACTTTTCAATCATTCGCTATCAACATGACCTATGCATATTCCATATACAGGAAAAAGTAGATGAAATATAAAGACATTGAGACAGTAAATGTTTATAGTTGCTGCTGTTATTTCCGATGTGTTTGGAAAATGAAGAGTAAATTGTAAAATAAGAAAAGTTTCTCTTTGTGTTGATTTTCAGAGAAGATGGGAATTTCATTATGAAATCCGTAACGGTGTTGTCAGAACTCAGCAAAAGAAAACTCCCCCACCCATAAGCAGTCCCATGTATGTGGGGGGTGCCTACATTCTTGTCACCAGAGAATTTGTGAGGACTTTGTTTGTGAACCCGGAAATCCAAGCCTTTTTCAAGTGGTCCGAGGACACCTACAGCCCCGACGAACACATCTGGGCAACCTTACAGAGGATGCCTGAGATACCCGGCTCCATACCGTACACTCCAGGACACCAGAAGAGTGACCCAGTTGTTACCCGAGCAGTGAAGTGGTCTTTTGAGGCTGGTGATGTAGCGAAGGGCGCCACATATCCGCCTTGCACAGGAAGGTACCGCCATCTAATCTGTGTTTATGGGTCTGGAGATCTACCCTGGATCGTCCAACAGGAACGTCTGTTCGCGAACAAGTTTGATCCGCAAGTGGACAACACAGCTGTGCAATGCATGGAGGAATATGTCCGATACAAAGTGATTAATGAAACACGATCTTAAGAATAAATGGGTGTAAATGAACTTAACGAAGAAGGCAGGATTGTAACATAGAATAAATCGCAATTTCGGACTGAGGGAATCTGCTGAATAACAATGCAGGACGATGTCAGATATGAACTGAAAAAAGTAACAAGACATATTATGAAGTAAAGCTGGGTCAAAATCTTGGAACTCCATTGTTATTAGCGCGGTGGTTATATATATATACTATGTGGTCTGCAGCGGATCATGAAGGCAGCTCACCATCACCTCCTCAATTTCGGCAATAAATGCTGACCTAGCCAGCGATGCCCACACTCCGTGAAACAATGAAACAATAATGAAAGCTGGAGATTTCTCATCATTAGGGCTGTAGCAGTGGAAGTATCATTCGTTCAAACTGGAGAATTCCCAGGAACTGAATCCATCAATTGAATTATAGTATTCACAGCCACCGTACCAGAAATTCCTATGTTGTACATCAAAGCAATCCAAAGCTGTTGTGGCATATATATCAGAGAGGTTGTTCTGTCCGCATGTCTGGAACTGAATACACCTTAATATACGAAATCATTCGACTATTTTTATAAAAGCCCTAGGTATAAAATAATCTTCTTCGTAGATGTTCTCAGTGATAATACAATGGTACATATTTTATCATTCCGCTCTCATACCATTCACGCTCTCTTTATATTTAAATATGTTTGATGCATTGCTTCCAAAGCTCATCATTTTTTCATTGCTTTTTGAGTTACGGATTTTCTATTATAAATGCGTAAACTCATTTTGATACGGGAATGAGCTGTAATTATCTCAGTATATAACTTGAATTTTCGGCTTTGGGATCTTTATTCTATGGACAAGTCACGACTCAATCATTTACTTCATCTCTTCCTCTCTTCCGAGGGGAGTCGACTTTCAGAACAATGCTGAGGACATCTTGCTCCCACACCTACACGTAACAACAATTTATATAGACTGTTGTAATTTAATTCCGCAGCAGTCAGAAATGTTTTGATTACGATTATGATCATTTGTGTCGAGAGTAAATTGTGTTGTATGGAAATAAATACAAATTTATTCCGCAGCTGCATGAATATAACATGTGATGCGTGAAAATGAGGATCAAACATATTTGTGGTGAATGGATCGAGCACCGGAAGAGAATCACGTGCTGCACTCTGGATTTTCGGCGCAGAACTTCATACATTCAAAAGCCAGTGATCTTTACCGCCCAGAAACCAGGCATTATTTCTGTTGTTTAGCCTGCTGTCTTCAAAAAAAAATGTTAGATTGTAAGCATCGTCCCATCGCTTTATTTTTCATGGTTCAATTTAGTTTTAGTTATTTCTTTAATTAATTATTTTGTGACTCCTGCCTCCAACAATGCTTCCAGCAAGGCCTTCCTTCTAATATGTGTTGTGTGTTTCTTTGGATATAAGCGTCGTGCGCCAGGCCGGAATTTACTATAAATTGCAGATTGCCCTTGAGAAGGTGGTGGTAATCTATCTCCCTAACACATGCAGTCCATACAGTTTACAGCCGTCCACAGTGCGGTTAGAGAGAGAGTTCGGAGATGTTTGGCCGAACGAAAATGAAGATGTGAAATTTCCAGTCAGAATGTTCCGTGGCTTGAAGGGTGTCCTCCAGGTGCTGGTTTATTACGGGTCTTGTATATTTGCTTTTTCTTACTGTCATGGGTGGCGGTTTGGATATTCAACCGAAGGTGAGTCGCTGCAGAGCATTTGCGAATAGAATCCATTTCTTCCATTGTGCGTGAGCTTCAGGCGCCCGATGTGGTGCCTCTCAACTGGACTGCTTTGTCTTGGCAGGGATCAAGTTTCTTAGGTGTTTCTTCGAGATTGAAACTTTCTGGAAAGAGAAGTGAATCCCATCAGATGCCTGGTGTGTATTTTGTAGGCAGGCTTTGGGGATTCAGGAGGTGAATTAAATGCCGCAGGTTTCCCAAACTCTGACTTTCTCCTGCCGCCGCAGTATTTATATGATTCGTTTGGTTCAGTTCCTGGTCAATGGCAACTCCAGGATGTCCTTGATGAGGGTTACAACAGTTTTAGCTCCGTTAAAAAGCGCAGGTGCTTCAATGCTTTCTTGTTAAATGTCAATTTTCTGCTACTTGTGCATCTTCTCAGATAGCAGGAGGGCCGGGTGATGGCGGAGGGTCAGATGTGGGTCCAAGCGTCGGAGATTCGGAGGGTCAGGAGCGAGTCAGAGTGTCGGCCAGGAGGTCGTCGGGAATGCCAGTTAGGGATTCGGGGCTCAGCTGTGTAGTTACCAAGATTTATCTGGATCTCTCTGAAGTCTCCGAAATTAACTCAGGTTTGGAAACGTTTTCACAGAGCCCCGGATGGAGGGGGGTTTCCCATGAGTAGTTGAAACTTCCTGGGCCTTCCCCATCTTTGTGTTGTGACTTCCGAGAGGTCTTTCAGTGTTTCTCCTTGGGGTACTTCTGAGAAATGTCCATCCGGAGACCAGAATATTTGGGCCAATGTGTACATTCTGTCTCTTGGGGAGTGTGGAACATGAAATGCAATTTAGTTTGGTCCCTGGTGCCCCTTCAGGTCCTCCTGTAATAAAAAATAAGTTGAACATTAGCTTGAATTAATATTACGTTCTCCAGTTCCTCTCCGAATTAACGCTGGGTCGCAGTGTAAGTAGGTGTTGGTACAGGAACTGAGCAGCTGCAAAATGACTGATGAAGATGGCTGTGGTGCAACACCACATTTCTGCACTTTACTGGTAAATGGTACAAACAATCGAGGGCATCCATAGGAATTAAAGAAAAAATCTGCCGTATATATTGAAGAGCAAAATGATGAATGTTGTTCCATTCTCTATACCTGGTTCCTTCCGATTCATTTCATTGCTGCGTCCAATGTGTATTCACTGTTTCGCATTGCGATATTTTGTTTCCAAGCTCTTACAAGGAATTGGCATAAACTTATCAACAGTGAAGAAGACTGTGAAATAGACATACACATTAGGGCTTGCATAAAGGAGGGAGTGAATAAGTCTACATACAGGAGTATTGAGATGAATTAATACTGGAAATATATCGCACCAATATGGAATCCGTGATAACGATAGGGAGATCGGACACTGTCCTTCCTACAAGGAAAAAAATTATCTATTTGCAGAGACCACACTTTCATTGGAATGACCATATTCCCGATCAAATTTACTGGAATGGAGAGAAAAGAAGTAAAATAAATTAGTGAGTAGGCTTGCGACTAAAACAACAGCTTAACGGGATCGTGAGTGAGGCCTTTGTTACTGCAGAGGAAGTGCACACTGATTCATTGGCCAGGGTTCCAATTTCCTACACAAAAACATTTGTCACACAATTTAAAAAATGAATTGGGAATTTGTTTGGAAACTAGTTGAAGTCAGCACATGATCCGCTAGATGTGCCCCAAGTGAGGCCGCAGTGCGGGTGCGGAAGAGAGCAGGCATTTTACAGAGTTAAATAAAACAATGCATTAAACTGGGAGGTGGCTCTACACTGAAGGCTTGAATGTTTGAAGGCATGGAGAGATGCAGACAATTTGTTGATCTGTGTTGATGGAGCCTACAAGAGTTCAAGAAAAAAAAACACACACAGACCTGCAGTGATGACGCTGAAGCTTCGGATCAGGTTGGAAAAGGAAGTTTGACTTCGAGATCTTGAGTGAAATTTTAAGGAAGAAGGCCTAACAGGATTTGCGAAGAAACACATGCAGGTGATCTGGGAAGGTTGATAGACTGAAGTAGCCTATAACAAGGCAGAGGATAGATTTCAATGCTAGCAGATGCTGAGATACACAATGAGAGACTATAACAGAGTGTTAGTGGAAAAAACAATTACAGATCTCAGCAAGATAACAATTCCACGTTCTGTTTACTGGTGTGAAATGGTTGGATGTTCCATGTGCCCACTAGAATCATTTTGTTCATTCAATCAAAGTTAAATTAAAATATATGGATAAAATAAACGTTTCCGAATTAAGCAGATATTTATCTTTAAAACAGTGCAGAATCCTCATAATTCAATATCAAGGCATGCCCGATACTTTCTCAATTTATTTGAATTATGTTTTTTTTCTGCTCACAAATCAGTAAACTCAACATTCACCAGAATAAATTGAGGACATGATAATGATAAACACATTCTGGAAGTACAATACATCGCATAAAATTTCTCAAATTATCATAGCAATTCAAACCAATCTGCTTATCATAATTTTCCTGAAGTTTCAGCAGTTCATTCTGATGAACGATTATCAAAGTTGCCTCTCACTATCTTCTCACTTTCATTCTCGCCATCCCTCTATTTTGCTTCAGTCTCTTTCTCCATTGCTTGTCTTCCTATATATCCGAACTACCATTCTCAACTGTCACTTTCACATCTGTTTCAAAACTCATATTCTGTTCACTAACCCCGTGTTCGGCGATCCCATTCTCAGCATCAACTGGTGAAGCTTCGGTTAATCGTTAATTGTATCAAAATCGAGTCTCCATATCAAAAACAGAATTACCTGGAAAAACTCAGCAGGTCTGGCAGCATCGGCGGAGAAGAAAAGTGTTTCTTCTCCACCGATGCTGCCAGACCTGCTGAGTTTTTCCAGGTAATTCTGTTTTTGTTGTTGGATTTCCAGCATCCGCAGTTTTGTTTGTTTTTATCTCGAGTCTCCATATGGTCGCCTCCACTATTCACTTCATCTGCAATGTATGGAATAAACTAAAGCTTTCTAAACAGATCTCACAATAATTTAAAATCCATTTCATATTTAACAAAGTTTACGTGTGGAATTGTTCGAAAAATGAAGCACCAGTGCATTTGCTGTTATGTTGAAATTGTGGATAAACAGAACGGCCCACGATTTTAACAGCTGCACTGCAAAGTGACCCAACATAACATCAAAACATTTATTTTGTAATGTATCCCAGTAAGAATGTATTCATTGACAGAGAAGCAGTAAATGAGATGTGAAAGCATCAGTGGGCAGACCTCTGAAGCGACGCCACGCACAAAATGAAACGTATTTCCTAACAGTGATAACAAATAAATGTATTGAAATCCGAGTTAAAATGCACTTTGAATTGTGAAGGGAGGACGCTGCACTACCTGGTGACACCTTGAGACCATGAGCTGTATCAGTTTCAGTCAATGAAAATACATTTATTCTGGGAGAGTTTCGTTGCACAACATGAAGCTAATAACGGTTTCTGATTGCCTGAGAACTGTTCTTAATCCAAACACTTGACTCCAATTTTACAGTACAGGGAATATTCCAGTGACTGCGCTACGTTTGGATGAAGAAACATATTACAGATATAATACATCTCATGCAACATCGAAAGTCCATAGGCCAAGGGCATTTCACTATTCAACAGAATAAAAGGCAGCTGCGGAAAACATGCATGAAGATATAATATTGAGTGAAACAGCACAGCTATCACCGATTTACCACATAAATAACACCAATTTACGTTATTAATAACCGAGATAACAGCGTACCAAGAACACCTATTGTTGCAAGGATCGGATAGTAAATGTAATTTTTCCGAATGATTACTGGAAAACCTCGTTCTTTGAGAAGCAGCAAATTCTGCTGGTATGTCACCCGCAGTTCTGACAGACACTCCGATATGATCCAAAGCAAAGGGTCCTGATTGACACAGGAGATGCATCTCCACCAAATTGCTTACATCCATGAACATTGCTAATATTTACACTCAATTGAGCAAGCACATTAAATCATCAGTTTTCACTTTGATGTAAATAGTGTGGGAAAAAAAAATCTCAGCGACCAGAATTTAATCTTCCTCAGACCTCCCTGGTGGATTAAGCAGAAAACTGCACTCAAATTGGACTAATTCGAATAAAAATGAACGGCTTAATATACTTTTTACAAACAAAGGTCTTGAGAACATTCCCCTCCTACGGATTGTGTCAATATTAAAGATTTTCTGCAGTTTGTACTTAACCCAGGGACATGGCCGCCCCAATTACTTCTGCCCCTAAAATTTCCTCATACCTGTGTTTTACACACTGAACTATTACAGGCCACGTTTGGAATTGCAACCTTGAAATCATTGTGGGCAATAGAAAGAAAGTCTCCAACTTATATTCAAGTCTTCATTATTTTAATCTAAATATTTTTATATTTACTTCATATAGGTTAATGACCTGAGTCATGTTAAAACACATCCAACTCCTGATTAATTTTCTACAAATCACTCTGACCAGACCACCCACTCACAACCTTCTATCAATACAAACTGAGTATAGCTCTGGTATCCACACCCAGGACTCACAAAGTCTATCTAATCTCCACGAAGGTGGCAATACGGGTCATCCTACTCTCTAAAAAAATATACCGCTTTGGATACTGTTGGGGGTGGGAGAGGTGATGGGATAGCCTCTCAGGGGAAAGCAGCAACAGCCAAGTTCATGGGACCATGGGTGGCTTTGCTGCTCAGAGGGCTGGAGTAAAACAAATGGCAGGGTTATAGTGATAGGGGATTCAATATTTAGCGCCACAGACAGACGCTTCTGTGGCTGTAAACGTGAATCAAGGAAGGTATGTTGCCTCCATGGTGCCAGGATATCATAGCTTGGCTGCAGTACATTCTAGGGAGGGAAGGTAAACAGCCAGTGGTCGTGGTACACATGGTCCCAGCAACATAGATAAACTAAGGGATGAAGACCTGCAAACTCAGGACAGGAAGTTAGGAGATAAATTAAAATGCACAACCTCTCAGGATTACTCCCAGTACAACAAGAGCAGGAATAGGAGGATAGACCAAATGAGCATGCGGCTGGAGAGATGGTGTAAATGGGAGGGATACAGATTCTTGAGTCACTGGGACCAGTTCTGGAGAAGGTAGGCCCTGTACAAAACGAATGGCTTGCACCCAGTCAGAGCTGGGACCAGTGTCCTTTCGATGGCTTTTGCTAGTTCTGTTGTGGAGTATTTCAACTAGTGTGACAGGGGGATGGGATCCAAGGAGCAGGATCAATTAGGTCATATTGATATCAGAAAAAATGGAGGTGGAACATTAACTTGGGTCGTTGAGATAGACACAGATATACAGGAGAAGCAACGTTTACAAAGTCTCCAAGCAAGGGAAATTGACGTGTTTAAAGATGTTATACCTCAATGCAAGAAGTATTACAAGGAAGAGAGATGATTTAATGGCACAGGTAGAGACATAGCGGCAGGATATCATTGCAATAACGTAGACCTGGCTAAAGGAGGGGCAAAACTGGCAGTTTAATATCCCTGGGTATAGTGTCTTCAGACACGATAGAGTAGGAGATAAAATGAGAAGCGGGGGGTGCGAGGGGAACACTAATGTTTAAAGAATCAATTCTAGTTCTGAGAAAAGATGATATGCTAATTGTTTCAAAAAACGAGGCATTATGGATTGATCTTATCAATAAAAAGGTGCAGTCATACTACTGGTAGTAAAATACAAACCTCCAAATAGTAAAAGGGAGATAGAAAAACAAATATGTAGGCAAATTTCTGCTTGTTATAACAGGAGGGCAATGATAGTAGGAAACTTTAACTATCCTAATATCAGCTGGGATTCAAACAATTTAAGGAGCACTGATGGAGAAAAAAAAACATGCAGTGTGTCCAGGAAATTTTTTTCAACCAATTCGGGCGAAAACCAACGAGAGGAGATGCAATTCTGGACGATTCTCGGAGAATGAAGAAGGGCAAGTGGCTAAAGTGAAAGTTCGCGACCATATCGGGGACAGCGATCACAATTCAGTTAGATTTAGCACTACCATGGAAAAAGTCAGAAATAAGGCAGGAGTAAAAGTCTTCAACTGGGGAAGGCAAATTTTATACAAGTGAAAAGAGATTTTGCTGAGGTGGACTGCGCAGCATTCTTGGAAGATTAAACAGTGGAAAACGAGTAGAAAGCAATAAAGTGCTAGATTTTAATTGTACAAAGTAGACATGTCTCCTATAAAGATGAGTGATACTGCCATCTGGCTGTTTAGAGGAATATAGGGGAAGATGAAACAGAAAAAGGAAAGCGTATGAAAGACACAAAGCACTAAGCACTGCAGATAGCCCAGACGAATATAGGAAGTGCAGAGACGAAGTAAAAAAGATTAATAAGAAAATGAAAGAGAGGGCATGAAAAAAGATTAGCAAGTAAAGTTAAAGTTAACCCTAAGATGCTTAACCAGCACACCAGAATTCTCTTAGAATATAAGCAATTATGGAGCTTCAAAAAACAAATGTATTTACTCCCGTGAAGCTATTTTTTAAAAAATTCTGTCCATAAAAAATAACGAAGATTTATAAAATCACTATTTCCATTTTGTGTATTAGTTATACAGATTCAGGAAGTTTTCCCACCTAATGAATGAAAGAATATGCAGTGGGTTTTGCACTATTAAACTGTAAAACCGTCCGCCTAAAGGAAAGCGCCAGGATAGATTGCGCATGCGTAATCCGCCAGCACTGTAAATGTTGACGCGCTTCCGGTCAACGAAAGGAGTTACAATGGTTCGCGTGGTGTCTTTTACCCAAGGAAACAATGGGAGCTCACAGAAAATCAAGTGGATCGGTAGGTGTTGGGGCTCCTAGTTGAAGGATAGTGCAATAAAAAGCAACCTGTATGTGCACAGCAAGTTTACCATAATAAAACCTCCCTAGGCGTAACACAGCAGCATTATTAAACAGAACCTGGCACCAAAATACATCGGGGGATTTTAAGATAGGTCCCCACAAGTGGTTCAAAGAATTCAGGTGTAACGAGTGTCTCTGAAGGCAGAAATAGAGCCTGAAAGTTTTAGGAAGCGCATTTCAGAGCTGAGAGGCTGAATTGCTGAAGCGGCGTCCACTGCTGATGGAACCATTGAAATTGGGGATACTCGGGCGGAAACATTTAGAGGCGCACGAATATCTCAGAAGTTTTGGGGACTGGATGAGGTATTTGGAGACAAAGAGGGGGCAGGCCATGGAGGAATTTTAAAATAAGAGTAAGTGTTTTAAACGAGATGCAGTGATTAACCCGGGTCCAATGAAGTTCAGTGGGCACAGGCTGAATGGTTGATGGGGTGGCAGAGTTTGCATGAACTCAGTATTATGGAGTATGGAGCCTAGGTAGCTGGGAAGAAATACATTAGCTCAGCAGATCGGATGTGATGAAGTTCGGACTGAGGGTTTTAGCCGCAGATGAACAGAGGCAAGGTAATAGTCGGGCGATGATAAGAAGGTAAGAACAGTGGCGGCCGAGGTATGTTCTGATAAACTCTTCTCGGTGTAAAATATGACGCAGAGCTTGTGAGAAATCCGCTGCAGCTTCAAGAGTCTTAGCAGGGAGAGGGTGGCCAGAGAAAGCATTCGCTTTTACGTAATTTATATTTCATTTTTGACATTTCTACTCATCCAGGCCTGGATACCCGTCAACCTGTCTGACAATTTAGAGATAATGGACAGGTAGAGAAAGAGAGACGGCGGTCAGGTAGTTTGGTGTCAGCGGTGTTTGCATCTTCAGCGGATGTTGCTGACATTGACGAGAACTAGGAGAGGGCCAAACAGGCACCCTTGGAGGACACGAGCGGCAGACAATTAGGAGCGTGAAAAGACGCCATCACATGATCAGTACCGAGAAAAGGTTGGATTGTTTGTAGAAATTTCTGATCATAGAGCACCCCAATCCGACTCACCGCCTCCCGCCACTGCGCCAGCTGCGCCTCCCCTGCTTGCCCTGGAACTGCAGCCGCAAGATTCAAACCGCAAGTGAACTGTGATACAATTTAGGCCTTCAGTCAGAAAGACATCTGGTCCAATCATTCATGTAGATATTTAGCGCGTCTCTAGACATAATTTAAATTGAGATTTTTCGAATCAGGCACATCTATGAAAACTGCTCCTATTAAAATCAAATATAAGTTGTTTCTGTCAGACTTTACTTTCATAAATCAACAACACTCGTCCATAGCACAATATGATGAATACCTCTGTTCGTTCTATAACAGGACACCCTTACCAAACACAGGACAGAACAGTGATAAACATACACTCTATCTCCAGGTTTCTGTACTAGGTAAGTTTCTTCCATGGGAAGTTCACAAAATTCATCTTCTAGATGAAATATCTTCCGTAATGATGCACTTCCTCAGACACTGGCGGGCCTGTCCTCTCGTTCTCTGCTCCCTGTAATTTTATGAAAAATGTTTCCCTCATAATGCTAAATTATACCTTCGTCTCTTACTCTTTGAACGTAGGAACCATAAGATGAGAGAACGACTTGAACATAAATTTGTATTTGAACAGAATATTCTCTTTTCACACAAAGACAATGATTCATGTTGTGGCATGATTCACAGAGTTGGTGGCCAAGGAATCCCAAAGTACAAGGTCTGGTTCGAATGCATTGTCATTTGCTGAGCTTTCCTTTGTCACATATTTTCTGGTTTAGCTATAAGTTAAGGCAGAATTACCTGGATGCCTGATAAAAGATTTAGGTAAAGTTAGAACTTGCGCCTGGAAAGCAAGTAAATTTGTTGATTTTGAAAGTAAAAAAAAAACAAATTTGCCTTCCATCCAAGGACATGTATTAGATATGTATGTTTTTCTCTTGTAGTAGCCCAAAACCTTTGCAAGTTCTGAATGCAGCACCTGGTGTTTAATTCTAATTATTGTTCTGCAGTGCAGGATCAGTGAAATAGCGAGTTCTTATTTGGAGCAGCGTTGCACAATGAATCCTCATTGTTGTTAGGAATTCTCCCACGGCATTCCACACTCGCATTTTCGTAAATTGTTCAGTGAGCTGCAGTGTTCCAGTGAAGAAATGGGCCGAAATGTTACACGGACGCTGCTGCATGTGAGAACTTTGGCTAACCAATGCCTAAAATGAGGGGAAACTGAAAATAGGGAGTGTGGAGAACCGAGTCTGGGGCATTAAATTCATCTTAGAGTCAAGTGAAGGGGGAAATCAGGACCATGGAGAATGTGTGGCATGACAACAATTATAAGCCAAATTGAGGGGAAGGGGTGAACTAAAGCGTATGGAGAAGAGAGGGCGCTCCATCAATCACCAGCGGAAAGTGTAGCATATTGAAGCAAATGAGACAGGTACTACGTAGTGGAGGAATCCTTCATCATCTCTTAAAGCGGAGGGTGTAGAGGGAATCAGGCCTTGAGCAAGTCATTGGGAAAAGAATTTACCATCAATTAATGGGGGCATTTGTGTGAAATTCAGGTGATGTTCTTTCAAACCTGGAACCCACTTTCCTACAGTACAGAGTGTTTACCGAGACCCACAGCAGCTCAAAACTCAAAATGGATTGCCCAAACCCTGAAGCAGTTTAAGAAGGAAGCGCATCAAAATGATGTATTCAAGACCAGTTAGACATGGGCAACAAATGCTGTCCTTGTCAGCAACACCTATATCCTATGGGAAATTATGCAAAAAAAAGATACAGTTTAGCCAGCGACCTACTGCGTTGAGGAAGTGAAAGGCTCAGTGACTTTCAGAACATGGAGAGAGCTATATATCACCAGTTGCCAAATGTATTTTGACAGGCATTGCATCTCACTGGCAAGTTGCGCAATAGAATTACTGCTAACATTGACAACTTTATCAATAGCGCTGTGCTTTTTCAATAATCAGGCAACGAGAAAAAATTGTGTGTTTGATAGTGAGGAAGTTTGATAGCAGGAAGTTATCAATTGACTGGTTAGATGGGCAGAAAAGGGCCAAATGGAATTCAACCCGGGGTAGAGCGATTGAGTGCAGCGAGGGAGCTCAAACAAGCTGAAGAGAGTACACAATTAATGAAGAGAATATTGGGAAGTGTAAAAGAATTGATGGACATCGGAGTGAATGTTATAAGTCAGGATGATAAAGTGTTTAAGAAGTCATGTGGAATCCATTCGTTTATTAACCGAGGCATAGAATATACTAATTGGGAGGTTATACTGGAAATGTATCAATTATTAGTTAGGCCACAATCTGAGAATTGTGTGCAGTTCTGGTTATCTCATGGAAATTATCAAATTACAAATCGATGGTGGAGGCCCGGCATGATGAATGTGGACAACCTGTGTCATCTGCCACTATAAATGGGAGCCAATGGTAGATAGTATTCGTCATCCCAGGTTGAACAGTGACCCTCATCAATATTCCACATAGCAAGCTCTGACCGGAGGGATGTACTTACTTTTGACGGATCCACACAGTTTAATGTTGAAGCCCACTCAGCTGAACAACACAACAGAATCTTCTATTTATGTGTTGCATTTCACAAAATAGCAGGCCAACCCCCAACCCTCCCATGGCCAAGGTGCTTCAAAGGAGTGTTATATGTCAACATTTAAAACAAAGTTTCACAGAGGTATTTAGGAAAATGACCAATTGTCTGGTCAAATAAGAAGAGTGGAACGAGTCTTAGCAAGAAGAAGAGAGAGGTAAAGGGGGAAAGAGGGGAAGTGAAGGAATTCCAGATGTTACGAAAGTACAATAATTCTCATAACATTATTGTGATTTATTGTAAAAGCAGGTGAATGGTGGGGTTTGGTTAATTTCTCTGAGTGTGTGTGGGATTTAATTGAATTAGAGGCAGCTTGCCTGGCAGCTTTCACTCATCAAAAGAAGCTCGGTTTGAAATTCTAAATGCAAAAACGTGGCTGAAGTCTTAGAGTGTGAGGTGAGGAGAATGTGCAGTTTTAGATAAATGTCGGTAATTTGAATTTCAAAGAGATGGTAGGATGTTACACCAAGCCAGAGAAGATAGACCAAACAGCTTGTTAATTTTTTTCCCCAAAGGTTCCTGCCACTATTAGCACCATGGACTGATTCATATTATGAGAATGGAGATCTTCCAAAGACATATTGGAACAATGGGGCTGACATTAATAACGACAAACATGTGTCATGGAGAATGATGCTGGGGAAGGCATTGTAAGGTCGACAGGAAATGCAAACAACCTCCAGTATTCAGGCATTAAGCCTGCTGTCTACACAGAGCGAAGCTTGAAAAAGCCACTTTGAATTCTTCTGCCCAAGGTATTGTGTCGACTTGCTGGGATCTGTTTAAACATACTTGTTCTTACTGTTTCATTAACGGGGATGTAACTGGGAGCCACATCAAATAAGGGTTTTTAGGGTTATTATAGTAGTAATTTGTAGACTTGTGCTGTGCCTGAAATCCTGTTACATGTGTTACATTTTCGGCACAAAACATCAGACAATTACCTGGAACCATTCGTTCAAAACCTTCACGTCTTCAGCTATTTTATGATCTCCCAGTCAACACAGAAATTAAGTCGTGATTCATCAAATCCTGCAGCTCAGAAGGAGGCCTGTCGGTCCATCTACTCTGTGCCGGTTCTTGGAAGGAGCTGTCAAATTTGTTCCACAACCCAAGTTCCTCCATCACCCTGTAAATTAGTTCTCTTTAAACCCAGATTGAATATGATTCCACCATCCTTTCAGACAGTAAAGCAATGCAGCGTGATTGCTGGGAATATATATATATATATAAACTTCCTGGAAATACCCAGCCGCTCAGGGAGCACCTGTGGAGGCAACAGAGCGAAATGCTCAGGTCGATGCTTTTCATCAGAAATGTAGAATGATATCAATATACCAAATTTTAATGTGGAGAGCAGGAAGGGGCGGGGTGAAGAAAAGCGAATGCCTGTGAGGGTGGAAGGAATGAGAGAAAATGTTGTTTGAAGCAAAATCCATAGACATTTGTAATGGGCATGGTGAAGAAACAAAATATCTGCCCAGATCGGACTGTGAATGGCTGCATAGCAATGGCCCGAATGTAACATAAAGAAATAAAGATAGAAACGTGACAAAACTAAACCAGTAAAACCCAGCAAGCAATAACATGCGCGCCCGCGTATTATGAAGTTTACATCAACGTAACAAAGTCCAAAAAAAGCATTTGGCATTATGTACCAATATTAAGAAGCCCGGAAGGACCAACCTTACCTTTGGAGGTTTATACTTAAGAAGGACTTTTATTCATTACGGGTTTAGCAGAGCAAAGGAATAGGTTGAGTGATCTATGTTATTGCATTATGCTGGAAAGAGTGGGGAGGGGTACATGCTGGATCGTTTAAGTCATGGTCTCGGACTGGCAGGCCTATTTAACACCCTTCACTTAGTAACTCTTTCGAGTACAAACACGTTTTCCATCTGCTCCTATTCAGATGAAGTTACATTGTTTCAGAGTTTGCCATTGTGAGATTTGAACTCTTGATCTTGGGGTTACAAGCCCAATACCATAACCACTAGGCTATTTAGACCGAGCATAAATTTAAGCCACAGGCCCCAGCGAGAATTGGACTCACGACCGCTGGTTTATAAGACTGGTGCTTTAGCAACTGAGTTATGGAGCCACTTGCTCACTACACTTAGTAATCACACAATTTAAGCTTTGCTCCGAACAAGCTGCCTTGCTTTCAAGGGGATGGTATTACACTTTGACACCACAAACACCGTATTAAATCGTTTACCCACTGGTGACATCCATCTCTGTGCCTTTGGAGCTTCCCACTCCATTTTCTGCAATTTAATAGCTCCCTGAATTAAATAGACTCTTCAAAGCGTTTGTGTGTGCGTGTGATGCATGGAGAAATATCGAGGGAGAGAGAGAACTGGAGAAAGAGACAGAGAGATTGATGCAATTTTTTCTTTACTTCATTTTACCGATTTACCCTGTGAAACTGGAAGCTACAGCGTTCTCTGGAGGTGGAGGCTGATAACTCAGGGATTATAGATTGATGTCTGTGACTCATTCAGTTCAACATCAAACTGTGCTGCTTTATAAATTGACCACGGATAAAATTTTGGAATCACCTCAGAGATATTGACTTTGGCAGCTGAATAAACATAGGCCTAAATAAACTATTTTTGTGGAGCAAGAATAAGATGGCGGCCGCATATGAAGTGTCACTGTAACTTTGTGAAGAGTTAGAAAGAAATATTGTTTCCCCACACTCCTCACCAAAGCTGTAATAAGCGTTGGCTGTGAGGATATTGTGCTCTCTGTCACGTGCTGAAACAATTATATTTTCAGCGTTATCACGGGGCAGTATCACGTCGATCCAGCACTCAGGCGGCTGTGCTACATCCCTGACTGCATCTTATGCTATTGTCACTCTCTGATCTGCCAGCAAATTATTAGTCAGGAGGGATTCGATGGTAAGCCTGCTGCCAGCAGTCGAGGTAGTGAAAGTTGGAATTCCTTTATTAAAACTGCTGCAGTTATAATGTTGGCAGCTGGATCTCCGATTGAGCTGCAGGTTGGCACTGAGATGATGGGCCTCTTGTTGCAGCTCCTGAGTCTGGGGTCTCCCTTGATGCTCTAAGCTGGGAAATAACCTTATTCTCCACTTCGAATTCAATTCCATCGTCTCAGCCATTAATATCGAATGCACACAGCTCAAACCCAGAGGAAGGATTTTCCCCTGATTCCCTTCATATCAAGGCAGTCACCTTTAGCTCACCTTTAGTGTTCAGCTCTTTTGTGCATGCTTGAAACAAAGCTACAATGAGGTCAGGATCTGAGTGACCTTGGCAAAGCAAAGAGCATCAGTGTTCAGGTTGTTTCTAAGCAGTGCCACACGATAGCACTATTGATGATACTTTCTGTCTCTGTACTGATTATCGAGACAAGGATATTGGGGCGGTATTGGCCAGGATGGATTGGTCCTGCTTTTGTATGTAAGGCATTCCTGGGCAATTTTCCATATTGCCGGGTGGTCGCCAGTGTTACAGGTGTACTGGAACAGCTTGGCTAGGGGCGTGGCAAGTTCTGGGACATAAGACTTCATTACTATTGCCAGAATATTTTGAAGGCCTTTGCAGTATCCAATGTTCCCAACCATTTCTTGATATCACGTGGGGTAAATTGACTTGGCTGAAAAGAGGCATCTGTGAGGCGACAGCGTACTGATATCATCGCTGGACTAGTAATCGGTGTAATGCTCTGGGGACCCGCGTTAGAAGCCCGCCGTGGCAGATGGTGGGATGCAATTGCTTCAAACGTCCATGGATGATGACGAAACCATTGTTGTAAAAACCAGCCCGGCTTACTAATGCCTTTTAGTGAAGGAAATCTGCTATCCTTATCTGTTATGGCTTCCATGTGCCCTCTCTGTGTAATAAATGCTGTCCTTGCCATCGATTCCCACATCCCATGAACGAATAAAAAAAAACTCCCTCACCCTGGTACATCCTTGTGCCCTTGCCTCACTGAGCCTTAATATTCATCCACCTGTCAGCCCACTAATAGCAGGCTGCCAAGGTAAAAGTTCCACTTTTCTTCCTACGTTCTGTTGTCAGTCCATTATCCAATTCAGTTTTCACCTGAATATATGACGCCAAATCCTATAATTCCTAAAATGGTGTAAGAAAGTTTAAGCATACCTTAATTGGTGCTTCCTGAAAATCCAAAGTTACCGCATTCATTTGTGTTCACTTTTTGCTCAACAGAAATACATCCTCAAAAATGCTGATAAGATTGGCGGACTCAATTTCCCCTCACCAATCTGTATTGATTTTATTGAATAACATTCTGATTTTCCAAGTGTTCTATTAACACATTCTGGATTACCATTTTGCCTTGCAGTGATGTTAAGCTCAGTGTTCCCCGTTTTCTTTCTTCCTCCCTTCCTAAATATCAAGGTTTGTTATCTTCCCATCCTTGGGAACTGATGTGGATTCGAAGTAATTCTGAAAGATCGAATCCAATTGATCCGCTTTCTTTGCAGCTACCTGTTCTGTAATACTCTATGCTGCAAGTGGGAAGGTCTGGAACATTGCTTCCGACTTCGTCCCATGAATGTCTCCAGTACTGTTTATTTTCTAGTACAGATTTCCACAAGGTCCCTATGTTAACTTGATATTTGGTTTCACGTTCATCCTGGATCGTTTTTGAGCCATTTCCCCATTCCCCATTATATGTTCGCCTTTCTCTGTGTCCAAAGGGTCAATGTTTACTCACACGATTGATTGTTTCTTCATTTGCATAGTTTATAGTAATGTTTACAATTTTTCAAAGGAAGCAATTGGTGTAACATCGCATTATCTTTACTATATAGTTGTAAATTTTAGGTCCTCTTTTGCTGAATTCTGAAAGCTTTCCACTCCAGCGCTTTATTATTAGGGCATCTTAATCGTCACGGTTGCGCTATTCTTATTTTACCTTGGGGCTGATGCACCTTAAAGGGATGTGTATGTGTTCAAAGTTGTGCAGTTTGCCCACAATCATACCTTTAAAGCGATGACCCAATCTACATTGGAAAGCTTGCATTCCAAAACTACCATATTATTTTGAATCCCCCTTAGAAATCATTTTCCATGAGGTTATTGATTAAACCTTCCTCAATGCGCACGACTAGATCTAAAATCGACCTGAACGAGATGCAGAAACCTTGTTAGGTCGTTGACATACTGATATAAAAAGTTATCAAGTCTACACTGAGGCACATTTCCTCTGCGCTCTCCTTCTGTTGCTGAATTTCAATGGCATGTGTTTCGGAGACTGATCTACAGAATTTTGTCATTGCCGTTCTGAATACACTGAAGCGGAAGTGCTGTTTGTTTGTTAAGTGACTGGAAATAATGCCAAATGTTATCGAAACTGCTTCTCTCAGCTGGGCACGGATTGTTCTATAAAGGGGATCACTTAATGATCTCAGACACATTCCTATAGGAACTGCAAAAGAGGGCAGGAGGCGAAGATTCCCCTAAAGAATGGAACGGCCAATAATTCTACAGATCAGGGATACTTACTATCCCGTGCTCGTAGCCATTGGTACTCCCTGTCAGTCAGTATATCCGGCTTTCTGATAGGTGTTGAATATCTCACTGTTAATGATTATATAACTGAATGAGAATGCCCTCCTTGCTTTGTTATTTATCCAGCGGGGTAACTTGGCGAATATACGCGGGGTATTTAGGAGTGTACCTCGCCGGTGAGGAACTCTGCTTCTCGGCAAATAGGGAAAATCGTTTTCCACTCTCTGAAAACAGATGCCGAGGATGATTTGCGCTACTCCAATAGTTTAGCAGATCATAAAATCAACTATATTTATTTATTCATTCCTGGGATGTGGGCGTCGCTAGAAAGTTCCGCATCTTTTGCCGATCGGTGACGATGAGTGGGTGGAGATGATCTTTCCATTGTTTCGTTAGTGTGTTGATCCCTGACTACTTTAAGTTGATATTTCTTCTGACTGCAAACTCGCACAATCAACAGAGACTTCGAAAGTTATTTTTTATCAATATCTGTTGTTTTTTTTTCTCAAATCTTCGCCTGGGAGAATTTTTAATTTTCCATCAGCACCCGCTCAGTTCCCGAGCAGCTCCCTCCCGCCCATTGGAAATAGAAAGGGAGCAGCGTTATCAATGACATTGAATGTTTCTTTTTTTATTTTCTCGGCTGAATAGTTCATTTAAATTAATTTTGATTTTCATTTCTTGCTTGGAAATTATTTTGAACGTTATGAGCATCGATTGCAGCTCGCGCGATCCTGGCCTCCTAATAAATCGCAGGAACTAAATGTCATGGACCTGCAGTGGGAACTCAGAAAATGGGAGAGGTGGATTTTATTGTGCAGGCTCCACGAAGCGATGCTTTTAGCGCTCAGCACAACTAACTATTATGCATTCAAATATATGTAAGATCATTCCTTTCCTACTGCTTAAAACGAAAACAATGTTATAGAAACATCCAATGTTTAATTTTGAGATTTTTTTCTCCTCCAGAACTGTAAGGTTCCTGCTCGGTGCCCGCATCTCATCATTTCCTTTCTATACTTATTTTGCCAACGAGCTCCACTCCCTATTCCAACTAAATTGCTGATCCCCAATCCTAACCGGCTGGCCCACGTGTTAGCTGATTTTATTAAAGGTTCGATTTCTTCAGGTGAGGTCATACTTTCCATGATCAGACCTGTCTTCAAAAAAGCCCTTTTACTTGCGGTCCTTACAAACTGCTGCCCCATCTCCAAAGCCCCGTTATCCGCAAAAGTCTTAAGCTCATTTTTGCCTCCCTAATCTGTGTGATCATGTTTCAGAATTCCATGTTTCAATCCCTCCAGTAATGTTCCTCCCCAACTACTGTACCAAAATGGCTTTTATCAAAGAAACAAATAACTTTCCGTGTCACTGTGGCAACCTGTCCTCATCATTCTCGGACTGTCTGAGGATGCAGTTGACCAAGCCATCCTCCGCCAATGTTTTACATTGTCTTGTAGTGAACTGGGACTGCACTCTTTGTTTCACTTGGCATAGATGGTTTCCTCAAGGGAAAATCTTGTTCAATTTACTTGCTGGAGTATTTTTTTTCTACAGTTAACATAGGTTGTTAATCAGGGCACTAATGTGGGTATGGTGTGCATGGACTTGCTAAAGCCATTTGATAGAATGCCACAGAACAGACTTGTGAGGGATTTTGCAGGTGCTGCAATAAAATGGACAGTAACAATGTGGTTACAGAACTCGCTCAGTGAAATGAAACATAACGTTTTGGTGAATGGATTTTTTTTCCAGTCTGGATAAAGGTTTATACTGCAGTTTCCCAGGGGTCAGTGTTGGGACACTTGTTTTCCCTGATATGTATTAATGACCTAGGTCTTTGTGTACAGGGAAAAATTCAAATCTTGCAGATAAATAAAGCCTTGAGGTATTGTGAAATATAAGGAGGATAGTTTCGAACATCAAAGGGTCGTAGACAAGTTAGTGCGATGGCTGGGCAGGTGGCAGATTAGGTTCACTGCTGAATCATGTTTACCTGATTCATTTTGAGAGGAAGAAATTGGAGGGACATTATAAACTAAAGTGTGCAATACTAAAGAGTGTGCAGGGCGAGACAGACTTGGATGTAACTGTTCGTAAAGTTACTAATGCTGAAACAAACGCATTTGGCCAAAGATTATTGTCTTGTACTCATCATGACTATTGCAAAACTACCAAAGTCAGGCAAGCAACAACTTTATCCTGTTTGACAAGAGACTGCTGACAGGCTGGCGAGTGAAATTTGAATGGCAGAGGCGTTGCCATGGAGAAATCACAAGTCAAAAATGACTGACAGTTAACTGCCAAGCATTCATTCAAATTCTAAAGCACGCAGCTTCGCTCTCATTCGTCAAGTCATCTCCCCGAGGAAAGAATGGATATCACTGCCTTTGTTACGCTGAAACAGGCACAATGTGTTTACATGTTCTTTTTGGACGGGAAGAACACTGCTCTGGGTATTGATATATGTAACTTCCTTGTACATACAGATGCGACACACTACGAGCCCAACTGAAAGTCTTACATTGTTTGTCAGCATAATCTTTAACACACTGAGGAATATTTAGCCAATGTTGTCCAATTGCAGGATCACATTTAAATTGGTCACTGTGCTTTGAGTTTTACAATCGTGGGAATGTTGGGTATGGTCTAAAACCTGTCGGTTGTGAACAGGAGAAGGGACATGCTTTATGACAGGAGACCGATCAGATTGTGTCAAACAACACATCACTTCTGCTGTTACAGAATGTATGCTATCAGACCGTGCTTGCAGAACACAAAACAGAGTGTCCAACATTAGATGTGAGACTGTGATCCGACAGCATTTGCTAAAAATTGTGCTGACATTGGTATTCACGCAATTGTCCACGTGAGTGCAAGACGAAAAGCCTCGACAATATCTTTCTTCAACAATAATCAATCTCTGGATTACTAAGCGACTATTTGTTGATGAATATTGAAGTTTGCAGGATATGCTGACAGTGCGGTGCATTATCCTGGGGTTTATTACCGAGTACAATAGCTAGGAGTTAATGTTGCATTTGTACAATGCCTCAGTCCAGCCTCAGCTACAGTATTGTGTCCAGTCCTGGGCGCCACACTCAGGAAGGATGAGAAGGCATTAGAGAGGGAGGAATAGATTCACGAGAATGGTTCCAGAGATGAAGGAAATTTGGTTATAAAGGCAGATTGGAGAAGTCATGATGGTTTTCCGCAGAGAAAAGGAGATAGAGAGCAGATTTGATGGAAGTGTTCTAAATCATGAGGTGTCTGGACAGAGTACATATGGAGAAGTTGTTCCACTCGTGAATGGATCGTGAAAGAGAGTAAACAGGTTGAAGTAATTGCTAAAAGAAGCAAAAGTGATATGAGGAGAAACATTTTCATGCAGTGAGTGTTCTGGTTTTGAATGCACTGCCCGAGATTGTGTGGAGGGCCCATTCATTTGAAGCACTCAAAGTGAATTAGACTGTTATCTGAAACGGAAGAATGTGCAGGGGTAACAGGAAGAACGTGGGAGGTGTGCGGGGTTGGGGGAGAGTGGGGCTCGGGTGGAGGGGGTAGGTGGCTGGGATGGGTGTGGGTGAAGTGGGATGCAGGGAATGATTCTAGGTGGGTTGCTCACTCGGAGAGCTGGTGCAGACACGAAGTGCCAGATCGTCCCCTTCTGCACCATAACAATTCTGTGATTCCATGTAATTCTTTTTAATTTAATCATAGACAGAGTATCGATTACAGGGGCTTCTCTTCCCTCTTCTGCGGCATTACTACTGATATTGAAACCATCACAAGGATGTATCCCTGACTGCTTCCTATTTCCCATGAACAGGCTGACCCTCATCGACATCACCCTCAAACGGAGCAATTGTTTTCACATTAAAAGGGACTCAATCAGGAGCTCACCCAGGCACCTTCAGCAGCATCTCCCAAATCTACGACCACCTAGAAGGACAAGGGCCACAGACTTGTGGAAATAACAACACCGAGAAATGATCCTCCAATACACTGATCATTCTGACTTAGAGATGTATTGTAATTCCTTCACTGGATCTCGGTGAAAACCCTGGAGCTCCCTCCGTAACAGCACTGCGACTGTACCTACAGCACATTTATCTTTGGTGCTTAAGTTATTCTCCCTGAATTTTCTGACACAAACCTCCCCGCCTCTCTACGTCCCTTCCACATTTCAAGATACTCCTTAAAACTTCAATCTTTTATCAAGCTTTTAGCCACCGTCCTAAATGCTCCCCGTGTGTTCTCTGCCTAGTTTGCTTCTATGGCATTTCATTGAAGGTGCCATTCAAATATAAGCTGTCGTTGTTGCTACTTACACCCAATCTTCCCAGAATCGCACAGGTATGGAAGATGAGTTGACTTTATTTTTCATTTTAATGGTGTTAATCGTAGAAATCAAGTCTTTGTAGAACAATGACAGATGATTGACTGATGGCTTATGGTTTAAAATGTCCTCCCAAGTCGCTAAACCTCCAACACCACCACAGCTCATCCAACCACTCCCCCCACCACCGCCTCCCACCCACCCCCTCTGCCAATGCTGCATCCCACGATCCCAGGCCCCCGGCCCCTGTCATAAGTTCTCAGCATCTGGGTCTCGATGCTGTGTACCGTTCTCTTTTACCATTCCCCTTCCTGAATCTGAACGACATTGTTACATTCTGAAAGAAATGTCTCTATAGGGCATTCAGTGTTCAATGATGTATTTGATTCGAAAGAGATGTCATCAATGTTTGCCTAATATTAAAATGGAAACCATGCTTGTCAATTGAAAGAGATTTCCAAATTGCCCCACAACATGTGGCCAGAGCTTTCTGATTCTCCCCTTATTTAATTCTTCTCCCTGCTGCTTACAGTGAACATTCTGACAATAGTGACCCTCTGCAGAGGAAATTGCCACCTTTCCAAAAGTATCTCGATCTACATGGTGGCCATGGCAGCAGTAGATCTACTGGTCACGCTCGTCTATAGAACTGCACATCAAATTTTCAGGGAACGCTTCCCATATTCATTCCTCTCCTACACTGTCATTTGCAAACTCGTGGTGTATATGACATCGACCAACGTTGGTTTGTCCGTGTGGTTTACAGTCTGCTTCACATTTGACCGGTTTGCAGCTATATGCTGTGAGAAACTGAAAACCAGGTTTTGCACAGTGAGAACTGGGTCCATCGTTATCATAATTGTTTCTGTGCTATTGTGTTTAGAGAGCACCCCTTGTTGGTTTGCATTTGAACACAAAATAATAATTAACAATATTCAGTGGGGGTTCATACCCAGTGTGACCTTTTTCAGGTCTCCAGCAGGTGGAGCCTACTTCAAGTTACACATTTTTCTACTTTCATTGGTTCCATTTGTTTTGATATTACTGTTTAATTATTTAACGATCAGGCGCATTGTAGTAACGAATATTCCGCGACGGAGACTCCGGGCTCCCAGGACTGGGAATCAGCGTGATCCAGAGATGGAGAATCGACGGAAATCCATTACTTTGCTGTTCGCCATGTCAGCCAATTTTATATTGTTGAGTCTGACATTGATGGTAAGTCAGTGGACTGATGACCTGGTCCTTCGTATCCAACAAGAATATAGAGGTGCTGCGTATATTGCCACTGAGGCCGGATATATGCTTACTCATTTGAAGTCTTGTACAAACACATGCAGTTATGCAGCAACACAAACGAAGTTCCGGGAAGAGCTCATTAAAATGCTGAAATCTCCTTGGATATTTATTTTATCATTGGTTAAAAATATGAAAAATCAAACCCAAACGTCCTGCCCTAGTTAGAGCACAATGACAGCGCGTGATTCCGTGTAGAATGGCCAATTTCCGTTTAGATCAAAGGGGTTTGTTATCATTGATAATGAACAGATCAGAAAACAATACCTGAATTCTGTGCCCTGTGTTTCATGTCCACAGCTCTCCGAGACCGTACACCTCAATTTCCTGCAGAAACCTTTTACTTAACACCCCAGATTCAAAGGCAACAGTCATGATTGAGATTCAGTTATGGAGTCGAAGAATGGGAATCAGCGTTTGCTGTCCTACACTTCAGGCTACAGGAATAATGCTCTGTTATATTAATTGATAGATCCCTTTGGAAGAGAAGCAACAAAGTGGGTTTTGAAATGGTGTTTGTTAATAGTCTAGATGTAATATTGGTGTGAATGTTACAAACTCCGGTTCCCCCCTTCAGATTCCTCTCCCCATTTTTTCCCAGGGGTAATAGACGAGTGTCATGTCTCCTGTTCGGTATCTAATTATGGAGGCAGTAGGAAACTGACTCATCAATGTGATGTTAGATATCTTTCTTGGAGGGATTAACTTAAACTCTCAATTAGCCGTGAAAAGGAATTTTATAACAAGGGAACAGATCATTCCAACGAGCGAAACCTTCTGGGCCTTTACCCTCCACCCTAGTAAATAGTCTCAATAAATTTATCCGCCTGGTATAAACATACCTGCCATTTTTTAGTCAACAACACATTTTTTCTGCTTTATTTTGGAATAATTTCTGACTCTGCGTATTCCACCAGTTCTCAATTGTCCACATAAATGTTCCTTTACCATCAATTCTAAATCCTTCTGAAATTTAATGCTTTATATCATGCCTTAAGTTTTTGGTCCTTCAACTAAGCGAAGCTACCTGCATCTACTTACCCAGTCCTCCAAAATATAAACCAGATGGGTACAGCTCTAAAACTAAAATCAACCTGATATCTGTAACCAAACTACAGAGAGTCACGGAAGTGTAGTTAATACCGTTAATTAATAGTTCTGTTTGTAAATGGTTGTTTCCTTGGTTACACTGATTAATGTGAAGGTTAGCTTTGATAACTTGAACTGTATCCTAAATATCGGGGTAATGGAGGGGCAGTTTCCAAACAAATAACTTCAGACTTCAAGAGTGAAACAGCTTCCACCCCACATATATTTTCCTAGCCAGCCAGAAAGGAGAGTATTTATCTGTTTTGAATATAATGTAGTGCATAATATTAAGGCTCCTGTGTGCGTGCAAAAGTGAAACTATGATCACGAAGCGCCAACACTGATTAACATATTCAAAAGAACCGTTCCGATGGAAGGCTAAAACTACTGAATGAAATGCTTAACCTGGTTCCTATGAAATGCGTTAAACGAGCGGATAAAGGACGGAGTTATAATATACGTCGTGATAGATATATGACCTTGAGGAGATCGAGTTTACTGTTGGCATTAAATACTTTAATCTCAATAACAGGTACTGTAAAAGAAAGTTTATCAGACTATCCTATTGTGCTGTTTTTTCCTCCTTCTTTTGATCGTTGCCCTTTAAACGGGAAGCAACAGGCTAAAGAAATTATTCTTAAAATGGCCTCAACCTACCATGCAACATGCTAAGTTGCAGAATGAAATAATAAGGGGTTTTATTGGATCCATCCATTGTTTACTATTTCACCATTTTATGGGAGCTTACCTCATTTGAATAGTGTTGTATTGTTCTGCTAAGGAATATTCAACATCTTATTTAATATGATAAATACAAAAACAACATCAGTGTTGCTGTTAAATGTTTAAATTATGTGTATTTATCAAGTGTGAAATTATCATTAAAATCAATTTGTAGAGGTTTTATTTTAGCTTTAATGCAATCATGCAATACATATTGGGCGCATTGTCTAGTAAACGGACACACACGTATACTGATTCATTGCTTTACTGTATATTCGGCCTCAGATTCTGAGGTCAGCTTTCTGCTATGTTTGGATCGCCCACAACAATTTGTGATTGTAAGTTCCACTTCCCGCTTGCCTATTATTATATCCTTAATAAACCTACAGCGCATCACCTCAGTGTTCAAGAACGATAATGTAAACCTCACATGTACAATGGACTGTGAACTTCAATAATGAAAGAGCCTCATTTATTCATTGTGGTGACGTAACCATTTAGCCGTTACACTTTAATGTTCCACATAACTTTAAGGCTTTGCGAAAGCCAAAGTCCAGAATATTACAGGATCCCGTGGCGGCCAGGATCTGCCAATCCGACTGGCGGTCAGCTTTGGGGAACAGGCGATAAGCTGCTTTTGTTTCTGTGCAATAACTACATTTTCCTTGAACTGGTTACTGGTTTCACTCGGGAAACCCAATTTGAGACAGTATTCGGTCGAAGGTATTTTTTTAATTATGTCAGGCAGCAATTCATCAGCAACTATCTACAAACAAACATCAATGTCTCATCAACTACGGCATCCAAAATTAACACGTAAAAAATAGTAATTGAAGGTTAACCCTTGACAGCACTGCTTTAAATTCATTTACATATGAATGTAGTTCCCTGGCCCTGTTTGGGCGTCTAGTCTTCTTGTGTTCCCTTGGATTCTGTGTTTCTATTTGACAGTCACCGAGTGCCCCTGGCCGCTGGAGGCAATTCCGGCTCCAGTCATTGGAAACGGGTAACGGTGCAATTTCAGACTTGGTCAGAGGCGTCTCCCTTCGCTTCGCTGCTGCTTGGAAGATTGGGGCCCATGTCCAAATCGCGCAGAAGCTGAACCATTGTTGTGTACTTCTCTCTGACCTGGGAACTTTGCTGGGGCACAGACTACTGGCCGGAAGCGAAAACTGCAACTTAACCGCAGGAATTCACAGACTGTCAGCAAATAAATTCCGTACACACGGATTGTCTCACATTTAGGTTGTAAGAATAAAAACAACCCATTCCCAATAAAACGCTTATCTTTGCCGATTCTATATTTACAAACGTGCCCCGTTACATTATTACTCTGGATTAAACAGCGGTTCTATGCGATTTCCCAGGACACCATCTACATTGTTCGAACAAAATAAAATCACAATAAAACAAAGAACCGAGGTCAATGCTGAAAGTTTCACGGAAATCAATCGCATGGGAAGGGAATGAAATTCCTGAAAAATAAAGCTGAATGAAAGCCGGAAAATGGAAAGAGTCAGCAAGTCTGGCCGGGAGTTTCTGTGCAGTGGGGAAGCTCGGCTTAACAGATCTGTTCTGGGATCTTTGTGTAGACCTGAAATGTTAACCCTCCCTTTCTCTCTCCACAGATGTTCCCGGACCTGCTGAGTCTTTCCAGCAACTTCTGTTGTTATCTCAAATTCCCAGCGCGTGCAGCACTGCGTCTCGCTTTCTGAAGACTACAACAACCCCGAGGCAGGAATCGAAGTTTAAATAAGGAACGGGAAGTGCCGGAGCGAAAAGGTTCCGAGAATCAGTGAATTTCGCTGAATCCGAGTAATTTCTTTCCGGTTCCACGGTACAGTTCACAGAATATCATAATTATTAACAATGCAGAAAAAAAGCCTGTGTGAAGATTTAAATTGATTTTTATTCGAATTAGACCCGCCTGTTTTTTCCAAATAAAATGCCGCCGATCTGCTTGAACTTCACTTGCACACTTAAAGTTAACCACTTCACTAATTTAGAAGTTGCTGACTATGATGGGCGGGTATCGAAACCGAGAAGTAACCATGCTGACCACTACACCACCATCGTTGACTGGTCAGGAGGTTTGGACATATTTTCCCCGATTTTATTACTAAACCGTTCCATATTGGTAACTGGTATATTTTCAACCACCGTAAAAAGTTCATGATGCACAACACCCAATAATGAATCACCTTGTCTTGGAGTGAAGTTATAGCTGATAACTGCAATAACTGATGGTCTTCACATATGGCTGTTCCTGAAGCTCACATCAGTCATTCAGTAGAGTTACATGAAAAGTGCAATTATTGTCCACAATGTTCAGACGTCTCCACTCACCGATTAATGACACATGTTCCATAATGTAACTCTTATTCTGTCCGCCCCCTCACCTCCCCCCTCCACAAATCCACCCATTAACTGAAAAATAATACATTCCATCGTGTGACACCTTTTCAAAAAGAACACATTCTCGGGGCAAAGAGTGCAAACACGAAGGAATTAAGAGGAATCTGCCTGAAACACTGCTTTGACCTCAGCTAGAGTATTGTGCCCATTTTTCGGTGCCTCCACTTAGGAAGGATGTGAAGCCATTGCAGAGGGTGTAGAAACACTGGTGAGATAGGGAACGAGTGAGTTCGAGTATCGGAAAGCAATTAATATCTGTAAAGAAGTAGTGTTGGAGGAATAAGCGGGACTGCACTTGACGACTTACATTCCAGAGTTTTCGAAGAGATGGCTATAGAGATAATGGATTGTTGATCATCTTTCAAAATTCGATAGATTCAGAAACGGTGCCTGCAGATTGGAAGGTAGCACATATGAACTCACTATTTATGAAAACAGGGAGAGAAAAATAAAACACAGGGGACTACAGACCTGTTAGCTTTACAGCAAGCGGAGGTGAAATGCTAGAATCTATAATCAAGTCTGCGATAACTCGTGTGATTTGGCACAGTCAACATGGGTTTATGAGAAGGAAATTAAGTTTCACAAACCTGATAGCCTTTTCTGAGGATATAATTAGCAGAGGAGATAAGGGAGAACCAGTGGATGTGGAGCATATGGATTTTCTGTAGGTTTTCAATAAGATGTGAGATAGGAAGCTAGGGAACAAGATTAGACTTCATGGGATTGGTGGAAATATACAGCCATGAATTCAGGATTGGTAAATGGACATGAAACAGAGTGTAGGGATAAACGAATCATTCCCAGGTTGACAGGCCTTGACCAGTGGGGTACAGAAAGGATCAATGCTTGGGCCCCAGCCATGCACGAAACACTAAGTTTGCAGCCTTGTTTTGTCCTTGACAATTCCTCAGCAGTGGGAAGGGAACAGTGTTTGGAACAGGGACCAGACTCCCATCTTCCCAATAGTTAAAGGGAGGAATTTTAGATCACAAATTCCTGGATACGAGATAAACAGTCCGATCATTTAACCACCCTGGAGGAATGGGGAAACTGGATTCTAAGGTTGAGCTGGGCATCAGCTCTTTACATGTGAAAACAGTTGCGATGTTTTTGGATGATGTCGGTGAGGGGCAGCATGTAGATGGGGAAAAGTGTGGGGGATGGTTAGATCCTTAGGGTATTCACTATGTTTGTAACTGTTTCCATGGTGTAGCTTGCTCTTAGAACACAATTACACAGGTCGTCTTGATGAATAATGCAATCTATAAAAATAATTCTCCCCTCTAGATTCATTGTTCCGAATTTGTCATGATTTCCTTTTCATTAACCGATTATGTTTGGCTATGTCAGGTTTGCATTTTTCTCTATGATTGCACTGCCAGTGTTTTCCACTCATTTCCTTATTTGACATCCAATAATTTACAGCCTCTATTAACCCCTTCATTTTTTTAAGGACTGCATTGAGACTAATTCAGTGAGTTTAATTTTTTTCTGATAAACTTCAAATGTAAATCAAAAATTGTGTTTGGCATTACAATTATTAATAAATGACAACGCAAAATATGAGTGTAGGGTAAAGTGATGGAGTGAGAGAGAAACAGAGAAATGTGTTAGAGTGGCAGACAGATGGGGTGGGAGAGGGAGCGAATGAAAATGACGGGGTGAGAGAAAGAGAAAGTGTAGGGGAAAACTGAAAATGTTCAGACATTTGTTAACATTATTAAGTATAAAGAACAATATCCTGTGACATATCCCTTCTCCATCTTTAAAGTAGAGAGAGATCCTTTCTCCATCTTGAAAATGGGGGAGACATCTTCCTCAACTTCTAATGTGGAAGTGCTGGAATCTACTCGAGGGGTTCGGGGTGGATTATATATTGAGTAAGAAATACCCAGGAGTGAGTAACAGATTGGAATCTAATCGAGGGGTTCAGGATAGGTTATATACAGATTAACAGATACACGGGAGTGAGTAACACTGTGGAACATAATAAGGGGTTCGGGGAGGGGGGGGGTGGGGAGGGGGGTTTACATATAGAATAACAGATTCCCGGGAGTGATGCACAGACTGGAATCTAATCGAGGAGTTCGGGGTGGATTATATATAGAATAATACATACCCAGGAGTGAGTTACAGACTGGAATCTAATCAAGCAGTTTGGAGTGGTTTATATATAGAATAATAGATACCCAGGAGTGAGTTACAGACTGGAATCTAATCGAGGGGCCCAGGGAGTTTATAAATAGAATAATAGATACCAAGGATTGAGTTACAGACTGGAATCACGAACCATTGAAAATATAATTTTTCTTGTGATGAGCTGAAATGCAGGTTACAGAGGCTGATTCATGGAATGTATAGTGTGAGTTATTAACCAGCTTTATCCCAAATATCAAATTTAATTTCTCATTGGAACTGTTTGATTTTTTTTAGTCTTGACACAAATGGATAGGGAGTCTTTGGATCCTCACTGTTTGAAGATTTTCACCAGTTAAAATGCAATCTTTTCCATCCTGTTTAAAGTGAGGAGCCACACATTTCCCTACAATGAAATCCATCTTTCACTATTTCACCCATTCACTTAAGGTGTTCATATCTCTTTGGAATTTGAAGTGCAGGTTACAGATTGGATTGGAACTTTCTGCTTTCTGAATCATTTGCTAAGGTTCACAGAGTAAAACATCAAAACTGACATTCTGAAAAGGGAGTGGGGTCCACAACTTCAATTCTGTGTTTCTCTGACATCTCATGCTCTGTATCTTACAATATCTCTGCCCCTTTCATGTGTCTGAAGATCTGGGAAAGTGATTCAGAAATTGGGGAACCACTTCATTGTCTCGGAACATTTCCTCTGAAGCATTTCATTGTCTCAGGACATTTACAGTAAACGGCTTCTGCAAAGGACATCATTAAAATTCATTCTTTAGTCATCCAAAACCTGTTGTCCATTCATACTCCCTTGTCACACATCTTATTGCTTTAAAGATAACTCACATTTCACAATGTAGGAATGTGTGAATGCAAACTCTTTCTTCACGTGTTTCCACAATACTAAGGCTCACACTATTCAGGGTGAAATTTTCAAGACAACATTCATCAACTGACAGATTTCCAGCTCCAAATGGAAGCTTCAAGATACAGAAAGTGAAACAGAAATGAAACCTCCGATTTACCTGTTTCTGCATCCGTTATTGGACAGCTCGGGGTTAGATAGGAATTAAAGTTGTTATTAAATTGTCCCCATCAAACACTCCCAGGACAGGTACAGCATGGGGTTCGATACAGAGTAAAGATCCCTCAAAGCTTGAGTTATGAGATTAAAAAGCATCATTCACCTTTGGATTAGAGTTAAAATTAAACAGTGTTAAAATTAAAAGTTCATCAGCTGGAGAAAAGGGTAATGCTCCAAACATTTATCAACATGCCTGGGTATAAAAAATATTATCCTGTGAGATATCCTTTTCCTCGTCTTTAAAATGGAGGGAGATCCCTTCTCCATCTTTACCACTGTTATCCACTCTCTTCATTTCCATTATTATCTTGAAGTGTTTGATCAAATCACCCCTTAACCTCAATTCCAGTGATTCAGAATGAAGCATTCACTACACTGTTCATCAAACACTCTCAACCCTATTACAGTATGGGGTTTGATTCAGAGTCAAATTCAAAAAACTGGTTCATTGGTGACAGGGGGAGAGACAGGATGAAGGTTTTGGGAAAGGGATGAAGGGGAGGATATGATGTAAATCTTTTTAAGGCAGCATGTGATGATGACCTGGAACCCGTGGACAATGCGCTGTTTCAGGGATGAGTGTTTGATCAGTGTCTCAGTGTCTCCATAGCTGTGTCTCTGTCATGTTGAAAGTGCCAATGTCATATTCATGAGAAATCAACTCTGTCAGAAATGTCTCAGTGCTGTGGAAACATAAAATGGCCACTGTGAAGAAACCTAAAAGGCTGTTTGGTGTTTGTGTAATTTATATAGATTCTGAGAGAGAGGAAGAGAGAGAGAGACAGAACAAGTGAGTGAGAAAAAGAGAGGGACACAGATCGAGAGGGAGACTGAGAGACAGAGATTGAAGGAAGGATACTTATCGTAGCACATGGGAAGAGGAATATTCCATTTCACCCCACACCCTGTTTCCGACATTCAGTGAGATCCTGGCTGATCTCTGTTCAAACTCCATATCTCTTTACGCCTTTGCCTAACAAAAATCTATCAGCCTCAGATTGAAACATGAACAAGAGACTTTGCGTCAATTGCCGTTTACAGAGGATTGTTGTAAACTAAAGCTTTGACTACACTGTTCATCAAATACTCCCAAACCAAATACAGTATGGGGTTCGATACAGAGTAAAATTCCCTCTGCTCTGTCCAAGAAATTTTTAATTGTAGATTTTTACTTTTAATTTTAGGATAACAGGACTCAAATTGTACAGCATCCCAGATTTAAACTTCTATTTATTTCAGTCTTTAGCTCAGGAATTCACATTAAAACATGCCGCGAATTGAAACCTTCCTCATACAGTTGCCTGTTTGTTTCAGTTTTTGTATATTCTTTCTTTCTCTTGCGTTTTCACTTGTCTGAAGAAATTGAATTGTTCCCGTTAATCGTCCCTTTCCATGAAAATCTAAACTGCTGTGAAACTGCAAAAGACACAATCTATTGCAGTGAACAAAATACTGCACCTTTATTAATCAATCTCATTTCCTATCTTTGTAGAAACTCCCTTCCACTGACAGATTCTGAGCTCCAAACTCAATCTTAAAAACCACCACAGAAAAGTGACTGCTTATTTTAAACAGTGGAACTGAACTATTTGAAATTCTGACTCGGTCACAGAATCACAGAAATCTTGACTCTGTGGAATGAAAATTATGAGAATAACTTTGCAACATACAGGTAACCTGTTGTGACAGAAGAATACTTGTCTGTTCAAAAGGCATTCGATAAGATGCCTCACGAAGCTTGTTACTGAGGACAAGAGCTCATACATTCCCCTAATCTGTCCCCTCAGTTCCTCTCAGGATTTGACAATTTGATCAAGTCACCCCTGATGCTACTAAATTTCAGGGAATACAACCCGAGTTTGTGCAATCTCACTTTGCAATTTAAACCTTGGAATCCAAGTCTCATTCTGGCAAAGCTGCAATTCAATCAAACTGTCCAAACTGTCCCTGGAGTGTCGGATTAACCCAGGTCACTCACATTCACCCAGGTCAGGCTCAAGACTCACCTGTCTCACTAACTAAGACACTCCAGTATCACTTGACTTATTGTAGTCGAATGCCGCGTTTGGGAGCAGGACAGGTACACGGGATTAGGACAACTGCTCATGTGGAGGATAAGCACCAGGAATCTATTAGAGAATCAGAACAGACCAGGCAGAATCAAAGAAGGAAACTCATGTTCAATTTGTGAGCCCTTATTTGTGGATTGTTCTTGTTTTTGGCGAGAATGTTGCCAACAAACACACCCAAAGATGATGCAGCAGGGGCTAGATACAGAGTAAAGCTCCCTCTATACTGTGCCCATCAAACACTCTCAGGGCAGGTACAGCACGGGGTTAGATATAAAGTAAAGCTTCCCTTAAACTGTCCTCAACAAACACTCGCAGGACAGGTACAGCATAGGTTAGATATAGAATAAATCTCCCTCCATACTGTCCCCATCAAACACATGCAGAGAGAAAAAGAGACTGAGAAACGGGTTGAGAAGGGATCTCCATCTTCCCTCACCATCTCACTCATCCATAATTGGAGAGAGCATGGGAAAGAGAGAGCATGGGGAGGGGGGCTGCAGAGAGAATTTGGGGGTGGGAGAGAAAGAGTGGGTGTGGCAGAAAGGATGTGGGATGAGTTGATGAGGGGAGAATGAGTGCGTGTGAGAGACAGAGTGTGTGTGTGTGAGAGAGAGAGAGATGGTGTGTGTGTGTGGGAGAGTGTGTGTTAGAGATATAGAGTTTGAGAGCGAGGGTGTGAAAGAGGGATTGTGCGAGAGAGGGATTGTGTGTGAGAGGGATTGCGTGTGAGAGGGATTGCGTGTGAGAGGGATTGCGTGTGAGAGGGATTGCGTGTGAGAGGGATTGCGTGTGAGAGGGATTGCGTGTGAGAGGGATTGCGTGTGAGAGGGATTGCGTGTGAGAGGGATTGCGTGTGAGAGGGATTGCGTGTGAGAGGTATTGCGTGTGAGAGGGATTGCGTGTGAGAGGGAATGCGTGTGAGAGGGATTGCGTGTGAGAGGGATTGCGTGTGAGAGGGATTGCGTGTGAGAGGGATTGCGTGTGAGATCGAGCGTGTGAGATGGATTGCGTGTTAGTGGGATTGTGTGTGAGAGGGATTGCATGTGAGAGCAAGCGTGTGAGAGGGATTGCGTGTGAGAGGGATTGCGTGTGAGAGGGATTGCGTGTGAGAGGGATTGCGTGTGAGAGGGATTGCGTGTGAGAGGGATTGCGTGTGAGAGGGATTGCGTGTGAGAGGGATTGCGTGTGAGAGGGATTGCGTGTGAGAGGGATTGCGTGTGAGAGGGATTGCGTGTGAGAGGGATTGCGTGTGAGAGGGATTGCGTGTGAGAGGGATTGCGTGTGAGAGGGATTGCGTGTGAGAGGGATTGCGTGTGAGAGGGATTGCGTGTGAGAGGGATTGCGTGTGAGAGGGATTGCGTGTGAGAGGGATTGCGTGTGAGAGGGATTGCGTGTGAGAGGGATTGCGTGTGAGAGGGATTGCGTGTGAGAGGGATTGCGTGTGAGAGGGATTGCGTGTGAGAGGGATTGCGTGTGAGAGGGATTGCGTGTGAGAGGGATTGCGTGTGAGAGGGATTGCGTGTGAGAGGGATTGCGTGTGAGAGGGATTGCGTGTGAGAGGGATTGCGTGTGAGAGGGATTGCGTGTGAGAGGGATTGCGTGTGAGAGGGATTGCGTGTGAGAGGGATTGCATGTGAGAGGGATTGCATGTGAGAGGGATTGTGCTTGAGGGATTGTACATGAGAGGGATTGTTTGTGAGAGGGATTGCATGTGAGAGGGATTGCATGTGAGACGGATTGCATGTGAGATGGATTGCATGTGAGAGCAAGCGTGCGAGAGGCATTGCGTGTGAGAGGGATTGTGCGTGAGGGGGATTGCACGCGAGAGGGACTGCGCGCGAGAGGGATTGCGTGCGAGAGGGATTGCGCGTGAGAGGGATTGCACGTGAGAGGGATTGCGCATGAGAGAGATTGCGCGTGCGAGAGATTGTGTTTGAGAGGGATTGCATGTGAGTGCGAGCGTGTGAAATGGATTGCATGTGAGAGGGATTGTGTTTGAGAGGGATTGTGTTTGAGAGGGATTGTGTGTGAGAGGGATTGTGTGTGAGAGGGATTGTGTGTGAGAGGGATTGTGTGTGAGAGGGATTGTGTGTAAGAGGAATTGCTTGTGAGAGGGATTGCGTGTGAGAGGGATTGGGTGTGAGAGGGATTGAGTGTGAGGGATTGAGTGTGAGGGATTGTGTGTGAGGGATTGTGCATGAGGGATTGTGCGTGAGAGAGATTGTGTGTGAGAGGGATTGCATGTGAGAGCGTGCATGTGAAATGGATTGCACGTGAGAGGGATTGTGTGTGAGAGGGATTGTGTGAGAGAGGGATTGTGTGAGAGAGGGATTGTGTGAGAGAGGGAATGCGTGTGAGAGGGAATGCCTGTGAGAGGGAATGCCTGTGAGAGGGAATGCCTGTGAGAGGGAATGTGTGTGAGAGGAATTGTGCACGAGGGATTGTGCACGAGGGATTGCGCGAGGGATTTTGCGTAAGGGATTATGCATGAGGGATTGTGTGTGAGGGGTTGTGCGTGAGGGGTTGTGCGTGAGTGGTTGTCCGTGAGTGGTTGTGCGTGAGGGGTTGTGTGTGAGAGGGATTGCATGTGAGAGAGATTGCATCTGAGAGCGAGCATTTGAAAAGGATTGCATGTGTGAGGGATTGTGTGTGAGAGGGATTGTGTGTAAGAGGGATTGTGTGTGAGAGGGATTGATTTTGAGAGGGATTGTGTGTGAGAGGGAATGCATGTGAGAGGGATTGCATGTGAGAGGGATTGCGTGTGAGAGGGATTGTGTGTGAGAGGGATTGTGTGTGAGACAGATTGTGTGTGAGACAGATTGTGTGTGAGACAGATTGTGTGTGAGAGCGAGTGTGTGAGATGGATTGCATGCGAGAGGGATTGTGTGTGAGAGGGATTTCATGTGACAGAGTTTGTTGTGAGAGGGATTGCGCATGTGGGATTGTTTATGTGAGGGATCGCGTGTGAGAGGGATCACCTGTGAGAGGGATCGCGTGAGAGGGATCGCGTGTGAGAGGGATCGCATGTGAGAGGGATTGCGCGTAAGAGGGATCGCGCGTGAGAGGGATTGCGCGTGAGAGGCATTGCATGTGAGAGGGATCGCATGTGAGAGGGATTGCGTGTGAGAGGGAGTGCGTGTGAGAGGGAGTGCGTGTGAGAGGGAGTGCGTGTGAGAGGGATTGCGCATGTGGGATTGTTTGTGAGAGGGATCGCGTGTGAGAGGGATCGCGTGTGAGAGGGATCGCGTGTGAGAGGGATCGCGTGTGAGAGGGATCGCGTGTGAGAGGGATCGCGTGTGAGAGGGATCGCGTGTGAGAGGGATCGCGTGTGAGAGGGATCGCGTGTGAGAGGGATCGCGTGTGAGAGGGATCGCGTGTGAGAGGGATCGCGTGTGAGAGGGATCGCGTGTGAGAGGGATCGCGTGTGAGAGGGATCGCGTGTGAGAGGGATCGCGTGTGAGAGGGATCGCGTGTGAGAGGGATCGCGTGTGAGAGGGATCGCGTGTGAGAGGGATCGCGTGTGAGAGGGATTGCGTGTGAGAGGGATTGCGTGTGAGAGGGATTGCATGTGAGAGGGAGTGCATGTGAGAGGGAGTGCATGTGAGAGGGAGTGCGTCTGAGAGGGAGTGCGTGTGAAAAGGAATTGCGTGTGAGAGGGATTGCGTATGAGAGGGATTGCCTGTGAGAGGGATTATGTGTGAGAGCGATTGCATGCGAGAGCGAGCGTGTGAAATGGATTGCATGTGAGAGGGATTGCGTGTGAGAGGGATTGCGTGTGAGAGGGATTGCGTGTGAGAGGGATTGCGTGTGAGAGGGATTGCGTGTGAGAGGGATTGCGTGTGAGAGGGATTGTGTGAGAGAGGGAATGCACGTGAGAGGGATTGTGTGTGAGAGGAATTATGTGTGAGAGGGATTGCGTGTGAGAGTGAGTTTGTGAGAGGGATTGCGTGTGAGAGGACTTGTTTTTGAGAAGGACTGCATGTGAGAGGGATTGTGTGAAAGAGGGATTGTGTGTGAGAAGGATAGTGTGTGAGAGGGATTGCGTGTGAGACAGATTGCGTGTGAGAGCGAGCGTGTGAGATGGATTGCATATGAGAGGGATTGTGTGTGAGAGGGATTGCATGTGACAGAGTTTGTTGTGAGAGGGATTGTTCATGAGGGATTGTGCATGAGGGATTGTGTGTGAGAGGGATTGTGTGTGAGAGGGATTGTGTGTGAGAGGGATTGTGTGTGAGAGGGATTGCGTGTGAGAGGGACTGCGTGTGAGAGGGACTGCGTGTGAGAGGGATTGATAGTGAGAGGGATTGCGTGTGAGACAGATTGCGTGTGAGACAGATTGCGTGTGAGACTGATTGCGTGTGAGACAGATTGCATGTGAGACAGATTGCATGTGAGACAGATTGCATGTGAGACAGATTGCATGTGAGACAGATTGCATGTGAGAGCGAGCATGTGAAATGGATTGCATGTGAGAGGGATTGTGTGTGAGAGGGATTGCCTGTGAGAGGGATTGCGTGTGAGAGGGAATGCATGTGAGAGGGATTGTGTGTGAGAGGGATTGTGTGTGAGAGGGATTGTGTGTGAGAGGGATTGTGTGTGAGACGGATTTGCATGTGAGGGTGAGCGGGTGAGATGGATTGCATGTGAGAGGGATTTTGTCTGAGAGGGATTGCATGTGAGAAAGATTGTTGTGAGACGGATTGTTGTGAGAGGGATTGTGTGTGAGAGTGATTGCATGTGAGAGGGATTTCATCTGTAAGGGATTGCATGTGAGAGCGAGCATGTGAGAGCGAACGTGTGAGAGGGAATGCGTGTGAGACAGATTGCATGTGAGACCAAGCGTGTGAGAGGGATTGTGTGTGAGAGGGATTGTGCGTGTGAGGGATTGCATCTGAGAGAGATTGTTGAGAGGGATTGAGTGTGAGAGGAATTGTTGTGAGAGGGATTGTGTGTGAGAGCGATTGCATGTGAGACAAATTGCACGTGAGAGCAAGCGTGCGAGAGCGATTGCATGTGAGAGGGATTGTGTGTGAGTGTGATTGTGTGTGAGAGGGATTGCGTGTGAGAGGGATTGTGTGTGAGAGCGATTGCTTGTGAGAGGGATTGTGTATGAGTGTGATTGTGTGTGAGAGGGATAGCATTTGTAAGCAATTGCATGTGAGAGCGAGGATGTGAAAGCAAACGTGTGAGAGGGAATGCGTGTGAGAGGGATTGTGTGTGAGGGTGAGCGTGTGAGATGGATTGCATGTGAGAGGGATTGTGTGTGAGAGGGATTGCATGTGAGAGAGATTGTTGTGAGAGGGATTGTGTGTGAGAGTGATTGCATGTGAGAGGGATTGTGTGTGAGCGGGATTGTATGGGAGAAAGATTGTTCTGAGAGGGATTGAGTGTGAGAGGGATTGTTGTGAGAGGGATTGTGTGTGAGACGGATTGCATGTGAGGGTGAGCGGGTGAGATGGATTGCATGTGAGAGGGATTGAGTGTGAGAGGGATTGTTGTGAGAGGGATTGCGTGTGAGAGCGATTGCATGTGAGAGGGATTGCATGTGAGAGGGATTGCATGTGACAGCGAGCATGTGAGAGCAAATGTGTGAGAGGGATTGCGTGTGAGAGGGTGTGTGTGTGAGAGCGATTGCGTGTGAGACGGATTGCATGTGAGAGCGAGCGTGTGAGAGGGATTGTGTGTGAGAGGGATTGTGTGTGATAGCGATTGCGTGTGAGAGGGATTGCATGTGAGAGCGATTGCGTGTGAGACAGATTGCAGGTGAGAGCAAGCGTGTAAGAGGGATTGCATGTGAGAGGGATTGTGTGTGAGAGGAATTGCATGTGAGAGGGATTGCATGTGAGAGGGATTGTATGTGAGAGGGATTGTATGTGAGAGGGATTGTATGTGAGAGGGATTGTATGTGAAAGATTGCGTGTGAGAGGGATTGTGTGTGAAAGATTGCGTGTGAGAGGGATTGTGTGTGAAAGATTGCGTGTGAGAGGGAGGTCCCTTTTCCATCCTTAAAATGGAGGTAGATCCCTACTCCCTCTTTAAAATGGAGGGAGATCTCTGTCATAGTGTCACAGACAGCGACAGCACAGAAAATGGCCCTTCGGCCCATCAAGTCAGTGCCGATTGAACAAGAACCTAACAATTCTAATCCTATTTGCCAGCACTAGACCCACAGCCTTATATGCCAAGGCATCGTAAGTGCACATCCAAATATTCTGAAATGTTATGAGGGTTTCTGCCTCTAACCCCCTTTCAGGCAGTGAGTACCAGATTCCCACCACCCTCTGGGAATCGTTCCCCACTTCCCCTCTAAACCTCCTGCCCCTGTCCTAAGTCTATGCCCCGTGGTTATTGTTCCCTCCACCAAGGGGAGAAGTTCCTTCCTGTCTACCCTTTCTATGCCCCTCATAATTTTATTCCCTCAATCATGTCCTTTCTCAATCTCTTCTGCTCCCGGGAAAATAATCCAAGTCTATCCAATCTCTCCTCATATCCAAAATTCTCCAGCCCAGGCAACATCCTGGTAACTCTCCCCTGCTCTCTCTCTAGTGCATTCACATCCTTCCTATAAATGCAGATTCCACAACTGCATGCAGTACTCTAGCTGTGGCCGAAACACCGTTTTATGCAGTTCCAGCATAACCTTCCTGCTCTTATCTTCTATGTCTCGGCTATTAAAGGCAAGTATCTCATATGCCTTCTTAAACACCTTATTTACCTGTCCCGCTACCTTAAGTGACCGGTGGACATACAGACCAAGGTCCCTCTAATGCTCATTAGATCCCAGGTTGCTACTATTCATCATGTATTCCTGTGCCTTGTGTGTCCTGCCCAAGAGCATCACCTCAAACTTATCTGGATTAAATTCCATTTGCCACTGACCGGCCCATCTATATCCTCCTGTAATCTAAGGCTCTCCTCCTCACTATTTACCACCTCACGTATTATCGTGTCATCCGCAAACTTCATGATCAACTCTCCTACATTGAAGTCTAAATTGTTTATACATACCATACACAGCAAGGGACTCAACACCGATCCCTGTGGAACCCACTGGACACAGGAATCCAGTCACAAAAACACCCCTTGACCATTACCCTCTGCTTCCTGCCACTCAGCCAATTCTGGATCCAATTTGTAAAAGCGCCTTGGATCCCATGGGCTCTTACCTTCGCTTTCGGTCTCCCTTGTGGGACCTTATCAAAAGTCTTGCTGATGCCCCACTAGACTATGTCTTCTCCATCTTTAAAGTAAAGGGTGATCCATTCCTGTCTTTAAAATGGAGGGAGCCACTTTCTCCATCTTTAAAATGGAGGGAGATCCATTGCCGTCTTTAAAATGGAGGGAGCCACTTTCTCCATCTTTAAAATGGAGGGAGATCCATTGCTGTCTTTAAAATGGAGGGAGATCCCTTCTCCAGCTTTAAAACGGAGGGAGATACCTGTGCCTCTCTCACATTGAAAGTACTAATGTCCCATTCGCGAGACATAAATGTCCCAGTGCTGTGGGAACATAAAATGGTCTCTGTGAACAAACCGAAAATGGTTGCCTGGTGTTTGGGGATTTTTCTTACAGAATCTGAGAGAGCGAGGGAGAAAGAGAGAAAAACAGAATGAGGGAATGTTAAAGAGAGAGAGACAGAGCGAGAGGGGATGAAGAGGCAGACGTTGAAAGATTGGTATCAATCATAGCATTGGGACATTTCTGACTGAGTTGAGTTATGGCAAACTTGTGGCATTCTAAACTGTTATCTTAAACAGTTAATAAGTACTGAGAAACAGACACAGACACCGGCTTTGCAGCAGCAGAAGAATTCGAATCATTCCATCCCGGGGGTTTTTACTTCCAGATTCAGTTTTAGAAAATTCAGAATTCAAAATCACAACAGCAAAGTGTGGGACTGAATGCCCTGATCCTACAATATTCCAGGGGATACATGTGGAATTTATGTCTCCATACCTGTGTCTCTGTCACGTTTAAAATATTAATGTTACATAAGTGAGGGGTCAACTCTATCATAAATGTCCCAGTGCTGTGGGGACATAAAATGGCCACTGTGTACAAATCTAAAATGGCTGCCTGGTGTTTGTAGACTAGATTCTCAGAGGAAGAGAGGCAGGGAGATAAGACACAGATCGAGTGAATGAGAAATAGAGACTTTCAGACCAAGTGGGTGACTGAGAGCCAGAGAGTGAATAAAGGATATTGGTCATAGCACATGTCAAGAGAAAGAGGCCATTTCACCTTCCAACCCTCTTCTGGCATTCAATGAGATCCTGGCTGATCTGTGATCGAACCCCTTTGTCTCATATCTCTGGTAACAGAAATCTACCAGCCTCAGTTTTAAAGATGGACTAGTAGCTTAGCATCAATTTCCGTTCTTGTGAGAGAGATCCAAACTAATACCAGCACAGTATTGAGGCAGCACCAACCAGGAAGAACCCTTCCAATTCAAAGAGCTTCCATAGATTGATTGGAGAGAAAGGTAAGAGAAAGTTCCATTTACTCTGCTAAACACTGATCCTGTAGACACTGCACAAAGGTTACTAGGTAAAGCAGGAAACGGTGAGGGTGAAACTGGAGGTGTCTGACCACCGAGTACAGTTACTCAGCAAGAGACTATGTACTGGAATGTGAAATAAGATCAGTTTCTGTATTGAAACACAGTCGCAAGTGAATCTTATGTGTATTTTGGAGTAAAAGGATTTGATCTAAGAGGTGTCTCCAGTCTGAGGCACAACCCAGCAGATGGAAATGCATCTGTTTGTAAGGTGGGACTTAACTCACACCAATGCCTTCAGATTTCAGTGTTAAATTGGCTGTGATCTGGCAGCACAACAAATGGGAGATTGAGCTGCGAAATGAATTATTCTACGGTCAAGAAATGTGCCTCAGAATCAACATCAAATAGAAACCATACATCGGCTTCCCAGTGTATTTCACAGAATCACAGAGTGCAGAAGAGGCCCTTCGTGAGAAACACATGACCTACCTACCTAATCCCATTTACTAGCATTTGGCCCATAGCTTTGAATGTTATGATGTGCCAAATGTTCATCCGGCTACCTTTTAAAGGATGTGATGCAACCCACCTCCACCACCCTCCCAGGCAGTGCATTCCAAACTGTCACCACCCTCTGGGTAAAAAAGTTTTTTCTCACATCCCCCGCTAAACCTCCTCCCCCTCACCTTGAAGCTATGCCCCCTTGTGACTGACCCTTTCACTAAGAGGAACAGTTGCTCCCTATTCCCCTGTCCATGCTGCTCATAATCTTGTATGCTTCGATCAGATTGCCCCCTCAGTCTTCTCTGCTCCACCGAAAACAACCCAAGTCTATCCAACCTCTCTTCATAACTTAAATGTTTCTCCCAGACAACATCCTGGTGAATCTCCTCTGCACTCCCTCCAATGCAATCACATCCTTCCTATAATGTGGTGGCCAGAACTGCACACAATACTCCAGCTGTGGCCTCACTAAGGTTCTGTACCACTCCAACATGACCTCCCTACTTTTGTAATCTATGCCTCGATTGATAAAGGCAAGTGTCCCATATGCCTTTTTGGCACCTCACTAACTTGCCCCTCTGTCTTCAGAAATCTATGGACAGACACGCCAAGATCCCTTTGTTCCTCAGGAATGTTCTAGGGTCCTGCCATTTATTGAATACTTCCTTGTCAAATTACTCCTTCCAAAGTATATCACCTCACACTTTTCAAGGTTAAATTCCATCTGCCACTTATCTGCCCACTTGACCATCCCATCTATACCTTCCTGGAACCCAAGACACTCAACCTCACTGTTAACCACCCAGCCAATTTTTGTGTCATCCGCAAACTTACGAATCCTGCCCCCCAAATAGCCATCTATGTTGGTTATATAAATGACAATTTATACGGGACCGAGCACAGGTCCCTGTGGTACGCCACTGGACACTGGCTTCCAGTCACTAAAGCATCTTTCTGTCACCTACAACTAGGCCAATTTTGAATCCACCTCGTCAAATTACCCTGTTTCCCATGTGCCATTTGCCTTCTTTATAAGTCTCCCATGTGGGACCTTGTCAAAGGCTTTTCTGAAATCCATATATACTACATTAACTGCACTACCCTCATCAACACACCTGGTCACCAACTCAAAAAATTCAATCAAATTTGTTATGACCTCCCTCTGACAAAGCCATGCTGACTATACTTGATCAAACATTGCCTCTCCAAGTGGAGATATATTCTCTCCTTCAGAACGTTCTCCAATAGTTTCCCTACCACTGACGTGAGACCCACTGGCCTGTCGTTCCCTGGCTTATCTCTACAACGCTTGTTAAATAGCGGAACCACATTAGCTGTTCTGCAGTCATCTGGCACCTCCCCGTGGCTAGAGAGGAATTACAAATTTGGGTCAGAGCCCCTGCGATCTCCTCCATTGCCTCCCTCAGTCGTCTGGGACACACTTCATCTGGACCTGGATGTTTGTCCACTTTTAAGCCTGACAACACCTCCAATACCTTGTCACTGCCTATTTCAATTTGCTTAAGAACCTCGCAGTATCTCCCGGAGTTCGATACCTTCATCCTCATTCTCTTGAGTGAAGACGGATGTGACATATTCATTCAACACTCTAGCGATGTCCTCTGGCTCCACCCATAGGTTGCCCTCTTGGTCCCTTATGGGACCGACTGTTTCCCTGGTTATAGTCTTCACATTGATATACTTATAGAATATCTTGAGATTTTCCCTACTTTTACCAGCTAGAGCTTTCTCATACCCCCTCTTTGCTCTCCTAATTGCTTTCTTAAGCTCCACCCTGCACTTCCTGTTCTCCACTAATGCCTCTGCTGATTTGCTTCCCTTGTACCTGCTTAAAGCCTCTCTTTTCATTCTTATCGTAATCTGAATTACTCTGGTCATCCATGGTTCTCTGGGCTTGTTACTCCTTCCTAACACCCTAGAGGGAACATGTTGTGCCTGTACTGTCCCCTTTTCCTTTTTGAACACCCTCCACTGTGGATTTTCCCACAAGTAACTGTTCCCAGTCTACCTTGGCCAGATCCTGCCTTATTTTACTAAAATCTGCTTTCCCCGACTCGTTAACTAATAATGAAATGCCTCCTCCTCTTTTACCCCCTCCCGTTTCGCCTGAAGATTCTCTATCCTGGAATGTTGAGCTGCCAATTCTGCCCTTCCCTCAGCCACATCTGCATGATGGCTACTATATCACAATTCCACATGTCAATCCTCACCCTTAACTCATCCGTTTTACCTGTAATACTCCTGGTATTAAACTAGAGGCTATCCAGCCTTGCCTCACTCCCTTGAAACTTAACGCAGCTGTACTCTGTCTTGATTGTTTTACTGTATTATGATGTGTCCCTATTCTGCAAACATTCTGTGTCCTCTCCCACTGCCGAATTAGTTTAAACTCCTCCCAACAGCACTAGCAAACCCGCCTGCAAGGCTGTTAGTCCCGCTCTGGTCCAGATGTGGACCATCCTGCTTGTAGAGGTCCCACCTTCCCCAGAAATAGTCCCAGTGATCCAGGAATCTAAAACCCTGCCTCCTGCACCAGCTCTTAAGCCACGTATTCATCTGTGCTATTCTCATTTTTCTGAGCTCACGAGCACGTGGCACTGGCAGTAATCCAGAGATTACAACCCAAGATGTCTTCCTTTTTAATCTATTGCCTGACTCCCTGAATTCTTGATGCAAAACCTCATCCCTCTTTCTACCTATGTCACTGGTACTAACATGTACCATGACCTCTACCTTATCACTGTCCCCCTTCAGGATGCCCTGCAGCCCTTCAGTGACAACCTGGACACTGGCACCAGGGAGGCAACACACCATCCTGGAGTCACGTTGACAGCCATGGTAGCACCTATCTGCTCCCCTGACTATAGAATCCCCTATTACTATTGCTCTTCGTCCCTTCCACCCCTCTTGTACAGACAGGCTGCTTCTGGTGCCAGAAACTTGGCCCTGTCTTCCTTCCTTGGATGAACCAGCGCCCTCGTCAGCCTCCAAGATAAAACACCGATTCGCGAACGGGACCAGCTGCAGCTGAGTTTCACTTCAGGTCAGATTTCAGTTGGAAATGACGCCACTGGTTTATGCGCGAGCCAGTGCGCAAACGCAAACTGGTTTTGCCGGCCATCTTGCGTTGGCAGGAGAAACGGCATCACGAGCGGCCAAGATGGCCGGCGCTAGCGCAGGCGCATTATCAGAACCTGTCCTGCCCTGCTGCGCCGGCGCAGTGCTGCACAGTACTGCTGGTTTGTGGATGCGGGATGAGGGCGGCGCGATGTAAATACGAGTAAGAAACAATTACAGCTCCAATGTTATAGAGTATTGATCTAGATTGTTTTTGTGTAGAGTTATTTTATAGTATTACTGAACTGTATTCGTGTATTTTCATGGCGATAATACATGGGTTTTGCAGGAGAGAAAATGGCGAATGCGGAAATCAAACCGCCAATTGGAATAGCTCCAGAAAATTCAATGTACATTTTACAAACGAAAACATTCTACCTGGAAGCAGTAGGGAGAGGGAATGGAATTCCCCAGAGAGCAAGGGAGGTAGGGTTTTTGAATATCTTTAAGGCTGAGATAGGTTCTTGACTGATGAGGCAGTCAAAGGGGTATGGGGTAAAAAGAAAAAAGATAAAAGCAAAATACTGCGGATGCTGGAAATCTGAAACAGAAATTGCTGGAAAAACTCAGCATGTCTGACAGTATCTGTGGAGAGAAAGACAGAGTTAATGTTTCAAATCCATATCACTCTTCATCAGGAGAGTTGAGAGAAAATGTCGAATGAAGAAGGAGAATAGAGTCGGGGCCACAATAACATGAGCCTTGATTTTAACAAATGGCAGAACACACTCGAGAGGCCAAATGGCCTTCTTCGATTCCTCGTTTGTATGTTTGTAGTTCACATAAGGGTTGGGGGGTTTGTATTTCACATAACGGTTGGGGGCAAAATTAGAATTGAGACAACTGAAATAGGGAGAATGGAACCAGTGAGATCAGATGGTGGGTGACTCAGGGAGGATGGAGCCAGTGAGATCGCACAGTGCAGGACCCAGGGTCTGTTGAGTTTGAGCAGCAGGTAAACCTGTTTTACACTGCTACTATGCAGTAGCAACACGAGTGGTATTTGCCACTAACAGAATGCTGTCTCCAAGCTAAAAAGATGTTCTGCCTATCACACAAATGAGTAATGTGGCAAATGAATTTCAGTGTGATGCTAGGTATGTAGCCGTACATCCCACCGATTGGCAGATCGTATCAGACAGCATGCATCAGCTGCTGTTTGCACTGGGTGGGTACAGACTGTACCCAACCAGCCCATCATTGCAAAATTCAAAAGGCAGTGTTCAAAGTGATTGTGCGATTGGACAACATTTGCTAAATAATTCTCAACATGATAAGAATTATGCTGGCAACCAATTTAAGATTATCAGTCAGGCTCACAATCTGGCACATTTGCGTCTGCTGGAAGCTGCATATATTAATACACAGGGCCCTGTTCTTTGCAGACAGAAAGAACAGGTACATACATTACACCTTTTTCAGTTAAACAAAATAAGTGGTAGTCATTTGTTGATTCATTCCTCAGGGCAATGCTTTGACCAATCAGGGTTAAGCAGCCTGGTTTAAATTTCAAACAATGGTTGACAGTTAACTGCAAGTCACCATCAGTGGTGTATTCTCTATTGCAATGCCACTTGCAACCAATCAGCACTCTCTTCACATACAGTATAAATTTTAGTTTTCCTGCTTATATTGATATTATTGAGTGTCCTTATGAGTACCAGAAGCAATACTCAAATTCTGTACTAACAAATAACTATATATTTATAGATTTGTAAGGATAACACAAGTTACAAAAGCTATTAACAATAAGTACACAGTCCATGTAAGCCAATAGGTGACCTGTTGTCAGCATGCTCCACTCTGAAACCAAGTGACAGATGACAGATGCCACCCCAAACATGCTAAGGATTTCACCTCAAATTCTCCACCATTTTCCTCCAACCCCATCCGCCCGTCCGTCCGTTAGACGCTTGTCATACTGTGAGCCAACTGGTCTCACTGAACCCTGCCTTTCACAGAAGGGTTTCCAATCTCCACACTTGAAGATTCCAGAGCAAGTTCTTCTCCTCAACCAATGCTTTCGGTTGGGTGCCTTCCACAAGGGTCCACCTCCAGGGTTTTGAGCTCTCCTCCCAATGTTCCTCTCCTCTGGATCGCATTCAAGCTTTCTTTGATTCAGCCATGCCAACAGAACACCACTGCTTCACATTCCCACAGTAAAGAGTTACAGACATTCAGCTGTCTGCTTGGACCTTCTGGCTTCTTTCAAGCCGTTTTTGCTTTAAATCTGTTTCCTGCAGCTTTCTTCTCTTTAAGCTTGGAGCCTTCCGCTGTTCTTTACTCTTAACTTCATTTAACAGGACTCGTTCCAGGTTCCTGTCCTTTTCCTTTGACTTAACTGTCCTCTTGAGGCCTTTCCTATTGAGCTCCCCTGGATTTGGGGACTTTCTTGTTTACTTTCTGGAACCTGCTGCTGCAATTTCCTCTGCTGCCCAGCCTCTCTGGAATCCAGGGTTCAACTGAACTGAAACTCCTTGTCTAGTTTTCTCAATCTCTGTGGGTCCCTCTCTCTGGACCCCTGTTGCTAGGCAACAGCAATTTTTTCTACTTTGTTTTAACTTCCCTAGACTATTGCCCCCATTGATAACATAGCTCTCCACCTTAAGGATTATAAACTCATTAAAATACAGGCACACAAACAAAGCCTTAGACCTACTGTCTCCACCCTAAAATGAAACTGGATCCCAGGTTTCATCTTTTTAACCGACAAATAGAAAAATATAAATTAAACTTGAACATACGCCTTATTCCTAACACAGTGCCCCCAGTGTAGTCTAACCATGGTTCTAAACAATTTGAACATAACCTCCTTGCTTTTCAATTCTATCCCTCTAGAAAGGAACCCTGCATATGGAGCCTACACTTTAGGAGAAATGTGGGATTCTTGGGGAGGGTGCGGAAGAGATTTGCGGGGGTGGCACTGGGGCTGAGGGACTTGAATTCATTGGAGAGATTGGAGCAGCTGAAATTGTTCAACTTAGATGATGGAGTCCTTAGGGCAGAAAAGGAGGCCATTAAGTCCACCAAATGTATGCCAGCTCCCTATGACCAAAAGCAGTCAGCCTCATTCCTCTGTTCTATCCCTGCAAGTTTATTTCCATCAAGTGCTTATCCAATTTCATTTTGAAATTGGTGGTAGTCTCCACTTCCACCACCCTCATAGGTAGTGAGTTCCAGATCATACCACTCACTGTGTAAAATTTTCTTCCTCAAATCTCCCTGCATCTCTTTCCCAAAATCTTAAATCCCTGTCCCCTCATCTTTGCACCATTAGCTAATGGGAACAAATTTACTTTGTCCATCTTATCTGCATCTGTCATAACTTTGTACACCTCTATTAAATCTCCCCTCAACCTCATTTGCTCCAGGAAGAACAGCCCCAGCTTTTCCAAAGTAGCCTTGTCAATGAGATCCCTCATCCTTGGAGCCATTCTGCTGGATCTCCTCTGCACCTTCTCAAGGACCCTTGCGTCCTTCCTAAAGTGTGATGACCAGAACTGGATACAACACACTATTTGGGGCCTAACCAGAGCTTTATAAAGTTCGGCATAACTTCCCTGCTTTTGTTCTCAATACCTCTATTTCTGAAGCCCAAGATCCCATATGTTTTATTAATTCCACTCTCACCATGTCCTGCCACCTCCAATGATCTGTGTACATGAATTCCCAGGTCCCTCTGTTCCTGCTCACGTATTAGAACTGTGCCATTAAGTCTATGTTGCCTGTCCCTAATCCTTCTGCTAAAATGCATCACCTCACGCTTTTCTGTATTAAATTTCACCTGCCAACACAGACAATGTTAAGGGAGATTTAAGTCATAAACTAAACATACATAGAAGAGGAGGCACTGCTTTCTTTAATATAACACCCACAATTGAAGATGACCCTCCCCCCCAGATGCACATGAAGCTCATGGAGGACAGAAGGAGGCTATTCGGCCCATCAGGCTCATGCTGGCTCTTTGAAAGAGCTTTCCAGTCGATCCCATTACCCTGACATTTTCCTTTCCTAATGAGAATCTGTCCACTTCCCTGTGGATTTTCTTTTTTAAAGCCTCGGGTGAAATAGGATGCAGAAGTTCTCAATCCTTCAACAGTTTCACCTCCTTTATTCTGTCCGGACCCTTCCTGGTTTTGAACATTTCTGTAAAACTTCATCTCGGCCTCTTCTATAAGGAGAACAACTTCAACTTCTAAACTCCGTCCATGTAACCAAAATCCCTCATCTCTGATACCATTCTTCTAAATAGTTCCAGCACACTTTCTGAAGCTGTCACATTCTTTCCTAAGTGTAGTGCCCAGAATTAGATACAATACTGCCAGTTGAGGCTGAAGCAATGTTTCTAAAGGATCATCATAACATTCTTGCATTAGTACTCTGTTTCTATATCTAAAACCCTTGTATGCCTTTTCAACTTTTCCTCAACCGACCCAGCCTCCTTCAACAATATGTGCGCAGATGTCCCTAGGTTTCTCTATTTCACCAGCCCCTTTCAATTTGTACCCTTAATATAATGTTGCCTGCCTTTGTTCTCCCTACCAAAATGTATGACCGTGCACTCCTCTGCGTTAAACTTTATCTGCTATGTGCCCCTATTCCACCAGCACGTGTGTGTCCAATTGAAATATGATCACCATCCTCCTCCCAATACTTGTATGCTTTGTGTCATCTGCACATTTTGAAATTGCGTCCTGTACACCCAGTCAAAATCACTAATATAAATTTCGAGAACAGTGGACTTAATAGTGACGCTGGGAAACCCCACTGGATATCCTCCAGTCCAGAAGGCAACAGTTAATCACTACCCTGTTTCCTGTGACTCGGTCAATTTTGCCTCCAAGTAGGCACTGCCCATTTTAGTCCATGGACTTCAAACCTGTTGTGTGGTACTTTATTAAACACCTTTTGGAATCCATAGACATCACATCAACTACATTATCCTTATCAACTCTTTTCCTTCTTCAGAAAACTCGTAAGTTATTTAAGCTTGATCTGCCTTGAACGAATCCACGCTAGCTTCCCTCAATGCTGTGATTTTGACAGGGTCTTCTTCCTTGGTAAAGATGATTCATTTAGTACCTCAGCCATGCTCTCTCTTTCCATGCATAGGTCTCCTTTTTGTTCTCTAATCACCCCACCCCTCTATTTATTCCATTTTTGTTTACTATTTAAATTCATAAAGACCTTTGAATTCTCTTCAGTGTTAGATGCCAGTTTCTGATATGGTGAAGACTAACAAGCTAAGTGCAGATTTACTAATGAGTACTTGGTATCCAGCTTCAAAGTTGAGAAAGGTGATTAAACACCAGTGAGAGAAGGGAAATTAAAAATGTCTCAAGCAAGGAATTTACTGCATTGATATTAGTACAAATGATAGTGATTGATAGACCAATGTCTCTTAGGCTAGATAAGTCACTAAGGGCTGATGTTAGCCACTTATGGGTGCATTACAAATAGGAATGGTAATCTCAAAAGAATTAATCATAATCTTTAAAAGCACAAACTTTGAATCAAGCAAAATGTTCCCTCTTTTATTTAAGATGGTTGAGATAGGCCTGCAGTCACCTGTTTTCTCTGTCAGTATAATATGGGGAAACTCCCAAAGTCTGCCACTCAGGATAAAGTAACTGAATACAGAAGCAAAGATAAATTGATCAGAGAGAGCTGGCATAGTTTTATTAAAGATATCTCATATCTGCCTAATCCAATTCATATTTTTGAGAAAATTGTTAAAAAGGTAGCCAATGGGTATCTAATTGACGCTATTCATGTGGACTTACAGAAGGTATTTGATAAGGTTCCTCACAAAACACAATTGCTTAAAATGAGAGTTTATGGAATTGGAGGCAACTCACCATCACCTTCTCAAGGGCAACTAGGGATGGGCAACAAACATTGGCCCAGCCAATGAAGCCCACATCCCGCGAATGAATTTAAAAAAGGCAGTCTTTTGCCTTGGGTTGGGAAATATTAATGGAATTACGTGACAAAATGGGGGAGGGTATTGATGTTAACGACATGTTCCAAGATTGCATAATTATGACTTGTGTTTCACTGATTCAGATGATCGGGGAATGATTTAATTGTTACATTTAAAATGATAGAGATAACTATTTCCTCTGATGGAGAACCAAGAGCATGGCAGCATTTTCCCAAACTAATGAACTATTTAGGAGGGACATTGGGAAGTTACAAAACGATTGAAGACATCTGGAGTTTCCTCTTCCAAAGATCTGCAGACATTGCGACAATTAAATGTTCAAAACTGGGACCGAGTTTTTGTTGTCACAGATAAGAGTATCCAGGCACGGATCAGCTATGATCTCACTCAGTGGAAGCTGGTTCCGAAATATGAATGACCTACTTGTGTTCCTATGTTGTCCGACAGTTATGTGACTTAATGATGCCACCAAACACCTTCCCTTCCCCTCACCTTTCAACATTCTAAAGGGACTGTTCTGTCCCTGACACCCTGGTTCACTCCTCAGCCACCGCCAACAATCTGTGACCTTCCCACAGCACCTTTCCAAGCAAACACGAGATGTACATCTGCCTTTTTTCCTCCTCTCTCTTCCCATCCAAGACTCCAGACACTGCTTCCAATCAAAGCAGGAATTGATGTGTGTTTCCTTCAACTTGTGTACTATATTTGCTGCTCACAACGCAGTCTCCTCTACACTGGGGAGACCAAATGCAGATTTGAGCACTTTTCAGAACGCCTCCTTTCAGTGCGTAAATATGACCCCAAGCTTCCGATGGCCTATCATTTTAAATCGCCACTTTGCCCTCACTTTGATGCAAACCACATTTCTAATTTTTTTCCAGATCTGATGAAAGGTGCACCTTGAAACGTGAGTTCTGTTTCTCTCTCCACAGATACTGCCAGATCAGCTGAGTATTTCCAGCATTTTATTTTTATTTCACGTTTTTATAGTTTTTCATGGCTACCAGACTTCTTAAAACCAATGAAATGCTTTTGAATTGAAGTCGCTGTGATAATGTAGCAATTGCAGCAGCCAGTTTGTGCACAGCAAGCTTCCACAACAGCAGTATAGTAATTATTAGGCCATCTGCTTTTGTGGTGTTGCTTAAGATATACATATTGGTCAGAAATACCAGGGATAACTCCCCTGCTGTTCATGGAAATGATGCAATGTGATCCTTTGTGTCCACAATTAGAGGGTCGATGGGGCCTCAGTTCAAAATCTCTTTTAGAAGATGTTAAACACTATTGAACCCTTTTTATAATTTGAAATTCTTCCATTAATGCAAGCTGGCTGCATAAAACCCTACCATTTACCCTCTTGGTCTATTTACCAGTAATGTTACTGAGATGGGCTTGTCTATTTAAATGGCTTTTTTGGTTATAATATAAAACAGCAGCAGATGGAAACAAGCAAGAAAGGGAAGGTCTGTTAGGGGAAGAGTTCAGCTGAAGACAAATAATGGGGGATAAAAACAAAGAAAACTGCGGATGCTGGAAATCCAAAACAAAAACAGAATTACCTGGAAAAACTCAGCAGGTCTGGCAGCATCGGCGGAGAAGAAAAGAGTTGACGTTTCGAGTCCTCATGACCCTTCGACAGAACTTGATTTCGAGTCCAAGAAAGAGTTGAAATATAAGCTGGTTTAAGGTGTGTGTCTGGGGGGGCGGAGAGATAGAGAGAGAGAGAGAGAGGTGCTTGTGTAGACAAACAAGCAGTGATAGAAGCAGATCATCAAAAGATGTCAGCGACAATGGTACAAAAGAACACATAGGTGTTAAAGTTAAAGTTGGTGATATTATCTAAACGAATGTGCTAATTAAGAATGGATGGTAGGGCACTCAAGGTACAGCTCTAGTGGGGGTGGGGGGAGCATAAAAGATTTAAAAATATTTCAAAATAATGGAAATAGGTGGGAAAAGAAAAATCTATAAAATTTATAGGGAAAAAAAGGGGAAAAAGGGGGAAACAGAAAGGGGGTGAGGATGGGGGAGGGAGCTCACGACCTAAAGTTGTTGAATTCAATATTCAGACCGGAAGGCTGTAAGGTGCCTAGTTGGAAGATGAAGTGTTGTTCCTCCAGTTTGCGTTGGGCTTCACTAACAATGCAGTAAGCCAAGGACAGACATGTGGGCAAGAGAGCAGGGTGGAGTGTTAAAATGGCAAGCGACAGGGAGGTTTGGGTCATTCTTGCGGACAGACCGCAGGTGTTCTGCAAAGCGGTCGCCCAGTTTACGTTTGGTCTCTCCAATGTAGAGGAGACCACATTGGGAGCAACGAATGCAGTAGACTAAGTTGGGGGAAATGCAAGTGAAATGCTGCTTCACTTGAAAGGAGTGTTTGGGCCCTTGGATGGTGAGGAGAGAGGAAGTGAAGGGGCAGGTGTTACATCTTTTGCGTGGGCATGGGGTGGTGCCATAGGAGGGGGTTGAGGAGTAGGACGTGATGGAGGAGTGGACCAGGGTGTCCCGGAGGGAGCGATCCCTACGGAATGCCGAATAGGGGGGGTGAAGGGAAGATGTGTTTGGTGGTGGCATCATGCTGGAGTTGGCGGAAATGGCGGAGGATGATCCTTTGAATGCGGAGGCTGGTGGGGTGATAAGTGAGGACAAGGTGGACCCTATCATGTTTCTGGGAGGGAGGAGAAGGCGTGAGGGCGGATGCACGGGAGATGGGCCGGACACAGTTGAGGGCCCTGTCAACGACCGTGGGTGGAAAACCTCAGTTAAGGAAGAAGGAGGACATGTCAGAGGAGCCGTTTTTGAAGGTAGCATCATCGGAACAGATGCGACGAAGGCGAAAGAACTGGGAGAATGGGATGGAGTCCTTACAGGAAGCAGGGTGTGAGGAGCTGTAGTCGAGGTAGCTGTGGGAGTCGGTGGGTTTGTAATGGATATTGGTGGACAGTCTATCACCAGAGATTGAGACAGAGAGGTCAAGGAAGGGAAGGGAAGTGTCAGAGATGGACCACGTGAAAATGATGGAGGGGTGGAGATTGGAAGCAAAATTAATAAATTTTTCCAAGTCCCGACGAGAGCATGAAGCGGCACCGAAGTAATCATCGATGTACCGGAGAAAAAGTTGTGGAAGGGGGCCGGAGTAGGACTGCAACAAGGAATGTTCCACATACCCCATAAAGAGACAGGCATAGCTGGGGCCCATGCGGGTACCCATAGCCACACCTTTTATTTGGAGAAAGTGAGAGGAGTTGAAGGAGAAATTGTTCAACGTGAGAACAAGTTCAGCCAGACGGAGGAGAGTAGTGGTGAATGGGGATTGTTCGGGCCTCCGTTCGAGGAAGAAGCTAAGGGCCCTCAGACCATCCTGGTGGGGGATGGAGGTGTAGAGGTGCATGGAGACGTCCATGGTGAAGAGGAAGCGGTTGGAGCCAGGGAACTGGAAATTGTTGATGTGACGTAAGGTGTCAGAGGAATCACGGATGTAGGTGGGAAGGGACTGGACAAGGGGAGAGAGAAGGGAGTCAAGATAACGGGAAATGAGTTCTGTGGGGCAGGAGCAAGCTGAGACGATCGGTCTACCGGGGCAGTTCTGTTTGTGGATTTTGGGTAGGAGATAGAAGCGGGCCGTCCGAGGTTGGGCGACTATCAGGTTGGAAGCTGTGGGAGGGAGATCCCCAGAGGAGATGAGGTCAGTGACAGTCCTGGAAACAATGGCTTGATGTTCAGTGGTGGGGTCATGGTCCAGGGAGAGGTAGGAGGAAGTGTCTGCGAGTTATTAAATAATGGGGGATGTTTGGGCTGTCACTTTAGACTGTGTCTGTGGCCTGAGTGAATCTTGGTGACACATCAGCGAGGAAATGAAAGAGAAAAAGATAATATCACAACCCATTCCTTATACCTCAGGGCAGATTGTGGTTTTATATTCATTACTGTCTAACACTACAGCTGAAAGTAAGAAACATCTATCTTTTCTATCACCTACAGCACAGGAATAGCCATCCGCTATGTAAGAATGTAAACATGTACCTGCTGCAAATTTAAAATGATACATGTAACTATGGAAAGTCAGGCTCAATCCTTTGATAACTGCAGGATCTTTATGTGTGGTTTATTTCGGTGACTAAATGGCTAATATGCTAATGTGCAGAGACAGCCTTTTCCTCAACTCATTGACAAGGCACTGGCTGCTGGCTCTGGGCTCAAGTTGTAACTATTAGGAAATTGATAGGAATTTTAACGTACACTGTTCCAGATAGAAATGCAACATTTTATCATTCACAGTGAGTCTGTTTCACTGAGCGTCCCAGAACAAAAAGAGACAAAATTCAAGTTATACAGTACCTAACTTTATCCAAGGTTAATTAGGCTCCTTAGATAGCACCTTCCAAACCCACAACCACTACCATCGCGAGGAGCATTCTCAATAAAGTGGATGAATTAACTGCGCAAATAGATGTAAACAGGTATGATATGGTCCAGGCAGTGTGTTTATTTTTCCCAAACGTTACTGATAATATTGGCAACATTAATTTTTTATATTATGGGAAAGGTAAAGTTCCAAAGACATATGGAACAATAGAATTTACAGATTAAAGTGAGAGAAAGATATATAAAGGGGAAAGAAAGGCTGTGTTGGGGGCAATGTGAGATCCATCAGCAGTGCGTGAAAAAATCTTCGGGAAGCTCCCAGCCGTTTGTGCACAGGTCTACTGTGTCCAATAACTAAAGCTGGAGGCAATCTTTTGGAATCCTACTATCAAATGACTACTGTGGTAACTTGCTGGATTGCTTTTTAAATTTAAAATCTATTTTGGATTGCTGCCTTAAAGGGGGCTTGCAATTGAGAGCCAGGTTAATTAGGAATTTTAGGATTTGTTAAGGTATTAAGTGTTGTAATCTTATGTATATGCTTGAAATCTTTTCTTTTGTTAATAAATATTTTAATTTAATATTTAAAATCTTGGTGGACTCATTCCTTCTGAATTCAATGCACACATCATCTCATAAGTACAAATTGCAAAACCGTTGTGATAGTGTGGATGCAATTTGGTCCGCCTGGCACACATCATCTGCCACTTCATTACACAAGGCATCATTCTGCTTCTCAAATTAATATTTCTGTTTCATCCTCCTGTTCATATTGTATTTAATACAGAGCATCAGAATCCGGGAATGCCTGTCAGCACTATGGCTGAAGATCCAAACAGAGGAGAGGATCCAACATCTTCAGGAATAAGAATAGACACAGGTAGGTTCATTACATCCTTTAAAAACTATTTTCTGCCCTGATAAAAGTCATATTTTGTAATGTTATTATCAAGAAAATAGGTTTTGAAATCATGAAAGATGAAATCGCTTGGTAAATAAAACAAAATTTTAAAACAAAGAAGTGTCACGCACTGAGAAATTGACGCAAGTGTTAAATGTTTTGCTTGTAAATGTAGAAATCATTCAAAATGTATTTGGCAAATCAGAAGCATGAGAGATTTAATCTAGTATCAATGAGGTAGGTCTGGGTGTTTGTAAAAAAAAATCAGAAAAATAACTGTGGTGGCCAGTATTATTAAAATGTTCCAAGACAACACTACAACAGCAACCACAGCCTTGCATTTATTATTTAACATTTTTAACACAGAAGTACAACTTGACACTGAGCGACGTACTGCAATACCTGTATAAAAGTCTGGTCGCAGCGGTAGACTTAAGTGAGGAGAGAGAGAGATATATATATATAGAGGCAAAAAACTTTAGAATATGAAGATGTTCCAGGGAGCTATGCTCAAGTTAAATTCATATGTGTACAGTTCAGCAAAATAAAGGAGAACAGCACAATTGTCTTTGGGTTTGCAGTCCACAAAAAGTGGATGTAAGATAGGGGAGGAAGGGGGGGGAACTAGTAGTGGAAGATGATTTCTTGGAACAAATGAAAATATTTCCTTCAGAGTCCATAAGTGATGATGGAAGTGACGATGTTGGTGAAATAGCAAAGACACTGGGTCCATGTTTAGCAGTCATTGTAGAGAAATGATTAAGAGATCAAAATAGCTGAGGCAGATAAGTCACTGGGCCCAATGATGATGCGCTCAAGGCTGTTAAATGAAGTCAGAGAGGCAATAGTACAGAGCCTTGTGACAAATTCTTGACCCATCTTTATTATAAAATAAATCAAGTTAACTAAAGTAGCCCAAACAATATCACTGTTAAAATAGGCAAAGACAATCGACTGAATAACGGGAGTCCTTTTAACCATCATCTGTTATGAGTAAACTCCTCAAATCTTTTAATCCAGCTGAAATGAGTGAGCATTTATTGATAACAGGATGAAAGGAGAGACTGGAACGGATATTCTGTCAACAAGTCTTAATTGATAACCGACGAACATAAGAACAATGATGGACAGGTCAAGACTATGTGGCCAATCTTTCCTGTCCTATGTAATTTCAACACACTCCCCACTCTATATTAAACCATCTGACCTCCTGGGAGAGGCAGAAAGCCAGGTCAAATACAGGCAGGCTAATTTAGGGAATGGAAATTGGAGCAATTCTCCTCTGATTGCTCTGCATGATCAAAGCTTGTCCAATGACGTCACTCTGATCCTGAAGAGGTGATAATCTTCCCAGCCTGAAATAGGCCTCATTCTCACTTAAGGGTTTCAGCAAATCACTTACAACTGCGCAAGATGACAGCCTTCTTCAGAGTTTCATTATTCACTTGATAAAGAACCATCTACTGACATCTGACCTTACACAGCTTAAAATTGTGGCCCCTGCTCCTCGATAACACATTTAATTGGAACAAGTTGTTGCTGCAACACAATCCGCCCCCTGCATCATTTTATAATCCTCATTCAGGTCATTTAGAGTTATCTGAAGTCGGGTCCCAACTCTATTATAAAAACAGAAAATGCTGGAAAACCTCAGGAGGTCTGGCCACATCTGTGGAGAGAGAAAAACTGTTAACGTTTCGAGTCTATATGACTCTTCAGAGGCATACAGACTCGAAACATTAACTCTGTTTTGCTCTCTGTACAGATGCTGCCTGAACTGCTGAGTTTTTCCAGCATTTTCTGTTTTTATTTCAGATTTCCAGTATTCACAGTACTTTGCTTTCATCTAACTCTATTAACCAGTTTTGGCAATTAAGATGCTTTCAATTGTCAATTAGCTCTTTCTGCAACCTTTCTAACGCCTCCGTCTTAGTCACCATATGATGAGACCAAAACTGGAGACTCTTTTCCAAGTGTGGGCCGACAAAGGTATTGTGCGAGACAAAATGTCATGCCTCATCTTGTAATCAATTGTCCTATGAATGCACACCAGTGACTGTAACTATAGCTTCATGGCATTGCTCATGCACTTTTATGGATGTACGCACTAGAGTTCTGCCTATTAATGCCAATAAAGAATTGTAATGCTTTTCCCTGAAGGGTTTGTGAATACCAAGTACTCGCCCATAACTCTGCACTTATCGAAGTTAAACATAATTTGCCAATCATGAGCCCAAACTACCAACACATAAGATAAAACCTCGTTGCGACAAAATTAAATAGATCGATGGAATATCGCAAATGCGGTATATATGGGTTTTCAGAGGATGTTTGATAATGTGGCTCACAGAAGTCATTTAGTTAAGAATAATGGAGCAGTTGGGATGAAAAATAAATAATATGTTTAGTTTTCTCCATTTTTATCACAGATCAAAACTTTACAAATACTGAGTTCTTGACAAAATGCAATGAATACCAGCTGATACAGTTGACGAAATTATGCCGGGACAGACTGGAACAGGGGATTGAAGAAGGAGTGGACAAAGTCAGCTTGTTGTTAACAAATGAGAAGCATTTCAGTGACCAAGAACATCAGGTAAGTTGGTGGGCAGAGAATAAGTTTTGATTATTTAACTTGTGGCCATTTTTTCTGGAATCCCACCACTGGAAAAGTCGGTGGGAAACTTACCCCTGCTTCAGTGAGCTGTCCCACAGCCATTTAATGTTCGAAGGAGCGTTAATTTGGTTGGTCCATGTTTTCTGCCCCCATTTGGCGAGGAAGTCCTGCCAATCAGATAAACGGCTGCAGCAGGTCTCTTGTCCCAGTAGCCCAGGGATCAAAAGAAGCCACAATCTGAAAAGGGAGTCCATGAATGAGCTGCCCACCTTTCATGCCTGAGGCCCTTGTAGGCTTAACTACTGAGTGTACCCCACCACCATCCATTCTGTACTTCCTCTCACCAACCAAAAGATTGCAGCCAGGGTGATTTGGCAATTAATTGGCTACTTAAGTGTCTCAACTCGCACAAGACAGGGTGGGCTTCTCGCCCCATGTTAAATCATGGCTGGCGCTAGGTGACAGGAAAGCCACCAACATAATTTTGCAGCCAACCACCCTGCTCCTCCCACCCAAACTGCCTTCCTGCAAACTTGCCCGCAGGGGATTGTAAAGTTCTGCCTATTGATATGAGGCAGTGAAATAACCAGTGGGTTTATCAATATCTGTACAATGGAAAGGGGTTGATTCAGGTATAACTCCAGTATGGATTGATACAAAGAGAAACAGTTGGAGTGGAACTGGAGGGACCAGAGACAACAGATGGGAGCTTTAGGGAAGGTCAGAGTTAACTGATCTGCAAGGGAAATTAAGGAATGGGGAGATAACACAAGTCATCTGCAGAGGAAATAAAAGACATCCCAAGGAACTAAACAAAACTGTTAAAATATTTAAAATGTAATTAAACAGAAACAAACTGAGAAAATTGAAAACCTAATGCTGTGCAGGTTTATTCTTCCCCACATCACCAGAAGTCGATTCCATCTTTGGTAGAGACAGAATCGTGTGGTAGAACTTGCTGTGGTGCGTTATTTCCCAGGAGATAACTTTAGGAAATTCCACGCAAACAGTGTGTGATATTCTGTCTGTTAATGTTAATGGAAGAGAAGTAAATGAAAATGCTAATTGGGCATGGTGTATAATTGATCAGTTGCCACCTGAACAAGTGGAAAATCTGGGCAACCCAGTGTTTTTCCAGCCTCCTATTCTCTACCCATAACCATTGGTATCTTACAGAGTCTATTTCCAACTTCCTGTTCGTTCTTCATTACCGATAATTCCCCCCACCCCACCACGGTGTAATCCCAACCTCCTCACAACCCGTTCCTGTTAGTATACTACATGACCTATTGCCAACCTTCTGTTCACTCTCCGTATTCTTCTGTTCACTCTCCATATTCTTCTGTTCACTCTCCATATTCTTCTGTTCACTCTCCATATTCTTCTGTTCACTCTCTATACTTTTTATTTCTTATCCATACAACAACAGAATTTTCAGTTATAAAATTCTGTTCTCTTGCTTCCATAATATTTTGTTGCAAACATTGGAATTTATAAGACAGTTACATTCTGTATACTTGGATGCAGGAGCTCACAGAAGAAAGGATGGCTTTTTTGTGAAACACAAAGAGATAGAAACTGTAGAGACAGAGCTGGAGAGAGGCAAAGAAGCAACTCCTGTGTGAAAATAGGGTGCTTGTACAAGTTGGTTCTCTGTCCAAACAGAAGGGGACAGAACTGACAAGTTTTGGAGAGTTAAGAAACAAGAATTTGACAAAGTGAACCTTGCTGATGGAATTTGTATGTGGGAGACTGGCCAAGTGGAACAATTTTCGAAGGCCACTGGAAGCTTTAATCTGGAGTAGGAGGGAGAAGTGAGCAGGCTGGAAGCCAAAGTAACTTCGGATTTGTTCCTGTATTGCTATAGATCCTCAAAAAGAGCGCTGCCGAGCAAAAGACACAAAGCATATCTCAATTTTGCTAATTTATTTCTTGTAGTTTGGAATTAATTGCATGTTAAGTAATGTTTATTCTATGTTGATTTGAGTTTGTTACAGTAGGAATCTTAAATCTGGTTCTTTCACTGGAAAATTAATCTCTTTTCTAAAAGATATTTGTCTCTACAGGAATATTTAGTAAGAGCGAATTACGCTTTCTGACCAGCTTCTGTATGAAGATCATGGTCTCTCTAAGCTGCATGACCATGCGCAAGTGGCCAAGCAAGCCACTCAGCTTAAGAGCAGTTAGAGATGGGCAACAAATGCTGGCCTTTGCAGCAACTCTCAACGGCCCCCCCCAACCCCCCTCCACATCCCATCAAAGAATGTTAAAAATGCCCACCATGATCACATGTGCAGGACCATGCAAAACCAATTAAAGGTACATGCACTTAAATGACGAAAAACAAAATGGTGGGTTGGTGAAGAAATGAATACATCTTCATTCAGAATGGCCCAGAAATTCCAAGGAGCAGCAATTGCCTTCGGATTACCGCTCCACTCCTACTTTTCTGCACAACAATGGAGGTCCGCATCTCTTGTTCGGGCTTCTGGACCCAGTTTCTTCAGAAATGCAAAGCATCAAACTGCTTCCTGGTAGCATTAAATCACTTGGGGGAGCTGGGGCAGATGAGCCATGTTCCTTTTTTACAGCATGAGCTGCTGTGTTCTTGTTTGCTTTTGAACTGAAGTTTTTGATCCTAAATCCTTTACATCACAAATATTGCATGCTTCCACCTCCATAATATTGTCTCCTTTATCTCAGTCTGTTACCTGATGAAAGAGTAATCCATGCCTTTCCCACCTTCAGCCTTGATTATTTAAATAATGTCATTGCCGTCCATCATTCACCTATCGTAGCTTCACCACATCCAAAGCTCTTCTGCTCATCAGTGGTGACTGAGGGTAACTCTTTCGAGTACAAACCTGTTTCCATCTGTTTCAGATGAAGTTACATTGTTTCATAGTTTGCCATTGTGACTGAGGGTAATTGGACTAGTTGTGACTGTAGGGTAATCAGAAGTGGTTATGCACTTGAATGACAAAAATAAGACTTTCTCTTATTGGAGATGGTTGTTGGCTGACAATTGTGTGCCATGAACTTTACTCCTCACTTGTCAACCCAAGCCTGGATGTTGTCTATTAATTACATTAAGGTTTAATGGCAATTACATTGTTAAGGTTTAATGGTAATTACTTGTTAAACAGGTGATGGGTATTTGTGAGATCACTGGGGAAGATGGTGGCTGCGGAGCTGTAAAGTTGAATCAGTTTAAATTCTCTCCTCCCTCCAGACAATCTATTCCAGGGATTCAGCTGATGTTGGGATGGGAAAGGACTTGTTTTAGCCGAGAGTGATGGGTGACATGGAGCAATTATGTTCTGTTTATAGCTGTGACCTGGACATTAATGTCCAGTTGAAGATTGGAAGCTTGGAAGGCAAATGGAGTAAAAAAAAAACTATGAAAGGTTATACCTGGACATGGGAGTAGTGCTGACTGTGAACTAATTCAATAAACTTTCTCGAACAAAGAAAGCAACTGTGCTTTACTGTAACTTCACCAACCAGCATGGGCCTGATTAATAGTCAACGCCTTATTGCGCATGGTTGAAGATGGTTGAGCCTAGGATGCAACCCCAAGGAACACTTGCAGTCATGGCCTATGGTTTAGATAATTGTCCTCCTAAATAACAACCACATTTCTTTGCAAAAGGAATGAGTCCAAGTGAAGTGTTTTATTCAAGGAGGGTCATTGACCTGAAATGTTAAGCCTGAAGGGCAGAACAGGCTCTAGGATCTGAATGGCCAAAGAAATTTGCAGAATATTCTTCTCGTGTTCAGAATGGATCAGTTTCCGGTTTGATTTGTGTGTTCAAAACAACTGGGAAATCCCATCATTGAGCAGATCATTTTCTTCTCATTCTCAGTGTTTCTCTTTTACTCTGCTCCTCAATATATTCATTATTATTCTTTTCAGAAAGTCACTGAGCTTGCGGAGAAGGGAAACCGGGCAGACAGTTCCAAACTTCTCCTAAATCTGGTGATGGGGAAAGGCTTTCAGACCTAAAGAGTGATGTGGGAATCCTTTGTGAAAATGCGCTATGAATTACCAAAGTTGGATAAAATACTGAAAGAAATACAGGAACTTGGTACAGTAAAATCACACGGTGAATTCAATTTCAGATTCAAACAGTGCAGATTTTACTATAATATTACACAGATCTGATTTCATGAAATGTGAATTGATTTAAACAGGTTCTCAATCATTTGATTTTGTCAACATTGTCCGAGGTTTACCCGAAGTTCCCAGTACCCTGAAAGGTAAGGGATGACATGGAGATTTCAAACTGCTTTATTTCACTTCTGAGAATCACAATGTTTGACTGTAACCGTTTTGAGTTTCAAAATCTGAGAATCGGATGTTCAATGGCTGGAAGCATAATTCAAAGTTGTTTGATTTGTCTTCAATCCTTGACTATTCCGGATAGATTCACCTTACAATTCATACGATTTCTGTATATACTGTAAATATACGAATGTTGTACTGTTTCACTAATCAAACTGTTGATTGCCATTACTTATGAAATTTATACACCGGCTCCTGGTGCACTGTGAAACCCCGTACACACCTGGCAGAGTCCTGATGCACCCGATATGTTAATTCAATAACTAACATAATCATATTTTCTAGTTTCCAGCACTGCATTGTGCAAAGCTCAGAACAAAATTAATCGATAGAATAGTGGGACAGATTGAAATAAATGGTGATGGCTTTATATACTTGAAAACATTATACTGAATGAAGCGTGCGGTTGTTTTATTTTCGATTCTAATCAGCATTACGAAAGGACAGTTGTAACAATACAATTATTTGTTATATGTATGAAAGAACTGAAAACTGTTTAAAGAATTGAAAGTAGAAAATAACTGGAGAATGTTTCGGGACAGAAAAGGACTATTTGTCCCAGATAAGCCTGTTACACCCGATGGGGGGCTAGGTGGGTTCATCTCTATCTGTAGAAATATGTTCAGTTGTCCTTTAGACACCACTTGCACCAGCCGTTTCTTGTTTTTCCCTGGTAACTAAACCTCTGCACAGTTGTGCTTTGGATGAAAAATATCATGAATTTCCTTCTCAGTCCTTGCTACATAATTTCAGTTTATTCATTATTAAATAATTGCGTTCATTGAATTGTCTCCTTACATTAATTTTATGAATGAAGTTCTAAATCTACAGTGAAATGGGCTTGAGAGTTTTTTATTATTCCAGTGTAACTAACTTTAAAAACCATTTTCTGTCTGTTCTAATTGAAGATGTTCAACAGAAACACAAAAAGATGCTCCAGGAACAAACTGAAACACTGAGAGTGAACACTATCCTAACCAAGGAGAAGGTTAAGATTTTCCAGCTGATTGATCGATACGCTGAGCTAACGATCATTTCTAATGTTCGAGATCGGACACTTGTAGAACATGAGCTGCTGGCAAGAGGCCGAGACCATGAAGAGTGGAGAGAGAAGCATCTCCAGAGAGAACTGGAAAAAATCCGATCTGATCAATTGTTCCAGAGCAGTTTTTCCTGGATAGGCTTTTTGTTCCAGAAAGCTAAGAGTCTCTTTTGGCAATCAAATTCTGGGAGTTCAGCAGCAGTGAGCGGAGTCCCTGGGATTGGAAAAACAACAATGGTACAAAAGATTGTTTATGATTGGGCCACTGGGAAAATATACCCAGACTTTCAATTTGTTTTCAGTTTTAAATTCCGGGAACTGAATTCTATTAATTCTAGAATAAACCTGAGGATTTTGATACTGGATCAGTATCCTTACTTTGGAAATGTTCTGGGAGAGCTCTGGAAGAACCCAAAGGGATTGCTGTTTATATTCGATGGTTTGGATGAATTCAAGGACAGGATTGATTTTGCTGACAATCGGAGAAATACAGAACCTCAGTTCATGTGCACAGGTCCTGAATGCTGGTGTGAAGTGTCTGACATCGTGTACAGTTTAATACAGCACAAGCTGCTCCCAGGATGTTCAGTGCTAGTGACCAGCCGCCCGACTGCATTACATTTATTGGAAAAGGCTGAGATCAGTGTTTGGGCTGAAATCCTGGGATTTGTTGGTGATGAACGGAAGGAATATTTCAACAAGTATTTTGAAGATCAGACGGTGGCAGCAGCTGTCTTCAAACATGTGGAGGAGAACGAGATTCTGTACACCATGTGCTACAACCCTTCCTACTGCTGGATCCTCAGCCTGTCACTGGGTCCCTTCTTTACACAAAGAAACAGGAAACAGCAGCAGGTTCCCAAAACCGTCACCCAACTATATTCCTACTATATTTACAACATTCTGAAAAACCATGGCCGAGAGATTGAAAACCCTCGTGATGTCTTACTGAAGCTTGGTGAGATGGCCTTCACAGGAGTCTCTGAGAAGAAGATTGTTTTTGGAAATGAAGATTTGACCATGTACAATTTGCAACCTTCTCAGTTCTTGTCTGGGTTCATGATGGAACTTTTGGAGAGAGAGCTTTCCATCCATAATGTGGTTTACACATTTCTGCACCTCACCATCCAAGAGTTTGTAGCTGCACTCTCACAATTTCTGACTCCAGAACTTGGGGACATCCATAAGCTCCTCAGTGAAGTGGACAGAGAGGAAGACAGGCGATTTGAAATATTTCTCCGTTTTGTTGCTGGTCTCTCCTCCCCACAGTCAGCTTGGCCCCTGAAGGAGTTTCTCGGTCCATTTTCTCAACAAACGACTCACCGAGTGATTGACTGGGTGAAGAACAAGGTTGAAGGACAGATTGGAAACACAGCAAGTGAAGCTGATAAAAGGAACCTCCTGAACACATTCCACTACCTGTTTGAGTCTCAGAATAAAGCACTGGCTCAGGCCACAGTGGGATCTGTGGAAATACTTACATTTAGTAGCTTGGCACTGACCCCAATTGATTGTGTGGTCCTGTCTCATGTCATTGGACTCAGTGATACAATAAAACACCTTGATCTGCAGAACTGTTACATTCAGTATGAAGGACTCCAGCGGCTGGAACTCGTACTGCATAAATGTCGTGTGTTGAGGTAACGATTTATTTGTCGCTGGTTGTTCATTCTAGAAAAGCCATGGATTGACATATTGCTCTGGGTAAAAGAAATATAGACTACTTAAGCCAGAGAGAAACAGATTGGTAATAATGTGATGAATACTCAGAGAATCAGTTAGTTATTCTCTCAGGAGTGGAGAATCTAAAATGGATCCTTGTGAACAGTCAGGAAGTTACAGTCTATTCCATGAAATTTGAGATTTATGGAGTAGCAGGAATGAGACACGATTCCTCAAATTTTAACTGTCCGTTCAAGATCCAAGAGATTAATTTTGATCATCTGTAAATTAAACTGGACTGAGGGACAATTAAACCATTGATATTTTATACTTTATTTTTAAAAAGGCATTTACTGACAGTCTCTGAATATATGGGGAGTTGAACAGAGTGAGATTCATTGTCAGTGACAGGAAAATTTTTTGAAGTCTCTTCAGTAGAACCATAGAAAAGTTACAGCACAGGAGGAGACCATTCAGCCCATCTTGTCCCTGCCAGCCTGAGGACACTCAGGTGCCTTTTCTAATCCCACCTTCCTGCACCCGGTCCATAGCCATGTAGCTTACAGCAGTTTAGGTGCAGATCCAGGTACTTTTTAAAAGAGTTTATTTGGTAACATCCAAAAAAGAGAAGTTTTAACCAGGGGTTGATCCAATTTGTTTCTAACTCTGTTTGTGTTCAGATTGGGAAGTAATAATCTGGGAGATTCAGAAATGAAACTGCTGTTGGCAGCTCTGAAAAATCCACACTCTAAACTAGAGGAACTGGGGTAAGTAACAGATTGTTTGGCGTTGTTTATTTAAAAACTGGATATCTGATATAGTACATAGTAACAGTACATCATTACAGTAATACGGTTATCAAGTATTGGGTGGCTAGCCTGATTGATGTTATTTCTTCTCCATCTCCCTCCCTCCCTCCCTTCCTTCCATTCATCCTTCCTTCCTTCCTTCCATTCATCCTTCCTTCCATTCATCCTTTCATCTTCAGGCTGGAGGAAAACAGTTTCACGGATTCTTCTGCTGATCATCTTGCCTTTGCTCTCAGTAAAAACCGGTTATTGACTCATCTGAACCTGAGTAATAATAAACTGGGAGATTCAGGATTGAAACTACTGTCTGTGGTTCTGAGGAACCCAGACTGTAAAATACAGAAACTGGGGTAAGTACCAAACTGTATGAGATTGTGTTTATAACAACAGGATGCCTGACACTGTATGTTAACATCAGTATCAATAGCAGCATTAATAATTACTGGGATTCATCCAGATTCATATTGTCTCTGATTTCCAGGCTGGCTGATGTTATTCTCACAGCTTCTTGTGCTGAGGCTCTTGTTTCCATTCTCAACACAAACCAGTCACTGATTGAGCTGAATCTGAGTAGTAACAAACTGGGAGATTCAGGGGTGAAACAATTGTCTGCAGCTCTGAGGAATCCAGACTGCAAAATACAGAAACTGGTGTAAGTACCAGATTGTGTTCATAATAACTGGATATCATCATTTTAAATAACATTATTAATGATTTAATAATAAAAGCCATGATTATCAGTGTTATTAACAAATAGCAGCTTGATAGTGCAGAATTTGAGTATTGCTGAAAAAAGACAATATGTTAGAGCTTTTTGCCTTGCGCTCATCGGAAAAGATGCAAGAATACCAAATTTCCAAGGGATCAATAATTTATACTGCACGAGAAACAGGGTGCTGATAGGTTGACAAGTGGACTATGGTCAAGACATTGACATGGAGAATGCACCAGGAACAGTTATCCCAAAGCTTTTGTTTAAATTCAAAGAAGGCAAGTAAATTCTGGTCATGATGTGGCATGGGGAATGCAACAAGGAACAGTGTCTCCCCCCATGCGCCCCAACCCCTAAGCTATTGTTTAATTGGAAAGGATCAATGCTTGGACAAATTCCTTTTGCCTGCAGAGGACTGGGCTTTGCCTATGAATATGTAGCTTCTAGCAAGCATAAGTGTGCCAAGATGCAAGCTCGACTGATGGCTGAGATGATATCGTATATTTCTGGTTAGTGTAATCCCAAGTGTGCCAAGACTTAGACTAAGCACCAATTTAAGATTATCAGTCAGGCACGCAATGTGGTTTACTTTTGCTTGCCAGAAGCTATATACATTCATAGGCAAGACCTGGTCCTTTGCAGGCAAAATGAATTTGTTCAAACAATTTTGCCTTTTCAATTTAAGGAAAGCTTGGTGGACAAAGTTCCTTAGTGCATTTTGCATAGCAACACCTTGACCGATCAGAGTTGACTTACCATCCGATTGGTACCCTGTTTCTCATGCAGTATAAATTGTTGTTCCCATTGAAATCTTGATATTCTTGTGACTGCCCTGATGAGTGCAAGACAAAAAGCTTTGACAACATTACATTATCATTATCACAAATGTAAACAAACACTTTACCTTCTTATTAGAATAACACCAGTAAGTATCAGTGACTGAGTTATTAATAACCTCTGAAATTTATCCTAATTTAAATTGTACTCATGATCCCCAGGCTGATGGACGTGAGTCTCACATCCTCTTGTGCTGAGGATCTAGCTTCTACTCTCAGTGCAAACCCAGTACTGACTGCTCTAAACCTGAGTTATAATAAACTGGGAGATTCAGGAGTGAAACTACTGTCTGAAGCTCTGAGAAATCCGGTCTGTAAAATACGAAGATTGTGGTAAGTAGCAAACTGTGAGATTGCATTTATAATAACCAGATGATTGACACTGAACATTATTCATAGTATCAGTAACAGAGCTAGTAATAAACATGGCATTATGTTATGGCCAGACCCTGGGTTGTGGGTTAGGGACCAATAACATTTCGATTAAAGTAGACAAAGTTTGAGATTTAAGACACCTGCTAATGGAATAAAGCTGGAAGGTTCCTTGAATTTGGAACAAACAAAAATTAACTTTACTATACAAGTTCAGAAAGATAAAACAATTTACAATATCTAATACCCTGAGTAAGTATGAGGTACCTTTTGAACTAACAGGCAAACTGTGGTCAAACACATCACATTATGCAATAAATGACAGATGCGACAAAAATTGGATTCCATATGTTAGTCATACTGTGAGCCAACCAACCCACTGAAACTATAACTCTCTCAAAAGCATTTCCAACCTCCACCTTCAAAGATCTCACTTTGGAATTTTTTCCAAAAGTTGCTCCAACTCGGATAGCTTCAACAATGGCCCACCTCGCAGGGTTTAAATCTCACCTTCTGAGATTATGTTGCCCTGGATTTCCAAGTACATTCAAGCTTCAACTTACAAGCACAATTTCGGACCTTCGGCCATGCCAAGCAACACACTAGTGCTCCAAAGAGGTACTTCTGCCCCAATGGCCATAGCACGGAGTCTCCAACCTTTGGCTGCCTTCGTAGATCTTCCAGATTTCTTTTGAGTCCACTTCACTTCACTTAAAGTCCACCTACCACAGCTCATTTCATGCTTTTTAAACTTAACTGGGACCTTTTCCTGTCCCTGCCTTTGTCCCTTACCTCTGGGATGTTTCTTGGCTGAATTGACTCCTCAAGACTCAAAACTTACACATGGACTCTTGAACTGATCCGATGACCTATCACAACAGTCCAAGATGCTCTGTCCTTGTTGCTAGGCAGGAGTAAAAGTAACAACCAGTGGAATATCCTGTACTGAAATGTTACAAACTCCATTATCTGCTAACTTGGCACATACACACACACACAATTAATGGGTTTCATAACAGTTTTAATAACAACACAATTACACAATGTAGATGTCCATTAACATTAATATTAATTAACACATTTAGAGCTGGATTTTCTTTCCAGGGTCCTTATCCCAACACCAAGTAGAGTTCCAGTTTGGGAATATGGAACTGCTGGCTACGGGATGTTGAATTGGATTTTAGAAGAGGCAGCCAATTAAGTGGATGCATCTGAGAGCCCTATCCAATTAATGATGGTAGTCAGGCAGTTGAGCACCAATAGGGGATTTGCTAGCACTGACACATCACCAGCTCTCAACAGAGGTGTGAACTGTCAGTGGATGTAGGAGTGATGGAGCTGCCCTCTTAAGACTTTTTAAAAAAATAATAAATAGAAAGAGACCATAGCTACCAGGACCTCATCGTGGAAGGGAATTTCCTTAATGGAAGCCTGCTGCTGCAACAGTACCCATGTGTCAAACACGGTGGGTGGGTCAGACTGAGAGGGTGGTGGGGAGGACTGGTGAATGAAGTGCTGGCCTCCACCCCCAAGTCTGCTGCTGAGAGGCTACCTCCATTCATTGGCTGGGTTATAGCATCTACAGAGGGCCTGCCCGCTGACTGTAAGTTTCCAGTCAACAGTGGGAGAGGAGCATAGTAGGCCCTTAGAGGTTTCATTGGCTACCTGCCACTTGTGGTTGAGTAGACATCACCTCCTCTAACTCAGCTGCATCCAAAATGGCCTGGAGGTAGGACCATAAAGGTAAACTGGTCTGCTCGCCAGTCGCAGGAATTTGCTGACCTATCCATCTCCAGTCCCACTTCTGTAGCTGTTTCAAAATTCATCCCCAATTGTACACTGTATATCAGTAATTTTTTTTTGCTAAGTACATCATTATTAGTGTCTCTTTCCATTTTATATATACTTTTTATTACTCTCTCGTCTCCAGGTTGTGTGATAATGGCCTCTCAGCTTCTAGTATCAAGGATATCGCTTCTGTAGCTGTTTCAAAATTCATCCCCAATTGTACACTGTATATCAGTAATTTTTTTTTGCTAAGTACATCATTATTAGTGTCTCTTTCCATTTTATATATACTTTTTATTACTCTCTCGTCTCCAGGTTGTGTGATAATGGCCTCTCAGCTTCTAGTATCAAGGATATCGCCTTCGCTCTCAGTACAAACCGATCACTAACAGAATTAGACCTGGGTCACAACAAATTGCGCGACTCAGGAGTGAAGTTCCTGTTTGAAGCTCTGAAGACCCAGGACTGCAAAATACAGAAACTGCGGTGAGCACCTGACAATATGTAATTGTGTTTTTAGTAATTGTCTGGCACTGTACATCATTTGTCAAAATCTAAGTGTGAGCCGTTAACCGTGCTGCTGAGTCAGGACATTGTGGGTTCAACTGTTACTCCAGGTATGTGACCAGAAAAATACAGGCCGACACTCCAGTGCTGTATTGAGTGTGCTGCATGGTCACAACTGTTGTCTTTCAGATGACGCTTTACATTGGAGCGTCGAAGCAGGAGTAGGCCATTTGGCCTTTCGAACCTGCTGCACCATTCAGAAGATTATGGCTGATCTGATTGTGGTCTCAACTTCACTTTCCTGTCTGACCTCCATAATCCTTGACTCCCTTATCTGCCACCTGTCCCCTGCATGGACCTGTGGACATGCAAAGTAAGGTGTCTCACTTCATCAACCCCTCTCAATATCCTTCTGTTTATTGAGTATTTTGTGCAATCTCTCTCCATTTAAATAGTAATACTTTTCTATTCTTCCTGCCAAAGTGAACAAGTTCACATTTACTCATGTTAAACTCCATCTGCCAAATTTCTGCCCACTCACTCTAAACCGCTGGCCCATGTGTGCTCTCAGGTGGATGTAAATGATATTATGGCACTCAAGAAGAGCAGGAGACTTATCTCCAGTGGCCTGGTCAATGATTCTGCCACAGTCAGCATCACCTAAGCAAAAAAGATGCAATGACTGGCTTATGGTGACGCATATAAGGAGTCCCATAAACATCAAAGAGATTGCTTCGTTCGACACTTCAGCCTCCCTGGTAATATCCAATATTGAGAGGATGACAACAACTGATAATATAGTACCTTTAATACCATGAAACATCCAAAGATTGCCATAATCACCAATGGCAGAGCAAATAAACTTGGGATGGGCCGGAATTAGAGGAATGCAGATATCCCGGAAAGTTGTTGTGCTGGAGGAGATTGCAGAGAAAGTGAGGGGAAAGGCCATGGCAGAATTTGGTGAGGGGAGGAAAATGGAGAGAATTCTAAACTCAAGAGTTTGCTTGACCAGGATTCACTCGATTTCTGGGATGAGTAGGTCACTCAACTGATTCCCGGAATGAGGGTTTTATCCTATGTGGAAAGGTTTGACGGGTTGGGCCTATACCCATTGGAGTTTATAAGTATAAAAGGTCAATCTTATTGAAACACATAAGGTCCTGATGGGACTCCTGAAGTTAGTGCTGAAAAGATCTTTCGCCTTGTGTTTGGGACTAGAAGTAGGGGACACAGTTTAAAAATGAGGGGTCTCCCAATTAAAGTGGAGGTGAGATTTTTTTTGAAGGGTCATGTTCCTGTGGACTTCTCTTTCTCAGAAAGCAGTGGAGACAGGGTCATTAAATATTTTTAAGACAGAATTAGATTCTTGAGCAACACGCGAGTCAAAGGGTTTAGGGGATAGGAAGGAAAGTGGACTTGAGGCTACAAGCAGATCAGTCATGACCTTACTGAATGGCAGAGCAGGCTCAAGGGGCATGAATTACTCTGGTTTTTAATTCACATGTTTGTATGAGTCAATTTTGGTCAGTAAGCACAAGGATTATAGGAGAATGGGACTTGCTGTGAGTTAAGGCCCAGGCAGCAGAGTTTTGTTTGATGTCGGGTTTAAAGTGGGTAGAATATGGGAGACCGTTGGGGAGTCCATTGGAATAGTTCAGCCTACAGCTAATGAAGCCATGAACAAGGATTTGAGCAACAGAAACTGAGGCAGATGTGAAGTCGGTTTATGTTATGGAGGTGAAAATAGATGGGCTTAGTGATGGCACAAGTTATGATATTGGAAGCTCATCTCTGGATCAAATGTGGCACTCAAGTTGTGAAATCTCAGACAGTTGCCAGGGAGAGGGATGGAGTTGGTATCTAGGGGATTGAGTTTGGAGCAGGTGTTGAAAACAATGGGCTAAGGTATCCTCAGTATTTAATTGGAGGAAATTTCTGTTCCTTCGGCACGGAATGTGAAATATGCAGTCTGATAACTTAGCAACAGTAGAAGAGTCGGTTTTGGTGAGGTAGAGCTGGGTCAAGTCAGCTTATATGTGAAAGCATATGCTGTGATTGTAAGAAATAGGAGGAGTAGACCTGCTTCAGACCAGCTGTGATCACACGGAATGGCGGAGCAGGCTCAAAGTGCTTAATGGCTGACTCCTGTTCCTAATTCTTTTGTTCTTATTGAGAAGGAAACTAGATCCCTCTGTGGTGCAGTGTCTCCCTATTTAAATAATGTTCTGCCTTTCTATTATTCCTGCCAAAGTGGACAAGTTCACATTTTTCCACATTATACTTCATCTGCCATATTTTAACCCACTTACTTAGCTATCTGTATCCCTTTGCAGACTCTCTGCCCTCCTCAACTTGTGTTTCTGTCTTTGTCTCATCAGCAAATCAGCAGTTTGTTCCTTTATGCAAGTCATTAATATATATCGTAAATAGGAGAGGCCCCGGCACTGATCCCTGTAGGACTCCACTGGTCATAGTTTGTCAACCTGAAAATTATCCATTTATCCCAACCCTCTGTTTCCTGATAGTTAGCTAATCCTTTATCCATGCTAATATATCACCCCCACACTATTAGCTCTTAACTTGTGGAGTAAAACTTTTGTGGCACCTTTTATTGAATGCCTTTTGGAAACGCAAGTACACTACATCTACTGGTTTCCCTTTATCCACCCTGCTTAATACATCCTCAAATTTAATCAAACAGTGTTTCCCTTTCACAAAATCATGCTGACTCTGCCTGATTGTGCTATGATTTTCTAAGCGTTGTCATACTGCCGCCTCCATAATGGATTCTAGCATTTTCTCAATGTCAGTAGTAGTAACTGGCCAATAGTTCCCTGCTTTTTATCTCCCTGTATTCTTGAATAGTGTTTTTACATATACAGTTTTTCAATTCAATGGGATCTTTCCAGAATCTGGGGAAGTTTGGAAGATTGCAACCAATGCATCCACTATCTCTGCAGCTACTTCATTTAAGACCTGAGTATGCAGGCCCTCCATTCCAGGGAACTTGTCAACCTTTAGTCTTAACAATTTTTCTAATACCTTCTCTCTGGTGATCATGATTTAAGTTCCTCCTTCCCTTTTGCCCCCTTCCTTTCTACTATCCTTGGGATTAATTTTTTTGTGCCTGCTACTGTGAAGACAAATACAAAGCACTTCTTGAAAGTCTTTGCCATTTCCTTGTTTACCATTCTCCAGTCTCGCCCTCTAAGGAACCAACACTTACTTTAGCTATTTGTTTCCTTTTTATATAATTCTACAACTTTTATAGTCTCAATCCAATTTCGCCATCTTTATCATGTTTTCCTTTTGATCATTCTTTTCAGGTTTCTTAATTTTCTCAACCTTCTGGTCTACCACTACCACTTTACAGCATTGTCCATCTTTCTTTGCAATTTGATACTATCCTTAACTTTCTTATATGGGCATTGATGGTGCACCCTTCTCATAGAGCCTTTCTTTCTGAACGGTATATATTTCTGCTGAGAGTTATGAAATATCTCCTTAAATGTCTGTCACTGCTTCTCTACTGTCCTGGCTTTTAACTTATTTGCACATTCCACTCTAACTAAGTCTGCTTTCATCCCCTTGTAATTGCCTTTAATTAAGTTCAAGACACTAGTTTCAGGCCTCCATTTCTCACCCTCAAACTGAAGCCTTTGATCATTCTTATCTAGAGGATCATTTACTATGTGGTCAATAATTAATACAGTCTCATTACACATTATGACGTCTAAAATAGCCCTTTCCTTTGGGTTCCAGAATGAGTTGTTTTAAGGAACTGTCTCGTGTATACATTATGAACTCTTTCTCCAGGCTATCTTTGCCAATTCGATCTGACTAATTTAAATGACATTAAAATCATCCATGATTATTGCAGTATCTTTCTTATAATCCTCCTTTATTTCTTGATTTATTGTGCCTTACAATGTAGCAACTGCCGGGGGCCTATAAACTACTTCCTTTGTTATTACTTATCTCCAACCAAATCGATTCTACCTTTTGCTGCTCCAAATCAAAATTATTTCTCACTACTTTTCTGCTTTCATCCTTTACCAACAGAGCTACCCCACCTCGTTTCCTTCCTGTCCTTTGAAATGTCAGAATACCCTTTAATATTCAGGTCCTAGCCACAGTCACTCCTCAACCATGTCTCTGTATTGGCTTTCATATCATATTCAATTGTTGGTCTTTGTACTGTCTTGTTAGGAATGTTGCATCCATTCAAATAAAGTGCCTTTAATTTTGTCTTTTACCATTTCTTCCTGCTCTGATCCCAATTGATAGTGCACTGTTATGTTTGTATCTTCTGTCTATTCCTGTCACACTCTGGTTATCATTACCCTCGTCTATTGCCTTTTTCTTTCTCTAACTTTCCAAATCTCTCCTCATGTTAACCCTCCAACCCCCAACTACTTAAAGGCCTCTTAACAGATGTAGATATACAATTAGTCAGGACACTGGTCCCTTCATGATTACCAATGTCCCATGAATGAAAACCCATTTCTTCCACACCAATCTTTGATCCATTCAAACTGATTCAACTTCTTGCTTTTATTTACCCTATGCTGATTTGGATGTGGCTCAAATAGTAATCCAGAAATTATTGCCGTTGTCGTTCTGCTTTTTAATTTGGTGCCCAGCTGCTGATCAGAACCTCTTTTTTTGTCTTACCTATGTTGTAGGAACCCATGTGGGCCACAGCAACTGGATCCTTCCCCTCCCACTTCTAAATTCTTTTCAAGCCCTGAGGAGATTCCTTAACCCTCGCACCGGGCAGGCAACACAGACTTTGGGATTTATGCAGTTACTGTAGAGAACAGTGTCTCCCACCCCCTCCAATTGTTCTGTTCCATACTACAACTATATATTTTTTTTACTCTCCCACTTGAATGGCCCCCTGCACTATAGTGCTGTGATTAGTATAGCCTCCCTGCTCTTGTGTCCATGTTTGGACCAAGGCTGCACTGACATAACGAGCTGAGTGGCCAAGTGGTTAAAGCAAAGGATTAGAAATCCATTGGTGCTTACAGACGTAAGTTTGAATCCTGCAGCCCATGCTTCTAAGTATTTCTGATTTATTTTCGGTGGGGTAACGCCGATTTGCCCCACACTAACATGGCGCTTTACAGCAGCCGGCCCGGGGTGTGATGGTAGCACGGCGGGTGTGTAGCCGAGAGAAAATCTACAGTTTTCTATTACAGTTAATTTAAATGTAAAATGCAGACTTCACTAAATTGTAAAAAAAAATGTCAACCCTTTAAAATGTCCTCCCATACCAAATTCCTGGAGTTAAGCACTCTTTCTCGTTGCACTCAGTCTTGAGCTGCCAACTTTGTCCAACTTAATGTGCCTTTGGATAATGTTGCATGGATGCAACATGTAGACTACAGGCAGAAGGGGCCCAAGAATGGATCTTGTGGGGCCAACAGGTAATGCAGCAGGAACAGAAAGTGAAACCTGCAAGCTGTTCTCTGGCTACAATTAGATCGATAAGAGAGGAACCGGGTGAGAGCAGTTCCAACTGGCTGAAAGATTATGGAGAGGTCTCGCGTGGGATGGTGTGGTCACGCGTTTCAGAAGCTGCAGTCAGACCAAGAAGGACAAAGGAAGAAGGTTTACCTTTGTCTCAGCCACATAGGATATCATTTGTAACTTTGGAAAGAGCTTTTTTGGTATTGTGGCTGAATTGGAAACCTGAATGGAAGGATTCAAGTATGAATTTCCCAGAAAAATGGGAATGGATTTGGGAGTCAACAACACAATCAAAGACCTGGAGAGGAAATGGAGGTTCGCAATAATGTAGTAGCTTGCAGGGTCAGAATGTCAAGTTTTTTTTTGAGGTACGGGTTAATGATTTTAAAGAAGAGAGGGACAGCACTTGAGAATGAGAGTAGCAGTTACAATATTGGCTAACAAAGGGACCAGAAGGAAAAGCTGAGTGATCAGCAGTTTAGTGGGAATAGGATTGCAGGACAGGAGGTGGATGTCATGGACTAGATTAGCTCCGAACTGACATCATATGAGATAGAAAAAGATAGAATTCAGGGTTATATCAGGGAGGAGCGTTAAAGAAAATGTTCCCAGGTGGGCAAGTGGAAGGGAGGGACATGGCACAGGCAGCTTATTGGGTGGTCTAGATCTTGGTGACAAAGAAGTCTGTGAACTCCTCACACTTGTTGTTGGAGGTGAGGGTGGTGGAGTCAGGCGAGAGGTTTGAGAAGACAGTCAGGGTTACTTTTGCATTTCAGGATGATCCTGGAATAGTGAGCAGATTTACCAGATGAGAGCAGGATATGATGGTGATTAAATGGTCCAGCCAGATCTGGCAGTGGATTGTTAAACTGGCTGTCTACCATACCCTTTCAAGACCGCATCTTTTAAGCTCAAGGGACTGGAGATTTGGGCCATACCAATGGGAATGACCAGTGTGAGAGAAAGGAATGGTTTTATTGATTTATTTAACATCAGCTGAAATAGGGGACAAATATTTCACCTCTGCAGATATTGAAGGGGATCAATAATTTTGAAGGGGTTGCAAGGACCAGAGAACATAGCAGTAATGTAACACCATGAAGGTGACAGGAAAATCCAATTAAACTGTAACCAACATTATTAGAACAAATAAGCTGGTCATTGCTGTATGTGGGAAGTTTGTTGTCTGCAAATTGAGTGTAACGTTTACTATGGCACAACAGTAACTATGTTGGGGAAAGAACTCCAGCATGATGCCACCACCAAACACATTCATCCCGCGCCCCATCGGCTTTCCGTAGGGACCATTCTCTCCGGGACACCATGGTGCATTCTTCCATCACCCCCTGCACCTCAACCCCCTCCCATGGTACCTTTCCACGCAATCACAGAAGGTTCAACACCTGCCCCTTTCTCTGCTCCTCACCATCCAAGGGCCCAAACACTCCTTTCATGTGAAGCAGAGCTTTACGTGCACTTCCCTCAATTTGGTCTACTGTATTCGCTGCTCCCAATGTGGTCTCCTTTACATTGGAGAAACCAAACGCAGAGTGGGTGACCACTTTGCAGAACACCTTTGGTGTGTCCACAAGCATGACCCTGACCTTTCTGTTGCTTGCCATTTCAACACTCCACCCTGCTCTCCTGCCCACATGTCCATCTTTGGCCTGCTGCAATGTTCCAGTGAAGCTCAACGCAAACTGGAAGAACAGCACCTCATCCTTGAATCTTCATCGATTCGGCACTCTACAGCCTTCTGGACTGAACATTGAGTTCAAAAACTTCAAATCATGAACTCTCTCCTCACCCCTTTTTGATCCCTTTTTCAATATTTTTAAAAAAATTTTATTTATGTATTTTTCCCACCTGTTTCTATTATTTTTTTTTCCATTCATTGTTTTATACCTACATTTTTAGCCTGTTTGATCATTTTTCCCCACACCGTCCCCTCCCCTCACCCCACCCCCACTAGGGCCATCTGTCACTTGCTCATCCTGCTTTCTACCCTTAATGTCACCATTAGCACCCCCTTTAGCCAGTATCACCACCATCAGCATCCCTTTGACCTTTTGCTTATGACATCTCCTGCAATCTCTCCTTTATATTTCACCACATTTCTACTTCTCTTTAGTTCTGAAGAAGAGTCATACAGACTCGAAAAGTTAACTCTGTCTTTCTCTCCAAAGATGCTGTCAGACTTGCTCAGTTTTTTCTAGCAAGTATGGTTTTTGTTTCAGATTTCCAACACCTGCAGTATTTTGCTTTTAACAATTAAAGGAGTTCAATTGTTAATTATTAGTTAATAACCTGAGTACCCACTTTGGCTATATAATAAGGATAACAGGTTAGAGAAGTTTTGTCTGTGGACAGTTTTATGACTAGTAATAAAACTCTATCTGAAGGAGACTGTCTTGGTTTGGGACTTCATTTCCAAATAGTTATTGGAGCTCAACAGCTACACTTCAAAAACTATTTTGAATAGCTGTGAAGCATTTTGGGATGTCTTCTGGCCAGGAAAGGCGCTCAGTAAATATGTCTGTCTGCCTCTCTTTTAGTGTCAGTAATCATGTTAATAACAAAAACTACATATTATTAGTAAGAGTAACAGTGATATTAAAAAAAAGTTTAGGATTTACCTTGATTCCCATTATTTCTTGCTTCTGATCTCCAGGCTGGATGATACCCGTCTCACAGATTCTTGTTCCGATGATCTCGCCTCCGCTCTCAGTACAAACAGATCACTGATATGGCTGAACCTGGAGTTAAACTCCTTCACAGACCAATCTATTCCTGCGTTCTGCTGCCTCATAAAGAACAATAGCAGTCTGGAACGGATTGAGTGAGTGGTTTTTATTGATGATTAAGTGAATAACTAAAATATATATGGGATTCAGACACTTCCTTGACTAATATTTGCCTGTAATTATTATTGAAATATCCAGTCTCACTGTTTTTGACACTGTTGTTCAATCTGATTCGTGTTTAAATCTAAAATCTATTACAGACTGTGGAAGAATGGATTCAGTTCAACTGGAGAAAACCGACTGAAGTTGCTCCAGGGCATAAGACATGGACTGAGTGTGGAGTTGTCATCACGTTAATTTATAAGCATTCCTGCCCTGATTATAGGAACATTTTTGGCCAATGTTTCTGTCATTCCCCTTTAAGCAGCCGTACTCCAGGTTTAAATCCGATTGGCTGTTTCCTAGTTTCTAGCTCGATCTTGAGCGCCATTTTCAATTGTGATGTCAGAGGCCCAGTAACAGGGTCACGATAATCAGTCGTCTGGCCCCATATTGTTGCTTCTGCTGCAAATCCAGGGCTGAATGTTCCCCATTGATAATGGGGAAATATACAAACATGAAGGACCCAGGGATGGGGATCAGTCTGGGCTGAAGTGGGACAGTGACAATTGCAGCCATTATTCCTACGTTTGCCCAGGGTTCCTGCTCAGTATCAGTGCCCAGTGACTCTTTTGTGAATTGAATCTTTTTACAGACAGGATGGAGATGTTCAGCTTGGTTGCGTCTCACTGTCCAATAGGGACCAATACCCATTTCTGTGACCTAGGGAGAGTATCTTATTGGGGAGGCTCCGGAGACTGGTGTACCCAGGTTTGGCCAGCACACTGAGAGTAAACATGCAGAAAGTGCCAAGTGAGAATCCCACTATTCCTTGTGGGAATTGTGAGCATTTGCAGTGTTGCAGGACCCCAAACTGTTTCTTGCACCAACAGGAGGATAGTTACTAGTGTTCGGATGGAAATTAAACCCTTTACAGACTTCGCTTTTTAAACAGAATCATCTCAGAATCAATCTCCAAACATGAGATTATGAAAATACCAAATCAGCTCCAACAAACATCCTGAGGAATGGACTCATTGTTAGGCGTAGTCACATTGTACAAAGCAATGGTTTACACTTGGAAAGTTGAATTTGTTAACCTTCACTTCTGTATCCCTGCCTCTTGAATTTTTTGATTGGTACTGATAATTATTATTTTGTGTGATATTGAATTAAATGCTGCTTTGTCGTAACATGTACAGTTCAGGGCTTGTTACCAACTGAACATTTCAGACAGCTTGACCCAAAGGCCTCTAATCATTGTTGTTGCTGGACCGTGAGCAACTCCCGTGAGGGAAACATCAGAGAGAGACAGGTCAACAAAGCATTGTTATTTAAGAAAGTATTAGACATCCGTCTGTCTCAGGAGGCAATGGATTGTGCCCAGGGTGAATGGCACTTCTGGACTGAACATCATCTGTTGTGTCTGTGGAGACTGACTGAGTAGCAATCCCTTCCACAGATGGCACAGATGAATAGTGTTTTCCAAAATTGGTTGATGCTTTTTTTTCTTCCACCTGGCTCTCTTTTCTGCCATCTGGTCATTTCGTTTGTCTTCTGCTTTTTTCCACATCCTTCCTGACTGCTTGTCTGTAGGCATTCCAGTCAGCAGCGAGGAATTCCCAAGTATCAACTCCGCTACCGGTCAGCTTGAGATCTTGCTTTAATTGCGGACATGGGCGACGTGTTGGGCTTGTGCCAGTAGAAGGCTCACCATAGAGCATGTCTTTGTCATAGACATTGACATAGAAAATAGGAGCATCAGTAGGCCAGTCAGCCCATCAAGCCTGCTCCACCATTCAATATGATCATGGCTGATCCTCTATCTCAACGCCATATTCCTCTCTCCCCATATCCCTTGATGCCTTTCAAGTCCAGAAATCTTATCTATTTCTTTCTTTAATATGTTCAGTGACTTGGCCTCCACAGTCTTCTGTGGTAGGGAATTCCATAGGTTCACCACCCTCTGAGTGAACTCTCAGTCCTAAATGGTCTAACCTGTATCCTAAGACAATGACACCTTGATCTATACACATGCCCCTGCCGCCACCCACCCCCCCCCCCCCCAACCCCACGCCAGCCAGAGGAAACACCATCCCTGCTTCTAGTCTGTCCAGCCTGGTCAGAACTTCACACATTTCAATGAGATCCCTTCTCATTCTTCTAAATTTCAGTGAACATCCAATCTCTCTTCATACAATCCTGCCATCCCAGAAATCAGCCTGGTGAACCTTCACTTCACTCCCTCTATGGTAAGTATAACCCTTCTTGGGTAAGGAGACCAAAACTGTACACAATTCCGCTGGTGTATTCTCACCAAGTCCCTATACAGATGCAGTAAGAGATCCTTTCTCCTGTACTCAAGCCTCCTTGCGATGAAGGACAACATACCATTTGCCTTCTTGCTGCACTTGCATACTTGCTTTGGTATTGGTGCACCCAGTTCCCTTTATACGTCAACATTTCTCAATCTATGACCATTTAAATAATACTCTGCCTTTGTTTTCTCCTACTGAAGTAGATAACTTCACACTCATTCATATTATACTGCATCTGCCATGTATTTGCCCGCTCACTCAACCTGCCTAGATTGCCTTGAAGCCTCTTAACACCCTCCTCATTACTCACATTCCTGCCAAGTTTTGTGTCACCAGCAAACTTGGAAATATTACATTTGGTTCCCTCATTCAAATCATTGACATTTATTGTGTATAGCTGTGGCCCAAGCACTTGATCCCTGCAGTATCTCACCAGTCACCACTGTTACCCTGGGGGGAAAAAAAACCTTTATTCCTTCTCTGTTTCCTGTCTTTAACCAAGTCTCAATCCATGCAAATACATTACCCTCAATCCCATGTGCTTTAATTTTACACCTAACCTTTTAGGTGGGACTTTATCAAAAGCTTTATGAAAATCCAAATACATTACATCCACTGGTTCTCCCTTATTCTGCTAGTTATGTCCTCTAAAATAATTACTGTAGGCTTGTCAAATATGATTTCACTTTCTTGGATCCATGTTGCCTTTGTCTAATCCTGTTGATATTTTCTGAGTGTCTTGTTATCACATCATTTATAGTAGACTCTAGCATTTTCTCTACGATGATATTAGGCTAAGCAATCTATAATTCCCTGTTTTCTCCCTCCTTTTTTAAATAGTGGTGTTATATTTGCCACCCTTCAATCTGCCAGAATCTTCAGACCTTTGGAAGATGACAACCAACACATCCACTATTTCCATGGCCGCCTAATGCTCTATACATTCAGATACAATGCCTTTAGACTTAAAAAGATTCTATTTTACACTTTTTTTGTACTATGGCCCCATTTGCTGGTAGCTCTTGTTTTCTCCGCTTTCCACTTTTGCTTTCTACTTTTCTGTCTTTCATACTCATCTTTATTTCTTTCTCTTGTGTCTTCTGCTTAGGTTCCCACCCCACTGCCAGTCTTGTTTAACCCTGCCCCCACATTACTAGCAAATACCCCTGCAACGATACTGGTGCCAGTCCTGGGGTTCAATTCCGTCAGCTTGTGCAGCACCCATCTTCCCCAGAACTGGTCTCAGTGTATCAGAAATCTAAATCCCTCCCTCCTACACCATCTCTCCAGCCATGCATTCATCTGGTCTATTCTCCTATTCCTGATCTCACTAGTACGTGGCATTGTGAGTAATCCTGAGATTACTACCTTGAGGTCCCTCTTTTCAATTTATTTCCTAGTTCCCTATATTCTATATCCTGCTTTCAAGCTCATCCCTCTTACCTATGTCGTTGGCACCGATATGGACCATGGCTGTTCACTCTACCCTTACAGAAAGACCTCAGCTGCTCAGTGACATCCTTGACCCTGGCATCAAGGAGGCAACATATCACCCTGCTGTCAGGTCTGCACTAGCAGAAATGTCTGTCTGTTCTCCTTACGATAGAATCCCCTCTCACTGCCCTCCCACTCTTTTTTTCCCCCGCTGCAGCTGAGCCATGTGTGAAGTCACCGACTTGGCTCTTGCTGCATTCTCATGAGAAACTATCTCTCCCAGCAGTATTCAAAATGGAAAACCTGGTAGAGACGGAGATGGACCTAGGGCACTCCACTACCTGCCTAGTGCTTTTGCTCTGGCTGGCAGTCCCTTTCATTCTCTTTCTGCCCTTGCACTCTTTACCTGCAGTGTGACCAGCTCACTGTACACACTATCCATGAAGATCTCATACATACAAACATATGTATGAACATACATACAAAAAGGCCATTCAGCCTCTTGAGCTTGCTCCACTATTTAATAAGATCATGGCTGATCTTAAATCTGCATCCCACCTACACCCAATAACCTATTGCCCCCTTACCAAGAATCTAAGCATCTCTACTGTAAAAGTATTCAAAGACTCTACTTCCACCACTTCTTTCAGGAAGATAGTTCCAAAGGCCTCATGACCCTCTGAGTGAAAAAAGAATTCCCATCATCTCTGTTTGAAATGGGCCGCCCCTTATTTTTAAACAGTGACCCCTAGTCCTAGAGTCTTCCACAAGAGAAACCATTCTCTCCACATCCACCCTGTTGTGACCTCTCAGCATCTTATGTGTTTCAATCAAGTCGGTTCAATAAACTCCAACGGATACAAGCCAAGTCTGTCCAACCTTTCCTTGTAAAACAACTCACCCATTCCAAGTATTAGTCTGGTAAGCCATCTCTGAACAGCTTACAATGCATTTACATTCTTTTCTTAAATATGGTGACAAGTACTGTACGTAGTACTCCAAATGTGGTCTCACTAGTGCTCTGTACAACTGAAACATAACCTCTGTACTTTTGTAATAAATTTCCGTCACAATAAATGATATTCTATTAGCTTTCCTAATTGCTTATTGTACTTACATACAAGCCTTTTGTGATTCATGCACTAGGATACCCAGATCCCTCTGCACCTCAGAGCTCTGCAATTTCTCACCATTTAGGTAATATGCTTGTCTTTTATTCTTCACGCTAAAATGGACAATTTTATGTTTTCCCACATTATACTCCATCTGCCAGAATTTTGCCCATTCACTTAACCAATCTATATCTGTTTGTAGCCTCCTCATGCACTCTTCACAACTACTTTCCTACCTATCTTTGTGTCATCAGCAAATTTGGCAACCATTCTTTCATACAAGTCATTTATATAAATTGTAAACTGTTGAGGTCCCATTACTGATCCGTGTGAAGCACCACTCGTTACATCTTGTCAACCTGAAAATGACCCATTTATGCCTACCCTCTGCTTACTGTTGGCCAGCCAACTTCTCTCCATGCACTTTGCTCTTGGCTCGCAATCTTGCCAACTTAAACAGGTTGCAGTCAGCTTCGGTGTACTGGTGGGTGTCCTTTACTTGAGTCGCCGAAAGCTAAATGGACTGAATATGCTAAAAAGAGTTGGTGCCAGGACGCAGCCCTGCATTACCCAGCTGCTGATCTGATACTCAATTGTAATGGATGTAACTCGGCATGTTGTAAAGAACATATCTTGTTATTTCTGTTGGAGTGTGGATTAAAATTACAATTACAGAAGACATGTCTACTGGAACGGTGTGAGGGATATATAGAATGTTGCTGTCCTGGAACAGAGTGTGCCATGAAAGATAGGATGATGCCAAGGAGGAGTCTGGTCTAATGGGAAACTGCCTGGCAACAATGTTTTAATTGTCTCCTGACCAGGTGACCAGGGTTTGTGTCAGCAGTGCAGCAGAATAGCTCTTAGCCTGAAAAGAGAAAAGACCTAAAACCTCTCTCCTGTTTGTGTAAGATTCCAGTAATTCTACCCTAATGTTTTCTCCCCCATATATCTCTATAACTTGCTCTCTCTCTGAAAAAAAACCCTGTCAAGAGGAAAAGGGGAAAATCACCATTAAAGACATTGAAAGGCAACTGCGGAACCAGTGAGTAAGAAATTGAAATCGCTGGGAAGACCACCTTGTATCATCAAGAACTGAAAGGAATTTGGAAGACATTGATGAAAATCAATCTGTCGAATCCTGCACTCTGGAATTGGTGCTATTGAATTGTTTTATCCCACTCTTAAAATCCATGTTTGTGTGTGTCTTGTCTGTGTGTGTATAGGGATCTAAGAAGGGATAGAGTTCAGGTTATAGAGTTAGAAATTAGCAGTTCATATTTCTTTTGCCACTGGTTAAAGACAATTATTTCAATAAACAGTTATTTACTTTTTAAGTTTATGCACCTGGTGCTTGTATTCTGTTAACATAAACAATTAGATGGTTTGATCAAACTTTTCAAATTTGTTGCGGCTTGGAGAGCAGTGGAGCTTGATATTGCAGTGCATTATTCCCAATGAGTCATGACCATGTTCTTGGGGAAGTGAGAAATTACGTCCAGGAGGGCAATTTATTTGCCTCACCAGTTTAAAGAATATGTCTGTGTTGATGAGATGGAAGGTCATGCTGAGGTTTATGAATGCAAAGTAGAGTGGTCTGCGCTGTTCACAGCACTTCTCCCGCAACTGCCAAAGTGAGAAAATCTGCCAGCTCTGAAGTCACACTGATACTCAGGATAGATGGGTGATGCCAGTGTGTGCAATCTGATCAGAGCAATGGATACTTAACAAGGAGATGCCACAGTAATTGTTGCAGTCACTGTAATACCCTTTATGTAGAAGTTGACTATTTTTGCATCATGCATGTTTTGAGGAACAAATCTTTCCTTCCAGCAGAGACACAAAAGTTCATGGATTGCTCCAGCAGTGCCCATTTTACACTTTTTCTGATGAAAAGAGACATTTGCTCACCAAGCAAGCTTGATGCTGAAATAGGTCATATCAATGACATCTTGCGGGATAATGGCTACCCTGATCACATTATTTCACACTGTATATTGTGCAAACTCACGAATGGACCAAAGGCCATTACTCTCGGCCCTGAAATATACCCAGTCTACCTCAAATTACCCTGGGAGAGCAAGGTATCTCAAAAAATTGAGCAAGAGGTGAAGCTAGCTGTTTCATGTTGCTACTATGCAGTTGCAACAAAAGTGGTACACACCACTAACAGGATGCTCCTGTCAAGCCAAAAAGACTTTGTGCCTATCACAAATTAGTAATGGGGTATATGAATTTCAGCACTGATGTGATGCTAGATATGTAGGCCATATATCTCAAAAACTGGCGGGTTGTATCAAACAGTATGTCCCTTCCAGTGTTCACAATGGGCAAAGTGCAGATCGTACCTGACCAGCCTGTGCTTGCAAAACTCAAAACAGTGTCCAACATTAGATGTGATTCTGCAATTGGACAATATTTGCTAAATAATCCTCAGTGTGCTATGAATTATACTGACAACCTAGTTAAAATTGCCAGTTGGACTCGCAACGTGATGCATTTGCATATACTGGAAGCTACATATATTAATACACAGAGCCCCTGCTCTTTGCAGACAGAAAGAACCTGTACACACATTGTGTCTGTTTCATCAGAACAAGATAAGTGACAGCCATTTGCTAATTCATTCCCCAGGGCAATGTCTTGACCAATCTGAGGCAAGTTCCTGGTTTAATTTTCAAACAATGCTTGGCAGTTAACTCAGTCACCATTGACTGGTGCAATTTCCATGGCAACACCTCTACCATTCAGAGTGCACTTGCTAACCAATCAGCACAGTTCTCATAGAGTATAAATACGCTCTTTCCCCTGGGGTTGGTATTTTCTTGCAAATTGTCCTGATGAGTGCAAGACAAAAACCTTCGACAAAAAGAATCTTTTTTTTCAACAATACTGAAGTTCTGAACTGCAAAATGACTGTTTCCACTTTTGATGATTTCATGTGCAATGCCTCACTTTCCTAGGCTTTAATGCTGGCAAGATGGTCAAGGGCCTTGTTGAGTTTTACTTTGGTTGGCTCACTGTCCAGCTCCCCCAAGACAGAAAATCCTGGAAAGGCACTGACAGCTGCTTCAGTGACATTGTTCCCTGTTGTGTAGAGTTCAAGGTAGTGCTCCACCCACCTTTCCATCTACTTGCTAGGTTTGGTAATGGAAATTCCAGTCTTTGTCTTCAAGGGGGCTGATTTGGTTGCTAGTTTGCTTGTTCCTTTCTTGAATCCTTCATACATCCCTCTTGGATCCCCAGATTCAGCAGGAGATTGTATGCTTTTGCAGTATCAAACAGTATTGACTGGTGCAGTGATGAGTCGTCTTCTGAGACTTGATTCTTGTAGATCTGGGAGCATCTGAATTTTGTTTGCTGCAGGCTTGCTTGTCACTTTCCTCTTGGTTGCAGTAACTGGCTCCATTTCTGTCCAGTATACCTCAAACCAATCAGCATTCCTCTGATCTCTTTCCCAATATGCAATGAGTGTGGTTATAGATGGTGTTGTGCAGATGATCCCACTTTGACACTGCATTCTGGCCCTGGGCATTGTTGTCCAAAAGAGCCTGATCAAGGCTGTTGAGCAACTCATGGGTCTTTTCTGGGTCATTGGTGCAGCAAGTGTTGTTCCAAAGATGACCTTTCTTCTTTCAGTGGTATAGATTCCTTGGCTGAAGCCTGACCATGCTACATAGGAGGGAATGGTCAGTGTCACAGTCAGCACTGTGATAGCCAATAGTGATGAGGACACTGCTGAGTATGAACACACAATTTATTTTCTCTACTGCAATCCCCTCTCCCATGTTTCCAACATCCTCACTGCCAACAACTAGTGCAAGGAGCTCAAGGACCTCTTTGTCACTAAGGTTGAGACAATCTGTTCAGCTGCCTCTGCAGCGTCACCATCTTCCACTACCTCACCAAGCCAAACTTCCTCTAATGCTCCTCCCTACCCTAGCCATGAACTCACATCTTTCTCTAGTTTCTCTCCTATCTCTTCTGCCCTCTGACCTTTTCTTATCCATGAGACCCATCTTCTGTTCCCTCAATCCTATTCACACGAAGCTGCTAATCCCCATGTTTGCTGACATTATAAATGGGTTTCTCTCTTCGTTTTTCCCTCTTCTTTAAATCTTCCATCATTACCCCTCTTCTCAAATGTGCTCTTGCTTCTCAAATCCCAATAAAAAATAAATGGTAGGATGGTGATTTGAAAATGTCTCCTGAAGGAATCAGCGGCTTCTCGCCATTTCACTGTTATTAGTGATAAACTCAGGCTGAGTCTGCGTTCCCTCTTCGTATTTTTAAATGGTTAGTGGGCGAGGCCGGGGAGTGACGTCAGAGAGCCCCTCCTTCCAACACAAATGGGGCGAATGAACCAATCAAAAGGGAGACAACAGATACCAGTGCGCATGCGGCGGACTGCCCCCGGAATCGCTCAGCTGCCACTGAATTTCAGTTTGAGATGTTCATCAGCGCAGAGGACCGCCAGTGGCAGTAAACTGTTAATGCGGGTATTCCCAGTGAGAATGGAGCGGCGTGAACTGGTCGCAGAAGAAACATAGGAAAAAGTCACAGATCCAATAGTATAGAGGATTGGTATAGAGTGTTAAAGTATTAATATAGAGTGTGCTAGTATTGGTATAGAGTGTTAAAGTATTAATATAGAGTGTTCTAGTATTGGTATAGAGAGTTCTAGTATTGGTATAGAGTGTTCTAGTATTTGTATAGAGTGTTCTAGTATTGGTATAGAGTGTTCTAGTATTGGTGTAGAGAGTTCACGAATTGGTATAGTGTGTTCTAGTATTGGTATAGATGTGTTCTAGTATTTCTATTGAGTGTTAAAATATTAATATAGAGTGTTCTAGTATTGGTATAGAGTGTTCTAGTATTGCTATAGAGTGTTCTAGTATTGCTATAGAGTGTTCTAGTATTGGCATGAGTGTTTTACTATTAATATAGAGTGTTCTAGTATTGGTATAGAGTGTTAACATATTAATATAGAGTGTTCTAGAATTGGTATAAAGTGTTCTAGTATTGGTGTAGAGAGTTCACGAATTGGTATAGTGTGTTCTAGTATTGGTTTAGATGTGTTCTAGTATTTCTATTGAGTGTTAAAATATTAATATAGAGTGTTCTAGTATTGCTATAGAGTGTTCTAGTATTGCTATAGAGTGTTCTAGTATTGCTATAGAGTGTTCTAGTATTGGCATGAGTGTTTTACTATTAATATAGAGTGTTCTAGTATTGGTATAGAGTGTTAACGTATTAATATAGAGTGCTAACGTATTAATATATAGTGTTAACGTATTAATATAGTGTTAACATATTAATAAAGAGTGTTAACGTATTAATATAGACTGTTAACATATTAATATATAGTGTTTTAGTATTGGTATAGAGTGTTAGAATATTAATATAGAGTGTTCTAGTATTGGTATAGAGTGTTAAAGTATTAATATAGAGTGTTCCAGTATTGGTACAGAGTGTTAAAGTATTAATATAAAGTGTTCTAGTATTGGTATACAGTGTTCTAGTATTTGTATAGAGTGTTACAATATTAATATAAAGTGTTTTAGTATTGGTATAGAGTGTTTTAGTATTGGTATAGAGTGTTAAAGTATTAATATAGAGTGTTCTAGTATTGGTATAGAGTGTTCTAGTATGTGTATAGTGTGTTAAAATATTAATATAGAGTGTTCTAGTAGTGGTATAGAGTGTTCTAGTATTGGTATAGAGTGTTCTAGTATTGGTATAGAGAGTTTTACTATTAATATAGAGTGTTTTACTATTAATATAGAGTGTTTTACTATTAATATAGAGTGCTAATGTATTAATATAGAGTGTTAACGTATTAATATATAGTGTTTTAGTATTGGTATAGAGTGTTAAAGTATTAACATAGAGTGTTCTAGTATTGGTACAGAGTGTTAAAGTATTAATATAGAGTGTTCTAGTATTGGTATAGAGTGTTAAAATATTAATATAAAGTGTTTTAATATTGATATGTTGTGTTAAAGTATTAATATAGAGTATTCTAGTATTGGTATAGAGTGTTCTAGTATTGGTATAGAGTGTTCTAGTATTGGTATAAAGTGTTCTAGTATTTGTATAGAGTGTTAAAATATTAATATAGAGTGTTTTAGTATTGGTATAGAGTGTTTTAGTATTGGTATAGAGTGTTCTAGTATTGGTATAGAGTGTTAACGTATTAATATAGAGTGTTAACGTATTAATATAGAGTGTTAACATATTGGTATAGAGTGTTAACATATTGGTATAGAGTGTTAACGTATTGGTATAGAGTGTTTTAGTATTGGTATAGAGTGTTTTAGTATTGGTATAGAGTGTTTTAGTATTGGTATAGAGTTAGTTTTGGTATAGAGTGTTTTAGTATTGGTATAGAGTGTTTTAGTATTGGTATAGAGTGTTTTAGTATTAGTATAGAGTGTTCTAGTATTGGTATAGAGTGTTCTAGTATTGGTATAGTGTGTTCGTTTATTGGTATAGAGCGTTAAAATATTAATATAGAGTGTTGTAGTATTGGTATAGAGTGTTAACGTATTAATATAGAGTGTTAACGTATTAATATAGAGTGTTACAGTATTAATATAGTGTTAACGTATTAATATAGTGTGTTAACGTATTAATATAGTGTTTTAACGTATTAATATAGAGTGTGAACATATTAATATATAGTGTTTTAGTATTGCTATAGAGTGTTTTAGTATTGCTATAGAGTGTTCTAGTATTGGTATAGAGTGTTAACGTATTAATATCGACTGTTAACGTATTAATATAGAGTGTTAACGTATTAATATAGAGTGTTAACGCATTAATATAGAGTGTTAACTTATTGGTATAGTGTGTTTTAGTATTGGTTTAGAGTGTTTTATTATTGGTATAAAGTGTCAAAGTATTAATAAAGAGTGTTCTAGTATTGGTATAGAATGTTAACGTATTAATATAAAGTGTTAACGTATTAATAAAGAGTGTTTTAGTATTGGTATAGAGTGTTTTAGTATTGGTATAGAGTGTCAAAGTATTAATATAGAGTCTTCTAGTATTGGTATAGAGTGTTAAGGTATTAATATAGAGTGTTCTTGTATTGGTATAGAGTGTTTTACTATTAATATAGAGTGTTCTAGTATTGGTATAGAGTGTTAACGTATTAATATAGAGTGTTAACGTATTAATATAGAGTTTTAAAGTATTAATATAGTGTGTTAACGTATTTATATATAGTGTTTTAGTATTGGTATAGAGTGTTTTAGTATTGGTATAGAGTGTTTAAGTATTAATATACAGTATTAAAATATTAATATAGAGTGTTCTAGTATTGGTATAGAGTGTTAAAATATTAATATAGAGTGTTCTCGTATTGGTATAGAGTGTTCAATATTGGTATTGAGTGTTTTAGTATTGGTATAGAGTGTTTTAGTATTGGTATAGAGTGTTAAAGTATTAATATAGAGTGTTCTAGTATTGGTATAGAGTGTTCTAGTATTTGTATAGAGTGTTAAAATATTAATATAGAGTGTTCCAGTATTGGTATAGAGTGTTCTAGTATTGTTATAGAGTGTTTTAGTATTGGTATAGAGTGTTCTAGTATTGGTATAGAGTGTTTTACTATTAATATAGAGTGTTTTACTATTAATATAGAGTGTTAACATATTAATATAGAGTGTTAACGTATTAATATAGAGTGTTAACGTATTAATATAGAGTGTTAACGTATTAATATATAGTGTTTTATTATTGGCATAGAGTGTTAAAGTATTAATATAGAGTGTTCTAGTATTGGTACAGAGTGTTAAAGTATTAATATAGAGTGTTCGAGTATTGGTATAGAGTGTTAAAATATTAATATAAAGTGTTTTAGTATTGGTATAGAGTGTTTTAGTATTAATATAGAGTGTTCTAGTATTGGTATAGAGTGTTACCGTATTAATATAGAGTGTTAAAGTATTAATATAGTGTTTAAAAGTATTAATATAGAGTGTTAACATATTAATATAGAGTGTTAACGTATTAATATAGAGTGTTCTAGTATTGGTTTGGAGTGTTTAGTATTGGTATAGAGTGTTTTAGTATTTGTATAGAGTGTTTTAGTATTTGTATAGAGTGTTTTAGTATTGGTATAGAGTGTTTTAGTATTGGTATAGAGTGTTTTAGTATTGGTATAGAGTGTTAAGGTATTAATATAGAGTGTTCTAGTATTGGTATAGAGTGTTCTAGTATTTGTATAGAGTGTTAAAATATTAATATAGAGTGTTTTAGTATTGGTATAGAGTGTTTTAGTATTGGTATAGAGTGTTCTAATATTGGTATAGAGTGTTAACGTATTAATATAGAGTGTTAACGTATTAATATAGAGTGTTAACATAGTGGTATAGAGTGTTAACATATTGGTATAGAGTGTTAACGTATTGGTATAGAGTGTTTTAGTATTGGTATAGAGTGTGTTAGTATTGGTATAGTGTGTTCTAGTATTGGTATAGAGTGTTAACGTATTAATATAGAGTGTTAACGTATTAATATAGAGTGTTAACATATTGGTATAGAGTGTTAACATATTGGTATAGAGTGTTAACGTATTGGTATAGAGTGTTAACGTATTGGTATAGAATGTTTTAGTATTGGTATAGAGTGTTTTAGTATTGGTATAGAGTTAGAATTAGTATAGAGTGTTTTAGTATTGGTATAGAGTGTTTTAGTATTGGTATAGAGTGTTTTAGTATTGGTATAGAGTGTTTTAGTATTGGTATAGAGTGTTCTAGTCTTGGTATAGTGTGTTCTAGTCTTGGTATAGAGTGTTCTAGTATTGGTATAGTGTGTTCTAGTATTGGTATAGAGTGTTAACGTATTAATATAGAGTGTTAACGTATTAGTATAGAGTGTTAACATATTGGTATAGAGTGTTAACATATTGGTATAGAGTGTTAACGTATTGGTATAGAGTGTTTTAGTATTGGTATAGAATGTTTTAGTATTGGTATAGAGTGTTTTAGTATTGGTATAGAGTTATTATTAGTATAGAGTGTTTTAGTATTGCTATAGAGTGTTTTCGTATTGCTATAGAGTGTTCTAGTATTGGTATAGAGTGTTTTACTATTAATATAGAGTGTTCTAGTATTGGTACAGAGTGTTAACGTATTGATATAGACTGTTAACGTATTGATATAGACTGTTAAGGTATTAATATAGTGTGTTAACGTATTAATATAGAGTGTTAACATATTAATATAGAGTGTTAACGCATTAATATAGAGTGTTAATATATTGGTATAGTGTGTTTTAGTATTGGTTTAGAGTGTTTTATTATTGGTTTAGAGTGTTAACGTATTAATATAAAGTGTTAACGTATTAATAAAGAGTGTTTTAGTATTGGTATAGAGTGTTAAAGTATTGGTATAGAGTGTTAAAGTATTAATATAGTGTGTTCTAGTATTGGTATAGAGTGTTCTAGTATTGGTATAGAGTGTTCTAGTATTTGTATAGAGTGTTAAAATATTAATATAGAGTGTTTTAGTATTGGTATAGAGTGTTTTAGTATTGGTATAGAGTGTTCTAGTATTGGTATAGAGTGTTAACGTATTAATATAGAGTGTTAACATATTAATATAGAGTGTTTTAGTATTGCTATAGAGTGTTTTAGTATTGGTATAGAGTGTTTTAGTATTGGTATAGAGTGTGTTAGTATTGGTATAGAGTGTTTAAGTATTATTATAGAGTGTTCTAGTATTGGTATAGAGTGTTCTAGTATTTGTATAGAGTGCTAAAATATTAATATAGAGTGTTCTAGTATTAGTATAGAGTGCTCTAGTATTGGTATAGAGTGTTTCAGTATTGGTATAGAGTGTTCTAGTATTGGTATAGAGTGTTTCAGTATTGGTATAGAGTGTTCTACTATTGGTATAGTGTGTTCTAGTATTGGTATAGAGTGTTCTAGTATTGATATAGAGTGTTTTACTATTAATATAGAGTGTTAACGTATTAAAGTATTGGTATAGAGTGTTAAAGTATTAATATAGTGTGTTCTAGTATTGGTATTGAGTGTTCTAGTATTGGTATAGAGTGTTCTAGTATTTGTATAGAGTGTTAACATATTAGTATAGAGTGTTTCAGTATTGCTATAGAGTGTTTTAGTATTGGTATAGAGTGTTTTAGTATTGGTATAGAGTGTGTTAGTATTGGTATAGAGTGTTTAAGTATTATTATAGAGTGTTCTAGTATTGGTATAGAGTGTTCTAGTATTTGTATAGAGTGCTAAAATATTAATATAGAGTGTTCTAGTATTAGTATAGAGTGTTCTAGTATTGGTATAGAGTGTTTCAGTATTGGTATAGAGTGTTCTAGTATTGGTATAGTGTGTTCTAGTATTGGTATAGAGTGTTCTAGTATTGATATAGAGTGTTTTACTATTAATATAGAGTGTTAACGTATTAATATAGAGTGTTAACGTATTAATATAGAGTGTTAACGTATTATAGAGTGTTAACGTATTAATATATAGTGTTTTAGTATTGGTATAGAGTGTTAAAGTATTAATATAGAGTGTTCTAGTATTGGTACAGAGTGTGAAAGTATTAATATAGAGTGTTCTAGTATTGGTATAGAGTGTTAAAATATTAATATATAGTGTTTTAGTATTGGTATAGAGTGTTAAAGTATTAATATAGAGTGTTCTAGTATTAGTATAGAGCGTTCTAGTATTTGTATAGAGTGTTAAAATATTAATATAGAGTGTTTTAGTATTGGTATAGAGTGTTCTAGTATTGTTATAGAGTGTTAATGTATTAATATAGAGTGTTAACGTATTAATATAGAGTGTTAACGTATTAACATAGAGTGTTTTAGTATTGGTATAGAGTGTTAAAGTATTAATATAGAGTGTTCTAGTATTGGTACAGAGTGTAAAAGTATTAATATAGAGTGTTCTAGTATTGGTATAGAGTGTTAAAATATTAATATGAAGTGTTTTAGTATTGGTATAGAGTGTTAAAGTATTAATATAGAGTGTTCTAATATTGGTATAGAGTGTTCTAGTATTTGTATAGAGTGTTAAAATATTAATATAGAGTGTTTTAGTATTGGTATAGAGTGTTCTAGTATTGGTATAGAGTGTTAACGTATTAATATAGAGTGTTAACGTATTAATATAGAGTGTTAACATATTGGTATAGAGTGTTAACATATTGGTATAGAGTGTTAATGTATTGGTATAGAGTGTTTTAGTTTTGGTATAGAGTGTTTTAGTATTAGTATAGAGTGTTTTAGTATTGGTATAGAGTTAGTATTGGTACAGAGTGTTTTAGTATTGGTGTAGAGTGTTTTAGTATTGGTATAGTGTGTTCTAGTATTGGTATAGAGTGTTAACGTATTAATATAGAGTGTTAACCTATTAAAATAGAGTGTTAACATATTGGTATAGAGTGTTAACATATTGGTATAGAGTGTTAACATATTGGTATAGAGTGTTTTAGTATTGGTATAGAGTTAGTATTGGTATAGAGTGTTTTAGTATTGGTATAGAGTGTTTTAGTATTGGTATAGAGTGTTCTAGTATTGGTATAGAGTGTTCTAGTATTGGTATAGTGTGTTCTTTTATTTGGTATAGAGTGTTAACATATTAATATAGAGTGTTAACGTATTAATATAGAGTGTTACAGTATTAATATAGAGTGTTAACTTATTAATATAGTGTGTTAACATATTAATATAGTGTGTTAACGTATTAATATAGAGTGTTAACATATTAATATGTAGTGTTTTAGTATTGCTATAGAGTGTTTTAGTATTGCTATAGAGTGTTCTAGTATTGGTATAGATTGTTTTGCTATTAATATAGAGTGTTCTAGTATTGGTACAGAGTGTTAACGTATTAATATAGACTGTTAACGTATTAATATAGAGTGTTAACATATTGGTACAGTGTGTTTTAGTATTGGTCTAGAGTCTTTTATTATTGGTATAGAGTGTTAAAGTATTAATAAAGAGTGTTCTAGTATTGGTATAGAATGTTAACGTATTAAAATAAAGTGTTAACGTATTAATAAAGAGTGTTTTAGTATTGGTATAGAGTTTTTTAGTATTGGTATAGAGTGTTAAAGTATTAATATAGAGTTTTCTAGTATTGGTATAGAGTGTTAAAGTATTAATATAGAGTGTTCTTGTATTGGTATAGAGTGTTTTACTATTAATTTAGAGTGTTCTAGTATTGGTATAGAGTGTTAACGTATTAATATAGCGTGTTAACGTATTAATATAGGGTGTTAAAGTATTAATATAGAGTGTTAACGTATAAATATAGTGTGTTAACGTAGTAATATAGTGTGTTAACGTATTTATATAGTGTGTTAACGTATTAATATAGTGTGTTAACGTATTAATATAGAGTGTGAACATATTAATATATAGTGTTTTAGTATTGCTATAGAGTGTTTTAGTATTGCTATAGAGTGTTCTAGTATTGGTATAGAGTGTTTTACTATTAATATAGAGTGTTCTAGTATTGGTACAGAGTGTTAACGTATTGATATAGACTGTTAACGTATTAATATAGAGTGTTAACGTATTAATATAGAGTGTTAACGTATTAATAGAGTTGTTAATGTATTAATATAGAGTGTTAACGTATTAATATATAGTGTTTTAGTATTGGTATAGAGTGTTTTAGTATTGGTATAGAGTGCTTAAGTATTAATATACAGTATTAAAATATTAATATAGAGCGTTCTAGTATTGGTATAGTGTTAAAATATTAATATAGAGTGTTCTAGTATTGGTATAGAGTGTTAAAGTATTAATATAGAGTGTTCTAGTATTGGGATAGAGTGTTCTAGTATTAATATAGAGTGTTAAAGTATTAATATAGAGTGTTAACGTATTAATGTAGAGTGTTAACGTATTAATATAGAGTGTTAACATATTAATATAGAGTGCGCAAGTATTGGTGTGGAGTTTTTTAGTATTGGTATAGAGTGTTTTAGTATTGGTATAGATTGTTTTAGTATTGGTATAGAGTGTTAAAATATTAATATAGAGTGTTCTATAGAGTGTTAACGTATTAATATAGAGTGTTAACGTATTAATATAGAGTGTTTTAATATTGGTATAGTGTTTTAGTATTGGTATAGATTGTTTTAGTTTTGGTATAGAGTGTTAAAATATTAATATAGAGTGTTCTAGTTTTGGTATAGAGTATTAAATTATTAACATAGTGTTCTAGTATTGTGTAGAGTGTTAAAGTATTAATAATGAGTGTTCTAGTAATGGTATAGAGTGTTCTAGTATTTGTATAGATTGTTAAAATATTAATGTAGAGTGTTCTCGTATTGGTATAGAGTGTTAACGTATTAATATAGAGTGTTAACTTTTTAATATAGTGTGTTAACGTATTAATATAGAGTGTTAACATATTAATATAGAGTGCGCTAGTATTGCTATAGAGTGTTTTAGAATTGGTATAGAGTGTTAAAGTATTAATATAGATTGTGCTATTATTGGTATAGAGTGTTCTAGTATTAATTTAGAGTGTTCTGGTATTGGTATGGATTGTTAACATATTAATATACAGTGTTAACGTATTAATATAGAGTGTTAACATATTAATATAGAGCATTCTAATATTGGTATAGAGTGTTAAAGTATGAATATAGAGTGTTCTAGTATTGGCATAGAGTGTTAAAATATTAATATAGATTGTTTTAGTATTGGTATAGAGTGTTTTAGTATTAATATAGAGTGTTCTAGTATTGGTATAGAGTGTTAACGTATTGGTATAGAGTGTTAACGTATTGGTATAGAGTTAATATTGGTATAGAGTATTTTAGTATTGGTATGGAGTGTTAACGTATTGGTATAGAGTGTTTTAGTATTGGTATAGATTGTTTTAGTATTGGTATAGAGTGTTAAAATATTAATATAAAGTGTTCTAGTATTGGTATAGAGTGTTAACGTATTAATATAGAGTGTTAACATATTGGTATAGAGTGTTAACGTATTGGTATAGAGTGTTAACGTATTGGTATAGAGTTAGTATTGGTATAGAGTGCTTTAGTATTGGTATGGAGTGTTTTAGTATTGGTATAGAGTGTTTTAGTTTTGGTATAGAGTGTTTTAGTATTGGTATAGAGTGTTAACGTATTAATATAGAGTGTTAACGTATTAATATAGAATGTTAACATATTAATATGGTGTGTTAACGTATTGGTATAGAGTGTTTTATTATTGGTATAGGTTGTTTTATTATTGGTTTAGAGTGTTAAAGTATTAATTCAGAGTGTTCTAGTATTGGTATAGACTGTGAAAATATTAATATAGAGTGTTTTAGTATTGGTATAGAGTTTTTAGTATTAATATAGAGTGTTCTAGTATTGGTATAGAGTGTTAACATATTAATATAAAGTGTTCTAGTATTAATATAGAGTGTTAAAGTATTAATATAGAGTGTTCTACTATTGGTATAGAGTGTTAAAGTATTAATATAGAGTGTTCTTGTATTGGTATAGTGTGTTAAAATATTAATATAGAGTGTTCTAATATTGGTATAGAGTGTTAAAGTATGAATATAGAGTGTTCTAGTATTGGCATAGAGTGTTAAAATATTAATATAGATTGTTTTAGTATTGGTATAGAGTGTTTTAGTATTAATATAGAGTGTTCTAGTATTGGTATAGAGTGTTAACGTATTGGTATAGAGTGTTAACGTATTGGTATAGAGTTAGTATTGGTATAGAGTGTTTTAGTATTGGTATGGAGTGTTTTACTATTAATATAGAGTGTTCTAGTATTGGTACAGAGTGTTAACGTATTGATATAGACTGTTAACGTATTAATATAGAGTGTTAACGTATTAATATAGAGTGTTAACGTATTAATAGAGTTGTTAATGTATTAATATAGAGTGTTAACGTATTAATATATAGTGTTTTAGTATTGGTATAGAGTGTTTTAGTATTGGTATAGAGTGCTTAAGTATTAATATACAGTATTAAAATATTAATATAGAGCGTTCTAGTATTGGTATAGTGTTAAAATATTAATATAGAGTGTTCTAGTATTGGTATAGAGTGTTAAAGTATTAATATAGAGTGTTCTAGTATTGGGATAGAGTGTTCTAGTATTAATATAGAGTGTTAAAGTATTAATATAGAGTGTTAACGTATTAATGTAGAGTGTTAACGTATTAATATAGAGTGTTAACATATTAATATAGAGTGCGCAAGTATTGGTGTGGAGTTTTTTAGTATTGGTATAGAGTGTTTTAGTATTGGTATAGATTGTTTTAGTATTGGTATAGAGTGTTAAAATATTAATATAGAGTGTTCTATAGAGTGTTAACGTATTAATATAGAGTGTTAACGTATTAATATAGAGTGTTTTAATATTGGTATAGTGTTTTAGTATTGGTATAGATTGTTTTAGTTTTGGTATAGAGTGTTAAAATATTAATATAGAGTGTTCTAGTTTTGGTATAGAGTATTAAATTATTAACATAGTGTTCTAGTATTGTGTAGAGTGTTAAAGTATTAATAAAGAGTGTTCTAGTAATGGTATAGAGTGTTCTAGTATTTGTATAGATTGTTAAAATATTAATGTAGAGTGTTCTCGTATTGGTATAGAGTGTTAACGTATTAATATAGAGTGTTAACTTTTTAATATAGTGTGTTAACGTATTAATATAGAGTGTTAACATATTAATATAGAGTGCGCTAGTATTGCTATAGAGTGTTTTAGAATTGGTATAGAGTGTTAAAGTATTAATATAGATTGTGCTATTATTGGTATAGAGTGTTCTAGTATTAATTTAGAGTGTTCTGGTATTGGTATGGATTGTTAACATATTAATATACAGTGTTAACGTATTAATATAGAGTGTTAACATATTAATATAGAGCATTCTAATATTGGTATAGAGTGTTAAAGTATGAATATAGAGTGTTCTAGTATTGGCATAGAGTGTTAAAATATTAATATAGATTGTTTTAGTATTGGTATAGAGTGTTTTAGTATTAATATAGAGTGTTCTAGTATTGGTATAGAGTGTTAACGTATTGGTATAGAGTGTTAACGTATTGGTATAGAGTTAATATTGGTATAGAGTATTTTAGTATTGGTATGGAGTGTTAACGTATTGGTATAGAGTGTTTTAGTATTGGTATAGATTGTTTTAGTATTGGTATAGAGTGTTAAAATATTAATATAAAGTGTTCTAGTATTGGTATAGAGTGTTAACGTATTAATATAGAGTGTTAACATATTGGTATAGAGTGTTAACATATTGGTATAGAGTGTTAACATATTGGTATAGAGTGTTAACGTATTGGTATAGAGTGTTAACGTATTGGTATAGAGTTAGTATTGGTATAGAGTGCTTTAGTATTGGTATGGAGTGTTTTAGTATTGGTATAGAGTGTTTTAGTTTTGGTATAGAGTGTTTTAGTATTGGTATAGAGTGTTAACGTATTAATATAGAGTGTTAACGTATTAATATAGAATGTTAACATATTAATATGGTGTGTTAACGTATTGGTATAGAGTGTTTTATTATTGGTATAGGTTGTTTTATTATTGGTTTAGAGTGTTAAAGTATTAATTCAGAGTGTTCTAGTATTGGTATAGACTGTGAAAATATTAATATAGAGTGTTTTAGTATTGGTATAGAGTTTTTAGTATTAATATAGAGTGTTCTAGTATTGGTATAGAGTGTTAACATATTAATATAAAGTGTTCTAGTATTAATATAGAGTGTTAAAGTATTAATATAGAGTGTTCTACTATTGGTATAGAGTGTTAAAGTATTAATATAGAGTGTTCTTGTATTGGTATAGTGTGTTAAAATATTAATATAGAGTGTTCTAATATTGGTATAGAGTGTTAAAGTATGAATATAGAGTGTTCTAGTATTGGCATAGAGTGTTAAAATATTAATATAGATTGTTTTAGTATTGGTATAGAGTGTTTTAGTATTAATATAGAGTGTTCTAGTATTGGTATAGAGTGTTAACGTATTGGTATAGAGTGTTAACGTATTGGTATAGAGTTAGTATTGGTATAGAGTGTTTTAGTATTGGTATGGAGTGTTTTAGTATTGGTATAGAGTGTTTTAGTATTGGTATAGAGTGTTTTAGTATTGGTATAGATTGTTTTAGTATTGGTATAGAGTGTTAAAATATTAATATAAAGTGTTCTGGTATTGGTTTGGAGTGTTAACTTATTAATATAGAGTGTTAACGTATTAATATAGAGTGTTAACATATTGGTACAGAGTGTTAACATATTGGTATAGAGTGTTAACGTATTGGTATAGAGTGTTAACGTATTGGTATAGAATTAGTATTTGTATAGAGTGTTTTAGTATTGGTATGGAGTGTTTTAGTATTGGTATAGAGTGTTCTAGTTTTGGTATAGAGTGTTTTAGTATTGGTATAGAGTGTTAATGTATTAATATAGAGTGTTAACGTATTAATATAGAACGTTAACATATTAATATGGTGTGTTAACATATTGGTGTAGAGTGTTTTATTATTGGTATAGATTGTTTTATTATTGGTATAGAGTGTTAAAGTATTAATTCAGAGTGTTCTAGTATTGGTATAGAGTGTTAAAATATTAATATAGAGTGTTCTAGTATTAGTATAGAGTGTTAACGTGTTAATATAAAGTGTTCTAGTATTAATATAGGGTGTTAAAGTATTAATATAGAGTGTTCTAGTATTGGTATAGAGTGTTAAAATATTAATATAAAGTGTTCTAGTATTAATATAGAGTGTTAACGTATTAATATAGAGTGTTAACATATTGGTATAGAGTGTTAACATATTGGTATAGAGTGTTAACGTATTGGTATAGAGTGTTAACGTATTGGTATAGAGTTAGTATTTGTATAGAGTGTTTTAGTATTGGTATGGAGTGTTTTAGTATTGGTATAGAGTGTTTTAGTTTTGGTATAGAGTGTTTTAGTATTGGTATAGAGTGTTAATGTATTAATATAGAGTGTTAACGTATTAATATAGAACGTTAACATATTAATATGGTGTGTTAACATATTGGTGTAGAGTGTTTTATTATTGGTATAGATTGTTTTATTATTGGTATAGAGTGTTAAAGTATTAATTCAGAGTGTTCTAGTATTGGTATAGAGTGTTAAAATATTAATATAGAGTGTTTTAGTATTGGTATAGAGTGTTTTAGTATTAATATAGAGTGTTCTAGTATTGGTATAGAGTGTTAAAGTATGAATATAGAGTGTTCTAGTATTGGCATAGAGTGTTAAAATATTAATATAGATTGTTTTAGTATTGGTATAGAGTGTTTTAGTATTAATATAGAGTGTTCTAATATTGGTATAGAGTGTTAAAGTATGAATATAGAGTGTTCTAGTATTGGCATAGAGTGTTAAAATATTAATATAGAGTGTTCTAGTATTGGTATAGAGTGTTAATGTATTAATATAGAGTGTTCTAGTATTGGTATAGAGTGTTAAAGTATTAATAAAGAGTGTACTAGTATTGGCATCGAGTGTTAAAGTATTAATATAGAGTGTTTTAGTATTGGTATAGAGTGTTTAAGTATTAATATAGAGTGTTCTAGTATTGGTATAGAGTGTTAACGTATTAATATAAAGTGTTAAAGTATTAATACAGATTGTTCTAGTATTGGTATATAGTGTTAAAGTATTAATATAGAGTGTTCTAGTGTTGGTATAGAGTGTTAAAGTATTAATAAAGAGTGTTCTAGTATTGGCATAGAGTGTTAAAGTAATAATATAGAGTGTTCTAGTATTGGTATAGAGTGCTAAAATATTAATATAGAGTGTTTTAGTATTGGTATAGAGTGTTTTAGTATTAATATAGAGTGTTCTAGTATTGGTATAGAGTGTTAACGTATTAATATAGAGTGTTAAAGTATTAATATAGAGTGTTAAAGTATTAATATAGATTGGTAAAGTATTAATATAGAGTGTTAACATATTAATATAGAGTGTTAATGTATTAATATGGAGTGTTTTAGTATTGGTATATATTGTTTTAGTATTGGTATAGAGTGTTAAAGTATTAATATAGAGTGTTTTAGTATTGGTATAGAGTGTTTTAATATTAGTATAGAGTGTTCTAGTATTGTTATAGAGTGTTGATGTATTAATATAGAGTGTTGACGTATTAACATACAGTGTTAACATATTAATATACAGTGTTAACGTATTAATATGGAGTGCTAAAGTATTAATGTAGAGTGTTATAGTATTGGTATAGAGTGTTAAATTATTAATATAGAGTGTTCTTGAATTGGTATAGAGTGTTAAAATATTAATATTGAGTGTTCTAGTATTGGTATAGAGTATTAAAGTATTAATATAGAGTGTTCTCGTATTGGTATAGAGTGTTCTAGTATTGGTATAGAGTGTTCTAATATTTGTATAGAGTGTTAAAATATTAACATAGAGTGTGTTAGTATTGGTATAGAGTGTTTTAGTATTGGTATAGAGTGTTTTAGTATTGGTATAGAGTGTTAAAATATTAATATAGAGTGTTAAAGTATTAATATAGAGTGTGCTAGTATTGGTATAGAGTGTTTTAGTATTAGTATAGAGTGTTCTAGAATTGGTATAGAGTGTTAACATATTAATATAGAGTGTTAATGTATTAATATAGTGTGTTAATGTATTAATATAGAGTGTTAATTTATTAATATAGAGTGTTAACGTATTAATATAGAGTGTTAACGTATTAAGATAGGGTGTTAAAGTATTAATATAAAGTGTTAACGTATAAATATAGTGTGTTAACGTAGTAATATAGTGTGTTAACATATTTATATAGTGTGTTAACGTATTAATATAGTGTGTTAACGTATTAATATAGAGTGTGAACATATTAATATATAGTGTTTTGGTATTGCTATAGAGTGTTTTAGTATTGCTATAGAGTGTTCTAGTATTGGTATAGAGTGTTTTACTATTAATATAGAGTGTTCTAGTATTGGTACAGAGTGTTAACGTATTGATATAGACTGTTAACGTATTAATATAGAGTGTTAACGTATTAATATAGAGTGTTAACGTATTAATAGAGTTGTTAATGTATTAATATAGAGTGTTAACGTATTAATATATAGTGTTTTAGTATTGGTATAGAGTGTTTTAGTATTGGTATAGAGTGTTTAGGTATTAATATACAGTATTAAAATATTAATATAGAGTGTTCTAGTATTGGTATAGTGTTAAAATATTAATATAGAGTGTTCTAGTATTGGTATAGAGTGTTAAAGTATTAATATAGAGTGTTCTAGTATTGGGATAGAGTGTTCTAGTATTAATATAGAGTGTTAAAGTATTAATATAGAGTGTTAACGTATTAATGTAGAGTGTTAACGTATTAATATAGAGTGTTAACATATTAATATAGAGTGCGCAAGTATTGGTGTGGAGTTTTTTAGTATTGGTATAGAGTGTTAAAGTATTAATATAGAGTGTTAACGTAGTAATATAGTGTGTTAATGTATTAATATAGAGTGTTTTAGTATTGGTATAGAGTGTTTTAGTATTGGTATAGAGTGTTTTAGTATTGGTATAGAGTGTTTAGGTATTAATATACAGTATTAAAATATTAATATAGGGTGTTCTAGTATTGGTATAGTGTTAAAATATTAATATAGAGTGTTCTAGTATTGGTATAGAGTGTTAAAGTATTAATATAGAGTCTTCTAGTATTGGGATAGAGTGTTCTAGTATTAATATAGAGTGTTAAAGTATTAATATAGAGTGTTAACGTATTAATGTAGAGTGTTAACGTATTAATATAGAGTGTTAACATATTAATATAGAGTGCGCAAGTATTGGTGTGGAGTTTTTTAGTATTGGTATAGAGTGTTAAAGTATTAATATAGAGTGTTAACGTAGTAATATAGTGTGTTAATGTATTAATATAGAGTGTTTTAGTATTGGTATAGAGTGTTTTAGTATTGGTATAGAGTGTTTTAGTATTGGTATAGAGTGTTAAAATATTAATATAGAGTGTTCTATAGAGTGTTAACGTATTAATATAGAGTGTTAACGTATTAATATAGAGTGTTTTAATATTGGTATAGAGTTTTTTAGTATTGGTATAGATTGTTTTAGTTTTGGTATAGAGTGTTAAAATATTATTATAGAGTGTTCTAGTATTGGTATAGAGTATTAAATTATTAACATAGACTGTTCTAGTATTGTGTAGAGTGTTAAAGTATTAATAAAGAGTGTTCTAGTATTGGTATAGAGTGTTCTAGTATTTGTATAGATTGTTAAAATATTAATGCAGAGTGTTCTCGTATTGGTATAGAGTGTTAACGTATTAATATAGAGTGTTAACTTTTTAATATAGAGTGTTAACTTATTAATATAGAGTGTTAACATATTAATATAGAGTGCGCTAGTATTGGTATAGAGTGTTTTAGAATTGGTATAGAGTGTTAAAGTATTAATATAGATTGTGCTAGTATTGGTATAGAGTGTTCTAGTATTAATTTAGAGTGTTCTAGTATTGGTATGAAGTGTTTTAGTATTGGTATAGAGTGTTTTAGTATTAATATAGAGTGTTCTGGTATTGGTATGGAGTGTTAACATATTAATATAGAGTGTTAACATATTAATATAGAGTGTTAACGTATTAATATAGAGTGTTAACGTATTAATATAGAGCGTTAACATATTAATATAGAGTGTTTTAGTATTGGTATAGAGTATTTTAGTATTGGTATTGACTGTTTTAGTATTGGTATTGAGTGTTTTAGTATTGGTATAGGGGTGTTTTAGTATTGGTATAGTGTGTTAAAGTATTAATATAGAGTGTTAAAGTATTAATATAGAGTGTTCTAGTATTCGTGTAGAGTGTTAAAGTATTAATATAGAGTGTTCTAGTATTGGTATAGAGTGTTCTAGTATTTGTATAGAGTGTTAAAATATTAATATAGTGTTTTAGTATTGGTATAGAGTGTTTTAGTATTGGTATAGAGTGTTCTAGTATTGGTATAGAGTGTTAACTTATTAATATAGCGTGTTAACGTATTAATATAGAGTGTTAACATATTGGTATAGAGTGTTAACATATTGGTATAGAGTGTTAACATATTGGTATAGAGTGTTAACGTATTGGAATAGAGTGTTAACGTATTGGTATAGAGTTAGTATTGGTATAGAGTGCTTTAGTATTGGTATGGAGTGTTTTAGTATTGTAATAGAGTGTTTTAGTTTTGGTATAGAGTGTTTTAGTATTGGTATAGAGTGTTAACGTATTAATATAGAGTGTTAACGTATTAATATAGAATGTTAACATATTAATATGGTGTGTTAACGTATTGGTATAGAGTGTTTTATTATTGGTATAGGTTGTTTTATTATTGGTATAGAGTGTTAAAGTATTAATTCAGAGTGTTCTAGTATTGGTATAGAGTGTTAAAATATTAATATAGGGTTTTTAGTATTGGTATAGAGTTTTTAGTATTAATATAGAGTGTTCAAGTATTGGTATAGAGTGTTAACATATTAATATAAAGTGTTCTAGTATTAATATAGAGTGTTAAAGTATTAATATAGAGTGTTCTAGTATTGGTATAGAGTGTTAAAGTATTAATATAGAGTGTTCTTGTATTGGTATAGTGTGTTAAAATATTAATATAGAGTGTTCTAGTATTGGTATAGAGTGTTAAAGTATGAATATAGAGTGTTCTAGTATTGGCATAGAGTGTTAAAATATTAATATAGAGTGTTTTAGTATTGGTATAGAGTGTTAAAATATTAATATAAAGTGTTCTAGTATTGGTATAGTGTGTTAACTTATTAATATAGAGTGTTAACGTATTAATATAGAGTGTTAACATATTGGTATAGAGTGTTAACATATTGGTATAGAGTGTTAACGTATTGGTATAGAGTGTTAACGTATTGGTATAGAGTTAGTATTTGTATAGAGTGTTTTAGTATTGGTATGGAGTGTTTTAGTATTGGTATAGAGTGTTTTAGTTTTGGTATAGAGTGTTTTAGTATTGGTATAGAGTGTTAATGTATTAATATAGAGTGTTAACGTATTAATATAGAATGTTAACATATTAATATGGTGTGTTAACATATTGGTTTTATTATTGGTATAGATTGTTTTATTATTGGTATAGAGTGTTAATGTATTAATTTGAGTGTTCTAGTATTGGTATAGTGTGTTAAAATATTAATATGGAGTGTTTTAGTATTGGTATAGAGTGTTTTAGTATTAATATAGAGTGTTCTAGTATTGGTATAGAGTGTTAAAGTATTAATAAAGAGTGTACTAGTATTGGCGTAGAGTGTTAAAGTATTAATATAGAGTGTTTTAGTATTGGTATAGAGAGTTTTAGTATTAATATAGAGTGTTCTAGTATTGGTATATAGTGTTAATGTATTAATATAAAGTGTTCTAGTATTAATATAGAGTGTTAAAGTATTAATACAGATTGTTCTAGTATTGGTATAGAGTGTTAAAGTATTAATATAGAGTGTTCTAGTATTGGCATAGAGTGTTAACATATTAATAAAGAGTGTTCTAGTATTAATATAGAGTGTTAAAGTATTAATACAGATTGTTCTAGTATTGGTATAGAGTGTTAAAGTATTAATATGGAGTGTTCTAGTATTGGCATAGAGTGTTAAAGTAATAATATAGAATATTCTAGTATTGGTATAGAGTGCTAAAATATTAATATAGAGTGTTTTAGTATTGGTATAGAGTGTTTTAGTATTACTATAGAGTGTTCTAGTATTGGTATAGAGTGTTAACGTATTAATATAGAGTGTTAAAGTATTAATATAGATTGGTAAAGTATTAATATAGAGTGTTAACATATTAATATAGAGTGTTAATGTATTAATATAGAGTGTTTTAGTATTGGTATATATTGTTTTAGTATTGGTATAGAGTGTTAAAGTATTAATATAGAGTGTTTTAGTATTGGTATAGAGTGTTTTAGTATTAGTATAGAGTGTTCTAGTATTGTTATAGAGTGTTGACGTATTAATATAGAGTGTTGACGTATTAATATACAGTGTTAACATATTAATATACAGTGTTAACGTATTAATATGGAGTGCTAAAGTATTAATATAGAGTGTTATAGTATTGGTATAGAGTGTTAAATTATTAATATAGAGTGTTCTTGAATTGGTATAGAGTGTTAAGATATTAATATTGAGTGTTCTAGTATTGGTATAGAGTATTAAAGTATTAATATAGAGTGTTCTTGTATTGGTATAGAGTGTTCTAGTATTGGTATAGAGTGTTCTAATATTTGTATAGAGTGTTAAAATATTAACATAGAGTGTTTTAGTATTGGTATAGAGTGTTTTAGTATTAATATAGAGTGTTAAAGTATTAATATAGATTGTGCTAGTATTGGTATAGAGTGTTCTAGTATTAATGTAGAGTGTTCTAGTATTGGTATAAAGTGTTTTAGTATTGGTATAGAGTGTTTTAGTATTAATATAGAGTGTTCTGGTATTGGTATGGAGTGTTACCATATTAATATAGAGTGTTAACGTATTAATATAGAGTGTTAACGTATTAATATAGAGCGTTAACGTATTAATATAGAGTGTTAACGTATTAACATAGAGTGTTTTAGTATTGGTATAGAGTGTTTTAGTATTGGTATAGTGTGTTAAAGTATTAATATAGAGTGTTAAAGTATTAATATAGAGTGTTAAAGTATTAATATAAAGTGTTCTAGTATTGGTGTAGAGTGTTAAAGTATTAATATAGAGTTTTCTAGTATCGGTATAGAGTGTTCTAGTATTTGTATAGAGTGTTAAAATATTGATATAGTGTTTTAGTATAGGTATAGAGTGTTTTAGTATTGGTATAGAGTGTTCGAGTATTGGTATAGAGTGTTAACTTATTAATATAGAGTGTTAACGTATTAATATAGAGTGTTAACATATTGGTATAGAGTGTTAACATATTGGTATAGAGTGTTAACGTATTGGTATAGAGTGTTAACGTATTGGTATAGAGTGTTAACGTATTGGTATAGAGTTAGTATTGGTGTAGAGTGTTTTAGTATTGGTATGGAGTGTTTTAGTATTGGCATAGAGTGTTTTAGTTTTGGTATAGAGTGTTTTAGTATTGGTATAGAGTGTTCTAGTATTGGTATAGGGTGTTAACGTATTAATATAGAGTGTTAACGTATTAATGTAGAGTGTTAACATATTGGCCTAGAGTGTTAACGTATTGGTGTAGAGTTAGTATTGGCATAGAGTGTTTTAGTATTGGTATAGAGTGTTCTTGTTTTGGTATAGAGCGTTAAAATATTAATATAGAGTGTTCTAGTATTGGTATAGAGTGTTAACGTATTAATATAGAATGATAACGTATTAATATAGAGTGTTAACGTATTGGTATAGTGTGTTTTATTATTGGTTTAGAGTGTTGTATTATTGGTATAGTGTGTTAAAATATTAATAAAGAGTGTTCTAGTATTGGTATAGAGTGTTAAAGTATTAATATAGAGTGTTAATGTATTAATATAGAGTGTTAATATATTAATATAGTGTGTTAACTTTTTAATAGAGTGTCAATGTATTAATATAGAGTGTTAACATATTAATATATAGTGTTTTAGTATTGCTATCGATTATTTTAGTATTGCTATAGAGTGTTCTAGTATTGGTATAGAGTGTTTTACGATTAATATAGAGTGTTCTAGTATTGGTATAGAGTCTTAACGTATTAATATAGAGTGTTAACGTATTAATATAGAGTGTTATTGTATTAATATAGAGTGTTCCGTATTAATATATAGTGTTTTAGTATTGGTATAGAGTGTTTTAGTATTGGTATAGAGTGTTTAAGTATTAATATAGAGTATTAAAATATTAATATAGAGTGTTCTAGTATTGGTATAGAGTGTTAACATATTAATGTAGAGTGTTAACGTATTAATATAGAATGTTAACGTATTAATATGGTGTGTTAACGTATTGGTATAGAGTGTTTTATTATTGGTATAGATTGTTTTATTATTGGTATAGAGTGTTAAAGTATTAATTCAGAGTGTTCTAGTATTGGTATAGAGTGTTAAAATATTAATATAGAGTGTTTTAGTATTGGTATAGAGTGTTTTAGTATTAATATAGAGTGTTCTAGTATTGTTATAGAGTGTTAATTTTATAATATAAAGTGTTCTAGTATTAATATACAGTTTTAAAGTATTAATATAGAGTGTTCTAGTATTGGTATAGAGTGTTAAAGTATTAATACAGAGTGTTCTTTTATTGGTATAGAGTCTTAAAATATTAATATAGTGTGTTCTAGTATTGGTATAGAGTGTTAAAGTATTAATAAAGAGTGTTCTAGTATTGGCATAGAGTGTTAAAGTATTAATATAGAGTGTTCTAGTATTGGTATAGAGTGCTAAAATATTAATAGGGACTGTTTTAGTATTGGTATAGAGTGTTTTAGTATTAATATAGAGTGTTCTAGTATTGGTATAGAGTGTTACCGTATTAATATAGAGTGTTAAAGTATTAATATAGAGTGTTAAAGTATTAATATAGAGTGTTAACATATTAATATAGAGTGTTAACGTATTAATATAGTGTGTTTTAGTATTGGTATATATTGTTTTAGTATTGGTATAGATTATTTTATTATTAGTATAGAGTGTTCTAGTATAGGTATAGAGTGTTGACGTATTAATATAGAGTGTTAACGTATTAATATAGAGTGTTAATGTATTAATATAGAGTGTTCTAGTATTGGTATAGAGTGTTAAAGTATTAATATAGAGTGTTCTTGAATTGGTATAGAGTGTTAAAATATTAATATTGAGTGTTCTAGTATTGGTATAGAGTATTAAAGTATTAATATAGAGTGTTCTTGTATTGGTATAGAGTGTTCTAGTATTGGCATAGAATGTTCTAATATTTGTATAGTGTTAAAATATTAATATAGAGTGTTTTAGTATTGGTATAGAGTGTTTTAATATTGGTATAGCGTGTTTTAGTATTAATATAGAGTGTTCTAGTATTGGTATAGAGTGTTTACATATTAATATAGAGTGTTAACGTATTAATATAGTGTTAACGTATTAATGTAAAGTGTTAACGTATTAATATAGAGTGTTAACGTATTAATATAGAGCGTTAACGTATTAATATAGAGTGTTATCGTATTAATATAGAGTGTTTTAGTATTGCTATAGAGTGTTTTAGTATTGGTATAGAGTGTTAAAGTATTAATATAGAGTGTTAAAGTATTAATTAGAGTGTGCTAGTATTGGTATAGTGTGTTTTAGTATTAGTATAGAGTGTTCTAGTATTGGTATAGAGCGTTAACATATTAATATAGAGTGTTAACATATTAATATAGAGTGTTAACGTATTAATATAGAATGTTAACGTATTAATATAGAGTGTTAATATACTAATATAGATTGTTAACGTATTAATATAGCATGTTTTAGTATTGGTATAGAGTGTTCTAGTATTGGTATAGAGTGTTCCTGTATAGGTATAGAGCGTTCTACAATTGGTATAGTGAGTTCTAGTATTGGTATAGAGTGTTAAAGTATCAATATAGAGTCTTCTAGTATTGGTATAGAATGTTAAAATGTTAATATAGAGTGTTCTATTATTGGTATAGAGTGTTCTAGTATTGGAATAGAGTGCTCTAGTATTGGCATAGAGTGTGCTGTATTGGTATAGTGTTCTAGTATTGAAATAGAGTTTTAAAGTATTAAAATAGAGTGTTCTAGAATTGGTATAGAGTGTTAAGGTATTAATATAGTGTTTTAGTATTGGTATAGAATGTTTTAGTATTGGTATAAATTGTTTTAGTATTGGCATAGAGTGTTAAAGTATTAATATAGAGTGTTAACGTATTAATATAGAGTGTTAACGTATTAATATAGAGTGTTAACGTATTAATATAGAGTGTTAACATATTAATATAGACTGCGCTAGTATTGGTGTGGAGTTTTTTAGTATTGGTATAGAGTGTTAAAGTATTAACATAGAGTGTTAACGTAGTAATATAGTGTGTTAATGTATTAATATAGAGTGTTTTAGTATTGGTATAGAGTGTTTTAGTATTGGTATAGAGTGTTTTAGTATTGGTATAGATTGTTTTAGTATTGGTGTAGAGTGTTAAAATATTAATATAGAGTATTCTAGTATAGGTATAGAGTGTTGACGTATTAATATAGAGTGTTGACGTATTAATATACAGTGTTGACGTATTAATATACAGTGTTAACCTATTAATATAGAGTGTTAACGTATTAATATAGAGTGTTAAAGTATTAATATAGAGTGTTCTAGTATTGGTATAGAGTGTTAAAGTGTTAATATAGAGTGTTCTTGAATTGGTATAGAGTGTTAAAATATTAATATAGAGTGTTCTAGTATAGGTATAGAGTGTTGACGTATTAATATAGAGTGTTGACGTATTAATATACAGTGTTGACGTATTAATATACAGTGTTAACCTATTAATATAGAGTGTTAACGTATTAATATAGAGTGTTAAAGTATTAATATAGAGTGTTCTAGTATTGGTATAGAGTGTTAAAGTGTTAATATAGAGTGTTCTTGAATTGGTATAGAGTGTTAAAATATTAATATTGAGTGTTCTAGTATTGGTATAGAGTATTAAAGTATTAATATAGAGTGTTCTTGTATTGGTATAGAGTGTTCTAGTATTGGTATAGAATGTTCTAATATTTGTATAGAGTGTTAAAATATTAATATAGAGTGTTTTAGTATTGGTATAGAGTGTTTTAATATTGGTATAGCGTGTTTTAGTATTAATATAGAGTGTTAACGTATTAATATAGAGTGTTAACGTATTAATATAGAGCGTTAACGTATTAATATAGAGTGTTATCGTATTAATATAGAGTGTTTTAGTATTGGTATAGAGTGTTTTAGTATTGGTATAGAGTGTTTTAGTATTGGTATAGAGTGTTAAAGTATTAATATAGAGTGTTAAAGTATTAATTAGAGTGTGCTAGTATTGGTATAGAGTGTTTTAGTATTAGTATAGAGTGTTCTAGTATTGGTATAGAGTGTTAACTTATTAATATAGCGTGTTAACGTATTAATATAGAATGTTAACGTATTAATATAGAGTGTTAATATACTAATATAGATTGTTAACGTATTAATATAGCATGTTTTAGTATTGGTATAAAGTGTTCTAGTATTGGTATAGAGTGTTCCCGTATAGGTATAGAGCGTTCTACAACTGGTATAGTGTGTTCTAGTATTGGTATAGAGTGTTAAAGTATCAATATAGAGTCTTCTAGTATTGGTATAGAATGTTAAAATGTTAATATAGAGTGTTCTATTATTGGTATAGAGTGTTCTAGTATTGGAATAGAGTGCTCTAGTATTGGCATAGAGTGTGCTAGTATTGGTATAGTGTTCTAGTATTGGAGTAGAGTTTTAAAGTATTAAAATAGAGTGTTCTAGAATTGGTATAGAGTGTTAAGGTATTAATATAGTGTTTTAGTATTGGTATAGAATGTTTTAGTATTGGTATAAATTGTTTTAGTATTGGTATAGAGTGTTAAAGTATTAATATAGAGTGTTAACGTATTAATATAGAGTGTTAACGTATTAATATAGAGTGTTAACATATTAATATAGACTGCGCTAGTATTGGTGTGCAGTTTTTTAGTATTGGTATAGAGTGTTAAAGTATTAACATAGAGTGTTAACGTAGTAATATAGTGTGTTAATGTATTAATATAGAGTGTTTTAGTATTGGTATAGAGTGTTTTAGTATTGGTATAGAGTGTTTTAGTATTGGTATAGATTGTTCTAGTATTGGTGTAGAGTGTTTAAATATTAATATAGAGTGTTCTAGTATTGGTATAGAGTGTTAACGTATTAATATAGAGTGTTTTAGTATTGGTATAGAGTGTTTTAGTATTGGTATAGATTGTTTTAGTATTGGTATAGAGTGTTAAAATATTAATATAGAGTGTTCTAGTATTGGTATAGAGTATTAAATTATTAACATATAGTGTTCTAGTATTGTGTAGAGTGTTAAAGTATTAATAAAGAGTGTTCTAGTATTGGTATAGAGTGTTCTAGTATTTGTATAGATCATTAAAATATTAATGTAGAGTGTTCTCGTATTGGTATAGAGTGTTGTCGTATTGGTATAGAGTGTTCTAGTATTGGTATAGCGTGTTCTAGTATTGGTATAGAGTGTTCTAGTATTGGTATAGAGTGTTCGAGTATGATGAGGGGAGTAGATAGAGTGGACAGGATAAAATTGTTTCCCTTGGTGTAGAAATCTAGAACCAGGGGTCATAGATTCAAGATAAGTGGCAGAAGGTGTAAGGGGGACATGAGGAAGAACCTTTTTATGCAGAGGGTAGTGGGTGTCTGGAATTCACTGCCCAAGTTGGTGGTAGAGGCAGAGCCTCTAAACTCTTTTTAAAAAGTACCTAGATCTGCATTTTAGGTGATGTAAGCTGCAGGACTATGGACCGGGTGCAGGAACTTGAGATTAGAAATGGCACCTGCATGTCCTTGGGTTGGCATGGACAAGAAGGGCCGAATGGCCTCCTTCTGTGCTATAACTTTTCGACGGGTCTATGGTTCTATGGGGGAGATTCGATAGGAAAAGGGGCAATCGAAACAGCTGGAAGAGTTAATGTGGATGACACTGCTGTCTTCTGCTTGGGCAAACCGAGTGCAGCCCACTGAGTGAAGATTTAGAGTTTGGTGAGTGGGGAGTTTTACGTATTATTTTTGTTCTTAAATTTTGCTCTTAAAATCTAATCTAGCCTGTAATTCGCAGTAACTGGAAAGAACTCTGTAAGCAGGAAAAGTTCTTTCCTTCTATCAGTTTAAACAGGGTCAACTCACTCTCAGTTGTAGGAACTGAGTAGTTAATTAGCTAACTGGTTAAATCTGTTTACTGTAGCCCTAGTTCAGTTTACTATAAATTTCAGGATTCCTTAGTGCAGCTGCCTAACTGAGTGAAGACTTGGAATTTGGTGAGAAGGGAGTTTGGTGAAGGGGGACGAGAAGCTGTTTGTTTCATCTTTCTATCTTTATCATTTCACAGAAATTGATTCTTGCTCTGTTACAGGGAAAGGAGCTAGCTGTTTAGTGAGTATCTGATAAGTTGGTAAGTTCTATTCTATCCCTAAGGTTTAAAATAGTACATAATTTGGTGGGAAAGGTAATCCAATATGAGAAAGCAACATTAAATATGAGATTGATATAATTAAGTACTTTTTTAAAACACATTAAGGATGGCAGGACAGGTGATGTGTCAAGGCTGCAGCATGTTCGAGCTCCTGGATAACATTGTGATCCAAGCCGAACACATCTGCAGTAAGTGTTTGTGGCTTGAGGAACTTCAGCTCAGTCATTGAGCTGAGGGCTGAGCTGCACCCAGTGTGACACATCAGAGAGTGGGGGGAAAGTTACCTGGATGTTTTATACCATGGTACAGAAAGCCATCCTAATGGTGGGGTGGGGGAGGGGGGCAGAAAAAACGGAATGTAGTGGTAGTAGTGGACAGTATAATAAGGGGGATTGGCAATGTTCTCTGTAGCAAAGAGCAAGAGTCCAGACAGGTTTGTTGCAGTGCTAGGGTTCAGGACATCTCCTCAGGGCTGGAGAGAAACTTGCAGAGGAAGGGGGAGGATCAAATGGTCATGGTCCGTGTAGATATGAACTACATAGGCAGGATGAGGAAGGAGGATTTGCATAGTCAGTTTGACCAGCTAGGCACCAAATTAAGAAGCAGAACCTCAAAGGTAATAATTTCTGAATTATTACCTGAGCCACATGCATATTGGCTTAGGATAAATAAGATTAAATAAACTAATGTGTGGCTCAAAGACTGGTGTGGGAGAAGTGGGTTCGGATTTGTGGGGCATGGGCACCAATATTTGGGAAAGTAGAATCTGCACCGTTGGGGCTGTCTACACCTGAACTGTGCTGGGGCAGGTGTCCTTGCGAGCTGCCTAACTCAGGAAGTAGAGAGGGTTTTAAACTGAATATTAGACGCAAGGGATCAAATTTGGGAAGATGTGGTACGCCAAAGAGTAGAGACAAGGCAAGAGAGACAGCTATTAATATGGGAAGTGATAAACAGACTGTGACAGGAAGGGACAGAGAGTACAAATCTCAGAGTAAATCAGCAGAAAAGGCTAGGCGCTGCAAAAATAATCAAAACTAAAGACTCCATATCTAAACACACATAGCATTCGAAAGAAAGCAGATGACTGACAGTGCAAATAGAAATAAATAATATGATCTGATAAAAATTACAGAGACATGGCTATGGGGTGACATAGATTGGGATCTGAATGTTGAAGGGTACGTGACATATAGGGAGGACAGAAAATTAGGAAAAGGTTGAGGAGTGGTTCTGTTAATTAATGATGGTATGAGCACATTAGAGAGGAATGACCTGAGTTCAGGCATCCAGGGTCTAGAAATGGTTTGGGTTGAGATGAAAAATGATAAAGGCAAGACGTCACACGTGTACAGGCCCCCTAATTGTAACTACACCGTAGGACAGAGTGTTAAAAAAAGAGATAATGGGAGTTTGCCAGAAAGGTACAACAATAATCTTAGGGGATTTTAATCTACATATGTACTGGAAAAATCAGATGGGCAAAGGTAGTGTCGATGAGGAGTTCATAGAATATTTTCAGGATAGTTTCTTAGAACAGCACATTCTGGTGCCAACCAGAGAGCAGGCTATACTAGACCTGGTATTGAGCAATGAGATAGGACTAATTGATAAACTCCGAGTGAAGGCACCCCTAGCTAGCAGTGATCATAGTGTGACTGAATTTTACATTTATTTTGAGGGAGAAACGAATGCATCGAAGACTAGTATTTTAAACTTAAATAAGGGCAATTATGAGGGCACAAAAGCAGAGCTGGCTAAAGTAAAGTGGAAAATGAGCTTAAGGAATAGGTCAATAGAAGTTCAGTGGCAGACATTTAAAGGAATATTTCAGAATATATACATTCCAATGGGAAAGGAAATTTCCAAGGGGAGGGCTCACCATCTGTGGTTAACTAAAAAAGTTAAAGACAGTATCAAACTTAAAGGAAAAGCATATAATTACGCAAAGATGGGTGGTAGGTCAGAAGATTGGAAAGAATATAAAGAACCGCAAATAATGACAAAAAGGTTATTAAGTAGAGAAGAATTAGTGTATGAGAGAAAGCTATCTAGTAATATAAAGACGGATAGTAAGAATTTCTATAGGTATTTAAATAAGAAAACAGTTAACAAAGTGAGCATTGGTCCTATACAAAATGTGTCTGGGGAATTGATAGTGGAAAGGAGGGAGATGGTGGACAAATTAAACAGGAATTTTGCTTTGCTCTTCACTATAAATGATACAAGTAACATCCTGGAACTAGCTGTAAATCAGGAAGTGGAAGGGAGGGAGGAACTCGGGAAAATTATAATCATAAAGAAAGTGGTACTGAGCAAATTGTTGGGGCTGCGGGCTGACAAATCCCTAGGTCCAAATGGACTTGAAAGAAGTGGCTAGTAAGATAGTTGATGCACTAGTTTCAATTTTCCAAAATTCCCTAGGTTTGGGGAAGGTTCCATTAGATTGAAAAATAGCAAATATATCTCCTTTATTCAAAAAGAAAGGGAGACAGAAAGCAGGAAACTATAAGCCAGTCAGCCGAACATCTGTCATAGGGAAAATGTTAGATACTGTTACTAAAGATGTTATAGCAGGGCACCTAGAAAAAAATCAAGGCAATCAGACAGAGTCAACATGGTTTTGTAAAATGCAAATCACGTTTAACCAAATTATTGGAGTTTTTTTTGAAGGAGCCACATGTGCAGTGGGTAAAGGGAACAGGTGGATGTCCTATACTTAGATTTCCAGAAGGCATTTAACAAAGTGCCAAAGGTTATTGCAGAAAATAAAAGCTCATGGTGTAGGGCGTAACATATTGGCAAAGATAGAAGATTGGTTAGCTAACAGGAAGAAGAGAGTTGGCATAAATGGTTTTTTCTGGACAGCAGGATGTGCTGAGTGGTGTGCCACAGGGATCAGTGCTGGGGCCTCAACATTTTATAATTTATATAAATGCCTTGGATGAAGGGAACAAAGGAATGGTAGCTAAATTTGCTGACAACACAAAGCTAGGTAGGAAAGTAAACTGAAGACGGTGTAAGGAAGCTACAAATTTAAGTGAGTGGACAAGATCTGGCAAATGGAGTATAACGTGGATAAATGTGAAATTGTTCGTTTTGGCAAGAAGAATAACAAAGGAGCTTATTATCACAATGGTGAGAGATTTCAGAACTCTGAGATTCAGAGGGATCTCTGGGTGTCCTACTGAATGAATCATAAAAGGTTAGTTTGCAGCTACAGCAGATAAAGCTAATAGAATGTTATAATTTGTTGTGAAAGGAATTGACTACAAAATTCAGACGGTTATGCTGCAGTTGTATAGGGCATTGGTGAGACCACGTCTGGAATATTGTGTACGGTACTGGTCTCCTTATTGAAAGAAAGGGGTAAACATTTTAGAAGATGTTCAGAGAAGGTTTACTAGACTAACACCCGGACTGGGGGGGTTGTCTTATGAAGAAAGGCTGGACAGGTTAGGCTTCTACGCACTGGAATGCAGAGTAAGAGGCCACTGAATTGAGACCGTTAAGATCCTGAGGTGGATGTGGAGAGGATGGTTCCTCTTGTGGGAGAATCTAGAACTAGGGGTCACTGTTTAAAAATAAGGGGTGACGCATTTAATACCGATGAGGAGATTGTTTTACTCTGAGGATTGAGTTTTTGGAACTCTCTTCCTCATAAGGCACTGAAAGCAGAGTCTTTGAATATTTTTAAGACAGAGTTGGATAGATTCTTGATTAACATGGGGGTGACCGCTTACCGTGGGTAGGCAGGAATATGGGGTTGAGGTTACATTCAGATCAACCATGATCTTATTGAATAGTGGAGCAGGCTCAAGGGCCGAGTGGCCTTCTCCTGCTCCTAATTTGTGTGTTCGTATGTCTGCTGTCACGGACTGATGAGCATCTGCAACCAGTTTGAGCTGGCCTTGGCAGCCAAGTAATTCATGGCAAGTGTGAGATCATGTTCTTTGGGAATTGAACTGACCCTTCTTTTGTCCTATTCACTGGAAGGTCAAGACTACCTAAAGATGCTGGGGATATTGTCTGGAGGGGTCAGAACATCTAGCAAAACCTGAAAGGAGCATGTAGTCATGGTAAAACAGAAATTGATCAATAGAAAGGGGTTGGGGTAGAAAAGGGAAATTAAGCAATGACATTGAAAATTGGATAAGGAAGGAACTGAAGATAGTTTGGAGAAGGTGTTGATGGGAACATGGAGGATCACGATCTCCAGTTGCAACACAAAAATAAAATAAAACAAACCTGTGGCTGAGGGTCAGATGTGAAACTGGTGAATTGAATGTTGAGTCCAGAGGCTGTAAAGAACCAATGTTTTTTTCTTTATTTGTTCATGGGATGTGGGTGTTGCTGGCTAGGTCAGCATTTATTGCCCTGTTCAGAGGGCATTTAAGAGTCAACCACATTGCTGTGGGTCTGGAGTCACTTGTAGGCCAGGCCAGGTAAGGGCAGCAGATTTCTGTCCCTATAGGATGGAACATAGGACATTGGTGAACCAGCTGGGTTTTTACGATAGTTGACAGTGGATTTGTGCTCATCATCAGACTTTTAATTCCAGATTTTTATTCAATTTAATTTTCACTATTTGCCATGGTGGGAATTGAACCTAGGTCCCTCAGAGAATTATCCTGGGTCTTACTGGAATACTAGTCCACTGACAATAACACTATGCCACTACCTCCCCCATTGAAAGATGATCTGCTGCTCCCTGATATTACGCTGAGCTTCAGTGGGTCAGTGCAGGAGGCCTAGGACACAGTTGGAGTGAAGACCAGAATTAAAATGACAGGAGACTGGGAGCTCAGGGTCATGCCCATCGATTGAATTGGAGGAGTCTGCAAAGTGGGCATCCAATCTGCATTTTCTCTCCCCCAATGTAAAGGAGACAGTGCTTAAAGCAGCAAATACAGTTGCTAAACTGAGAGAAGTACAAGGACATCACTTTATCACCTGGGATGAGTGTTTAGGATCCTGGACGGTGAGAAATAAGGAGGTAAAAGGGCAGGTGTGGCATCTCCTGTTTACCTTTCATTTACTCTGTCTTTCCCGTAGACTTTAAAACTGGGTATATTTAATTCCCAGTCCTGAGCATCTTGCGGCCAGGTCTCCATAATGGGTAGTGTGCCAAACCCTCCAAGTTAAATATGCACCAGCAACTAATTGAATTTGCACTTTATACTCTGTGATTTCCACACACTACCACGCACCTCTGTTCTTACATATTTCTTATTTTTTTTATCCTCATTTCATTTCTTTACATCTTGTATTTTCCTTTCATCTGTCCAGGTTTGAATGCCTGCCCCCATCCACACTGTTTCTCCTGGAACTTCCAAACTTCAATACCATCGCCGACAAGGCTAATTCATCTCTGCAAGCCTGTCTCATTGTAGAAGTCAATTCTACTGGAAACATGAATTATCCAGCATCAGCTCAGCCTGCCGACCTCTGTGAAGGAATTCACCACTGAGCTTTTGATTCTGGACTCATGTGAAACAATAATACTTTGATCTGTAGTCTTTGCCCTGTAAATTAATCTTTCTCTATCCCTCATTTATTGTATGGATGCACAGGGAGCTACATAGCGACACCCCCTCCCGTGTTTTCAGTGTATGCAAATAAACTAATGCTCTGAGTTCACCCTTCCTCTGGGGTTATTAACAGAAACTGGATCACAAAACACAGTCACAAGTGAATTTTAGACACTGCACTGATCCAGCCCACACCCCGCTGACCCAGGCCCACACCTGTGCCCCACTGACCCAGGCCCACACATCACTGACACAACCCACACCCCACTGACCCAGACCCACACACCACTGATGCAGCCCACACACCACTGACCCAGCCCACACCTCACTGACCCAACCCACACCCCACTGACACAACCCACACCCCACTGACAAAGCTGAGGTGTTTGGAAATACACCACTGCTTATAAAGGAGAAAATCAAAATCAAAACAGCTTTCTGTTTATGGACGGGTGGTGACAGGAGAAATCATGGCTGTTTAAATTTAATCCTCTCCTGTCAGTAACACGACAATTCTGAGAACCACATTTCAGGAAAAATATCAAGGCCTTGGATTGGATTCAGAGGAAATTTACCAGGATGATCCCAGGAATGAGGGTCATCTTTTACATGGAGAGATTGGAGAAACGTGGATTGTTCTCTTTAGAATAGGGAAGGTGAGGAGCAGGCAGGGCAGAGGGATTCAAAGTGGAGGGGTTTTGATGGAAGATGCCGATGAATCAAGCGAATGTCAAGTGGAGGCAACGATTTAAAGTAATTGGCAAAAAATGGGAAGGGAAGTGAAAAAAAAAGTCAGTGGGTTATTAAAATCTGGGTGCACAACATGAAGGAGTAATGGAATAGGATTTCAGAGAAATTTCAAGTGGCCAGATCAGTGGGGCACAGGTGTGGGCTGGGTCAGTGGGGCACAGGTGTGGGCTGTGTCAGTGGGGCACAGGTGTGGGCTGGGTCAGTGGGGCACAGGTGTGTGCAGGGTCAGTGGAGTATGGGCTGAGGTCAGTGGGGTGTGTGGGGATGGGTCAGTGGGTTGTGGACTGGGTCAGTGGGGTGTGGGTTGGGTCAGTGGGGTGTGGGCTGGGTCAGTGGTGTGTGGGCTGCATCAGTGGTGTGTGGGTCTGAGTCAGTGGGGTGTGGGTTGTGTCAGTGATGTGTGGGCCTGGGTCAGCGGGGTGTGGGCTGGATCAGTGCAGTGTCTAAAATTCACTTGTGACTGTGTTTTGTGACAGAAAATTACCTCAGTTCTGATTCCATTCTACATCCTCATGCTGGATAATTGTGCTGGGTGGCCAGACTCTCTCAGTCTCATTCTCGCCAATTTCTGCCTTACCTTGTAATCTTTGTGTACTGTATAAAGGACCAATTTTTATCAGAGTAAATAGGGCTTTCTCTCACCTTTCTCCCCAAGACAGTCTATGGCAACTCTTTGATTTGGAAAGGTTCTCTCTAGATGGTTCTCTCTCAATCCTGTGCTAGTTCACCTGTTGCTCCTCAGTCTACAATCAATGTTTACTTCCAGCTGTGTTCTTCACTCCATGATTCATTGGGAGATCTAATTATAACAGGGTATAAAATCTGATGACAACTGACAATGTGAACTAGAATGTCACTTTCCCCAGATCCCTTGCCTGTACTCCTGGGCTTACAGCAAATAGCTAGAATTGGGTGAAAATGTTTTGATTACAGTCCTACCACTGTCCTCTTGCCATCTCCTCACATCTGTCAACCTCTGATCCTTGTTTATATTTGTTCATGGGATGTGGGCTTTGCTGGCTAGGCCAGCATTTATTGCCCATCCCTAATTGCCATTGAGAATGTGATGGTGAGCTGCTTTCCTGAATCACTGCAGTCCATGTGGTATAAGTCTGTGGTGATCTGCCTTACTCTCTGTCTCCCACATGTGCATGTGGTGCTGTCTCCTTGTCAGCCTCCCCCACCGTTTGCATCTCTCTCTCTCTTCCTGTATCTCGCTGCACGTTATCCCCACTTGAAGCTCATGCCCTATATCACCCATCTGTCTAGCCCTTAATGTCCACAATCTGATTTACTATCTTTATTTGTCCCATCTTTCCTACTCTATCAGTTTGTGCCATTAACCACTTTTTCCGGCTGCCCATGTCTGCCTCTCTCTCTCTTTTTCTGTCTCCCCTGCCTGTCACTTTCACTCAGTCCCCTCATATCTCTCTCCACATCTGTATCTCTCCATCTACCATTTTATTGTCTTGCTGTCTTTCTTCCACCTGGTGCCCCATCTCTCTGTCTCTCTCTAAACCAGCCCCTTGTTTCGCTGTCTTCCCAATTCGCCTCTCTGTCTGTCTATCTCATCTGTCTCTCTCACTGTCTCCCACATCAATGTCTGTCTTACCTCAGCGATGTCTATATCCCAAATCTGTCTCTACCACTGTTTCATCCTCTGTCTATCTCCCATGTCTGGGCTTACCCTCCCCAAATCGGCCTCCCTATCTCTCTGTCTCTGCCCGTACCTCTGCACCTCTCTATGCCCTTTGCTCATCTGTATATCTCTCTTTCACTCCCATGCACCTCTCTCTCTATCCTTTCCTTGTCTGTCTCTCTATCTTTCAACCATCATCCCTGCCTCTGTATATCCTCCATCTGTCTCCCCATCATATGCCCCCCAAATACTTATCTCTCCACTCATGCTTCTCTCTCTCTCTCTTTGACTCCACCCATCCCTCTCACTCACTCTGCCCCACAACCCCAGTATATCTCACATCTCTTTTTCCATGCCCCTCCCCCCCATCTAGCTCCTCCATCTGCTTTCATTTCCAGTCTGCCTCTCCCCAGTTGACTCACAATCTGCTTCTCTCTTTCTCCCCCATCTATCCCCCCACAATCTGTACCCACAGGTCACTCATTCTATATCTCTGGCTGTTTCCTATGTATGTCTAGCCAGGTTGCCTTCACATTTCTGTCTCTCTTTCCCACCTGTATGATTCATTCAATTTGCCTGGCTCCCATCTCTCTGATACACCGCCCCCCCCCCCACCCTGGATGCCTCCCCCACCCCCCCCCCCCCCCCCCCCCACCAGTGGCCTCTTTCTCTGTCCCCTTGACTGACTCTCTCACTGTCTCTCTCTTTCTCTCTCTCTATTTCCTCTTCTCTGCTTCACCCCATCAGTTTGCCCCTGACCTGTCACTTTCTGCGTCTGACATCTGTCTGCCGCTATCTGTCTCCACCAGTCTGCCTGTCCCCATCCCTCAGGATTTCCCTTCACCAGTTGATCTGCCCACCATCTGCCTCTTGTACTGAATCTGTCAGATTGTTATTCTGGATATAGAGGAAATGGCTGAGAAAAAACAACTGAAAATGGAAACAACAAAAACCACCATCACGTTTGCAGATCTCAGTAGGAGGAAGGTTAACCCTGAACATTCAGACAGGTTTTATTATTTAATAATGAAGTTGTGATTCCCGTAATGGGATTCCTCCACAGACACAGCTGGACAAGCTTTGTTTTTCCAGGAGCTTCTATTTTTTATTATCAACAAACCGTCCACTGCAAATCCCACATATTAAATATGTTATGTTTTACCGATTGAGACGTCCAGCCGGAATAATCATGCTGCCTTTGCCAAATGACATGAGTCATTGCAACCACCTTTTTGCTTCCATTCCCTTGTTTGCTAATCCACCCTCGACAGCGCATTTCCTTCACTGGCACATCAGCACCCTTCCTTTGGCTTCATTTATCAAATATTCTAACTTGCACCAACTACTTTCTCCTAACTTGTGGTGTGTGATGTGCAGATGATTGTTACCCAGCTATCTGCACTGAGGCTTGCACCTTTTTAAGATTGTGTTTTCTTCGGTGAGGTGTTGAATTGTAGAAATTGGAGTTGGAAGATTAAAACCCACACAGATGGATTTTCTGAATGGGTAAACAATTCCGTATGGTGTTTGTTGGGTGGAAATGGTAATGTTACCCTTTTAAAGCAAAAATGCTCATGGGGGAAGTGTTCTAAATTGTGAACAACAGGAAGCCCAAGGCCTTCAACAAAAAGCTCCAGCGTTCCAGCTAGCAAACAGTTTATCCCCTAGTTTCATTTGGCTCCAATTTTGCTACGGCTGTTAAGTGTCACCCTTTTTCAGGCTGATTACATTTCATTAGAATCATACAAAGCTCTGACTGAGCCCCCCTACTCTTTCCTGCCTAACGTGCAGCAATAAATGATCATTTTAACCTAGCTCACAGGTATCGCAAGCAAAATTTTGAAACATTCTTTGTGGATGAACCTCCGAAGGCAACAATTATCTTATCAGTTTTATTTATGTTGGCAACTGATTTCCAATCATATTACTGGGGCTCCTAAGTTTAGTTAAAAGCTATGCAGTGTCTACTTGGATAGATGCATGAGTGAACATGAAATCAGTTATCTTTTTGGTAGATATGCGCCTTAGCTAACTAAACCACGATGGGAACTTTCATCCAGGGCTTGTAATGTTGCAAATATCATTGTTCACCTGTTACAGGGTTTTGACATAGCAAATCCTGAGCTTTCAGTTACATCCCGCTTTCAAAGCTTTGAAGAGTGCCCTTTCTTTTGGGGAAATATTAACTTGCATAAATTCCAGGGAGATACAATGGCACAGAGTTAAGTTTCGCTAGTGAGTAAAGGATTTCATATGATATTTGTTGTGTGAAAGTGTGACACCATCCCGTTGAAAGGAAGAAAACTCATTCAGTGCTTTGTACAGTTCTGATGGTAAGGTATCATCCTGAACTGTTCGCATTGTTTGTCTTCGCTGATGTTCCCTGGGTGAGGTTGGAGTAACTGCCCTTGATAACAAGGCAGCATTTGCCCGAGTGTGGCCTCAACAAGCCCTAGATAATTTGGAGTAAATGTGATACAGTTGGAAATTTGTTTGCTGCTTGGGGTCATACCTCGCACAAAAGAAGATAGTTATGGTTGTTGGAGGTCAATCATCTCAGTTCCCGAACATCACCGAAGGAATTCTCTGGGGTAGCGTTGTTGACCCAATTAAATTCAGCTGCTTGATCAATGGCTTTCCTTCCATCAGAACATCAGAAGTGGGGATGTTCGCTAATAATTGCACAATATCAAGCACTATACAAGGCCCCTCGGACACTGAAGCTGTCCACGTCAAAAAGCAGCAAATCTGAACAATATCCAGGCTTGGACAGACAAGTGACAATTAACATTCGCACCACATAAAAGCCAGGCAATGGCCATCTTTGGCAAGAGAGAATGTAACGATAGCCCCATCACTTTAACTGGCATTACAATAATTAATTTCACTGTATCAACTTCCTGGGTATCAGTACTGAACAGAAACTGAAGTGCACTAGTGCATTATTACATTGGCCAACAAAAAGATAGAGAGGCTAGAAATCCTGCGGCCATTAATTCACCTCCAATTCCCCAAAGCCTGTCCACCACCTACAAGGCTTATTACAGTGGTATGATGGAATAATCTTTCCTGGATGAGTGCAGCTCCAAAAGCACTCAAGAAGATTGGCAGCATCCAAGTCAAAGTTCCCGCTTGACTGGAGACCCATCCACAAACATTCACTCCCTGCACCATTGATGCACAGTAGCAGCAGTGTGTAACATAGACAAGATGTAGGAATTCACCAAGGCTCCTTAGCCAGCACCTTCCAAACAAACAGCCACAGCCATCTTGGAAGACAAGTGTAGCAGAAACATGAGAAAGCCACCACCTGTACGTTCCCCTCAAAGCCGCTCACCATCCTGACTTGGATGTTTATCACTGGTCCTTCACTGTCACTGAGTCAAAACCCTGGAACTCCCTTCCTAGCAGCACTGTTGCTGCACCTACACCTCAAGGACTGAGGCGGTTCATAAAGGCATCTCACCATCACCTTCTCAAATGCAATTACGGATGGACAATAATTGTTGGACTGGACAGTGAAGCCCGCAATGCATATATGAATAAAAACATTACTTGGTCATCAATTACTGGATTGGCACATGAAACTGGAGTTTGTGCCTGAGTCCAGGCCATCTGCTTGTCTACTATTTTAGAATTGCTATATAAATGCGATTTGATGTAGGTATTAAAACACTATGACTGATGCAAATGCAGTGGTGACTTGGGAGATATTGAAGTGAAGGAGCTCGAAGCAAATGAGCTGGTCATATAATTTCGAAATCAACTCTTACGCTATTTCCCTTTGTATTAACATTTGAGTCCTCAACTTTGAGTGAAATTATGGTTTTCAGTGAACACTATTAGCTCTCAGATGCATTCTATTTGGAAACATATGGTGTTGCGAATCTTTAGCCTTTAGCATAGCTAAAATTTCATTATCCACAGTCAAATAATTGAATTCAATGTAAAAATTGATTTACTTCTGACTGGGGAGGGGGAGGAGTTGGGTGTGGGTTGCGATGGTGGGTGGTATGTAGTGGGACCACTGCTTTTCTTTTTTGATACCAATAACCTATATCTGGGTGAGCAGGGCATAATGTCAAAATTTCAGTATGGTGCAGGAATTGGAAGATTTGTGAACTCTGAGGAGGATTAGGATATAATTCAAAAGGATGTAATTAGGCTGCTGGAATGGGAAGACATGAGACAGGTGAAAAACAATGTACACAATTGTGAAGTAATACATTTTGGTCAGGTGAATGAAGAAGGTGGCATAAATTGAAGGGTATAATTCTAATTGGATGCAGCAGCTGAAGGACCTGTGTCTATATACGCATAAAACATTGAAGGGAGCAGGGCAGCGTTTGAATGCAGTTCTTCATCGGGAATCCTGGGTTTGATAAATCAGGGCATAGAATACAAAATGATCTAAGTTATGAACTATCACAAAATACTTGTTCAACTTAAACGGCGGATTAAGAAGTGTTCAGAAATGATTGAACAGAATGATTCCGAGGATGGGGGGATTCCGTTATGTTTATAGATTGACGAATCCGGGGCTGCTTTTCTTGAAGATTCGGAGGTTGAGAGATGATTTGTTATTTGTTCGCAAAATCACGAGGGGCCTGGTTAGTGCAAATGGGGAGAAAATGTTCCCATAGCCAGGAAGTGGACAACCCTAAAGTGATTTACAAATAACAGAGGCGACATGATGAATAAGTTCTTTTAGCAACCAAAGGTTTTGATCGGGAAGCCACTGGCTGAGTGCATCGTGCAGACAGATTCAATTGCAGTTTTCAAAAGGGAACTGGATAATTATCTGCAAAGACAATATTTTCAGGGCTACATGGCAAAGGCAGAGAGGCAGCATTGGCTGAGTTGCTATTGCAGAGACCTGACACAGAGACAATGTGCTTAGTGGTCTCCTTCTGAACTCTAAACATTCCACGATTCTATGGTTAAACTATTTATAATGCCCTGCCACCAAATCTATTCAATACCTGAGGAAAAATACCCTTACTTCACCACAAATAATAATCAGGACAATGGAAGACAGCTGCACTCGGAGGATTTAGCAAACATTCTATGTATAAAGTGCATCCACAACATTTGCTTCGGATTATTTATACCCAGCCAAGAGGGAATAATTTGTTCTATAGTTCCATACAACTTAAGACATGACTAGAAATTGTCCCCCCCAAAACCGGTCCCTCTGCCTTGCCCCCCAAAACCGTGAAACCTTTTTGCGATGAGTAAGTGATTCTGGAGGCTGATGTGCAGACAATCAGACTTGTGGCATATTATCCACAATATAAATATGCCAGTTCTGACAAAAAATCATCATCCTGAAAATGTTAACTCTGTTGTCTCTGTTGACATAAGCTGCCAGACCTGTTCAGTATTTCCAGTATTCTCTGGCTCTATATTCAATGCCTGTAAGGACAGTTGCGACCAACATTTCCCTGCATGGTTCTTTGAGATGACATATTCTCCAAAACCCCATCCCCTTCTCATTTCTTGATGGTTTACAAAACAAACCCTGGGAGGAGCGAAATGCCAGTTTTCTTTTGTTGCTGTGGCCTCTGTTGAGGGTAATAATAATTGTGTAAAACTGACTATCTGTTTACGAGCTCCATGCGTCATTGCAGCGTTGACAATGAAAAGGATATTGACACAGAAACTGACATAAGTGTCGCCTCCTATGCTGTAAAATCGCTAATAATTTTTGCAAACGCAATTTATATTTGGATAGCACTGGTCACTCACAATGGCTTTGATTTATAGCAGGCGGAATGAAGAAACTGAATTTAAGTGAAATGATTAGTGACCACTCGCTTCTTAAACACTGGGAGTTATTTCACCTGGTTGCAAGATAAACAGAGTTCTTGAAGTACTGTCTGTCAAATAGCATAAATGTCTCATTCACAAAAACTTAACACATTTTAAGTGATTGTGCATGCTTGAGAAACATGTGGATTTCCTGCTCCCAATCCTCTATATCTTGGGTAATGTTGATTGCATGTGGCAGATTGGTGCAGCTGTTCCTTGCATCTGCACTCAGTTTAACAGCAACATTTAGCTCCCCTCTTGCAAGCGAATATTGTCGTTCGTAGTAAGTTGGACTTAAGTGAATTGTTAATGTTTTTAGCTGTTGACTGTTGTGATTCACAATCAATGTCTCGCCAACTGGAAGCAGTAATATGCTCCAGAAGGTTGACGGGCCGTCTCATTTTGTGACTCCGATTTGTGTTCAGTTATAAGGTGTAAACGTCAATATCAACTCTGCAGATTCAACGATAAAATGGTTCCTCCTGCATAAATTTGAAAGATTAATAGTTTTCCCTGATCTATCAGCAATTTTTCAGTGACATGTCATGCCAAGCCTTCATTCACCAAGCTCAGTTAAAACCTCAATGTATCTTTGAATTTTCATTATTCCTCATTTACTTATGGCCAAGAGTGCCATGATACTTAAGCAAATCATTAAATATGCTCCTAATCTGAAATGGAGGATTGCAGGAAACATCACCTTCAGATAAGAAAGTCTTTCCCATTTTATCCGGAGTACTGATTAAAATATAACTGCATTAACGCCGTCAATGCGGAACATTACTTATAATCAAGTGGCCTGATTTCGGAAGTAATCAAACAAAACAAGGGAAAAAACTTTGTGGCATTGGATCACGTCCATCATTGTTTGAATCATGTCATCCCAAATAACTTATAATACAGGCCTCAGTTGTAACGTTAGAGTAGAGTTACAGCTACATATATTAGGACGATTCTCTGCACGGACACAACTATTAATGCTCGAGTAGGGGCATCCTCAGTGAAGTTAAATTCACCATCAGTAAAGTTACGGTGAATTCACCAACAGTAATGTTATTGAAAGGATATCTCGAGGAAAAGTTGAGTAGCAGCCTGACCTGTCACACGCCAGTTAGCTTACCACAAGTGTTGTGATGCCAATATCGCCATCATAACCATTAGAGTCATCGTGAAAATTCTGGAATAGGACCAAAATCAATAATCCGAAAACAAAATACTGAGATGCTGGAAAACTTAAGTTAAAAAATGTCAATGCTGAGCAATACCTAAAACATTAACTCCGATTCACCCTCCACTGATGGTAAAAGATCTGCTGAGTATTCCCAGCGTTTTATCTTTCTATTTCATAACACATAATGTTGGAGCAGGGGATCCCTACGGTTGAGTGGATTTATTATTAGTAATCATAGATTATAATCAGCACGGATAATTTTCGAACATGTTTCCCACTATTCATGTTATAGTAGATAGCAAATGGTACAGTTGACTGACAGCAACAGCATAACTAGACGCATATCTCTAGTGTAGTTAATTTTAGAGCAATATTATCGCCTGCATTAATAACGCCGGGTCGTCAAGATGTGTCGCCACAGAAGACAGCAAGTTTAAGTTACCTAATTACAGACGTTCACATTCTGCAGTGTCTGAGTTAATATCACAGCGGAATAATATGAAGCCCATAGAATCCAACATTGTCCAGGAGGGATGTTCCTTTCAACATTCAAGGGAACATGCGCAGAATTCATTCCCTCTGTGTTTACTTTCCGATTATTAATTTTAATTAACGAATTTTCTGGAACTGAGCTGATAAATTTCCCCATTGGTGGAGTGGGGTCTCTGAACAGTGAAATTATCCGCTTGTTTGTGAAGTGACAATAACTAACCCGAATTATTGGGTAAGCTGTTTTCCTCAAGGGGAGACAAATTGACCTATAAAGTGAGAAACATTTATGGAATCTCACAATCAGAAAACTGAGTGAGCTCTCGCATCGTTCTAAGAAAACATGATCCAGCCAACGATTGTACAAGTAACGGATATTTATTAACCAATTCTCGCAGCCTTTGGTATTCCGGGTAAGTCAGTGTTATCTAATAACTTTTGAATATTTCACTGCTGGTGATTATGTGGCTGATTGCGGGAATGTCTCACTACCGAGACATATCTCTACCGGGATAAATTGCTGAATGCCAGAGGGAGCCCTAGCTGTTCGGAGTATAGGCAACGATTCTGCTCAGTAGATTGTTAGCAACTCACACTGAAAAATATGGAGGTTGACTTCCCGCTCTTCCAACACTTCACAGGCCACTAAAGAATGTGCTTCTTAGTCTCCAAGGGAATAGGTAATGTTTCCCATTGTCTAAATTACAGTGATAATTCCAAGAACTGCAGCGTCTTGCGCCCAGAATGGGACGGGAAGATATTTTGATAAACGGGAAGCTGCTCCTCATTCCTCCCTCGGAAAGGATCTTTTGTGATGTACGACTCCAGTTCAGTTCCTGAGCGGGTCCTTCTGATCGATTATGGAAAGGAAAAGGGCACCGTTTTGAATTACTTTGGATAGTTTGTTGTTCAGAAGAAATTTATTGCTTCCTGTAATGGCCTGGAAATTATATTGAACACCGCTGTCATCTGATATCCTCCCCAGAATCCCCATCTCCAACTTAGCAGACAGAGCAGACTGTAAAATTCTATTTATTGTAACATGGATCCTCAGTGGCAAAATATCAAATTCACTCAGTGTCTCACACGGGAACGGGCTGATGGCAGGAAGTTTGCTTGTAAGGAAATACATTTATTATTTGGCTTTCGAAATTCAGCAAGTTAAAAATTATCCATTTTTCCTTTATGAAAATTATATTGGTAACTGTGTTGCCTCTGCGAGGGAAAAGCGGGTAGACTTGCACTGTGCAATTCCATTGAGCCTAATTCCAGTGCCGGGGCGAAGTTCATTTAAAGGGAAGAGAGGATTATATAAGACGGACGGCTGATCCGAATTAGCCAGGTTTACACTATTGTCCTAAGTCACCTTTAGCCCCATTTGAGGCATCGATGCCCAAAGGTGGTTTTGAAAGCAGGAGTTTGGAAGATACTCTCCAAGACTGAAGTTTCCACACTGAATTCGAGTGACATTTCTTTCAGCACCATGAATATTTCAGACTGAAATTCAACGAGAGGACGGCAGAAACCCAGTACCTAGAGATAGTGTTATCGGCTCCACTTGAGGGTCCCCAAGGAGCCCGATGGAAGAAAACAATGGACAAGATGTTACTTTTTAAAACATTTAGTGTAAATAAACAAAGCAAAGTCTAAAATATATAATTAAATGCTAATTGTATTCAGTAGAAAATATTAATTATAGTTGAAGTAGCTGAAACAACAAAGATAAGTCTCACGCATTTCTCAGCTAGCTCCAAACATATATTTGCCACTGTGTTCAGTCCGAATGTCTCTCCCAACTCCACCATGCTCCAGCCGTGCTCAACTACTCTTCTTCACGCAGGGTCTGATTCTCAAGGGGCCTCCAACAGCCATTTGACTCCATCTCAGCTCCACGGATATGATAATCATCAACAAGGCCTACTTCTGTGCAGCATCTTTCGCTCGGGTTACAACAGTCCTGACGGCTGAGGATTCACACAGGCACTCTCACCTAACATTCCATAACACTCTAGTACACACTCTGATCAGCTCTTGGTAAACAAAAAAACGCTCTTCAGCGCGCCTGGGTGGCGCATAGCTTTTCATGGCTTATAGACACGCAGCTTGGGTAAGAACCCCTGGACGTGGTCCTGTTCTGCTGAAAAGGAATTGAATACATAAAACCCATCTCCAAGTCTCTTTGTACTTCCCAATCAGTTTCCGTTACCTTAACAATTACATGCACAGGCTCATTTCTCAGAAGTCTGATGCCAACTTAGGAGATCCCACCGCTAGAAGCATGGTTCTGGTCTCTGTTTCACATCGGGGCAGTCGCAAAAATACCGCCCTGGAAACTATTTTATCACAATAGGGTGCATGTTCGTTTATTAATTTAGGGATTTGAAAAACACAGGCCAATATTATAAATTTGATACATGGATATAACGCTGCGTAGAAATGCACAGTAACATTTCTCATAACGTTCTGTGGAATGTATCGGAATGTCTATGTTACCTACTTTCTCTCCCTTTTTCCAACAGCGAACCTGATGACAATCGTGACTCTCTACAGAGGAAACTGCGGCCTTTCAAAATGCATTTCTTTCTATATGGTGTCCATGGCAACAGCCGATCTACTGGTCATGCTCAACAATGTTTTCGTGCATAAAATCCTGGGTGTGCATTTTCCACAAATAATCCTGTCCTATACACCAATTTGCAAGTTCATAATGTACACAATTAATATCTACTTGTATTTATCGGTGTGGTTTACAGTGTCCTTCACTTTTGACCGGTTTGTCTCCATATGCATTTATAAGTTTAAGACAAAATATTGCTCAGTGAGAACTGCAGCTACAGTTCAAACAACAATCTGTGCCCTCTCGTTATTAGTAAACATGCCATATTGGTTTGCATTTGAACCTAAGCGAACACTTAACAATGTTCAATGGGGTTTCCAACCCAGCCTGGAATTTTATACATCTCCTTTTGGTATAGTATTTACTTGGCTACAAAGTATTTTATTGAATTGGGTTCCCTTCACTTTGATATTGCTTGTTAATTCTTTGACAGTCAGACGGGTTTTATTGGCCAGTCGAGCCCGTAAAGAGCTCCGGGGTCAAAGCAGCGAGAACCAGATTGATCCAGAAATACAGAACAGAAGGAAATCGATTATTTTACTGTGCATTGTATCAGTAAGTTTTATACTGTTGTGGTTGACAGCAGTTGTTTGTTCCTTAGTCCGTGGTGTGGTCATTCATGTACGACCGGATTATACAACTCCTGAATACATCGCCACTCAAACTGGACAAATGCTCATGTATTTGAGTTCCTGCACAAACACGGTTATTTATGCGGCTACACAAACTAAATTCAGGGAAGAGCTGAAAAAGATAGCGCGATTTCCTTGGACACTAATTTTGATACTGCTAAAAAATGAAAAATGAAACCAACTCTCCCCATTCTAATTATACATAGGTTGTAGCCAACGTTTCAGTTTTGAATGGTGGCCTTTCTGCTGCAGTGACGACGTATTTTTTATTTAAAAGGAATCACAGAACATTGTTCCAATTTGTGTCATTTGTTTACTGTCTACTGATTTTCCACAGGGATTATAATACATTTTTGATATATATATTGCCACTCAGGTTACTTCATTACCAAGCTTTAGCAGTGGAGCAAAACCTCGCTGTGTTGGCCATATCTCCCTTGCAAGGCAGGTGCTTCAATGAGAAGCGCCAGTTCAACGATCAGCGACGGTCCTAACACTTCCAATGCCCACAACAGTGAAGTTAAGTTGCTGTTGCACATCCCAAACACTGCGGGCGTCTTGTCATGTGCACACGTGCTGAAAGGGCTTCGGAAGTTTAAATTCCTGATTGGCTGACTTGCGCTGCCCTGGACCCGCTGTCAATGCCTCCCACACTTAGCTCTGTGTAAGAGGCTTGGGGGTCAGATATACGGGCCTTGCCTGCATAGTTACGCTCCAAGTGTTAGGCTGGTTAAAACTTTGGTTTAATTTAGAGATTAACCAGCATAACTGAACAGGGTAACACATCCAACACCCCAACTCAGCATCACTTGCTGACACATGGATAATTCCCCCGCCCTGACAGCCTACCCGATCCGAATGCCCACCCGAATCAATCACCCAGCCAAAATAAGTACTCCCTCTCCGACCCATTTACCACTTCCAACTCGACTATCGCTCATCCAACTAGCACACCCTTGCCTCGTGACCTGATTGCCCTATCCCGATCTCACTACCTGCCACACGACAGCAACCCCTTGCCCAATTACTTACCAACCTGACTACATACCCGACTCAATGGCAAACATGATGCAAACCAAATAGGCAGGATCGGAGTTTCCACCAAACCCAATTACCCACCCGCGTGACCCAGCTGCTCACCCAAACTGATTAGACACTTATGAGAGCAGATTGGCTAAGTAACCTGATTAACCATCTCCATGACCTGACTGCTCACGTGACCTGATTGTTTATCCTAGCGAGCCAACTACCCACCTCTGACCCGACAACCCATGCCCAGGCTGACTAGCCACCCCAACCTGACAACCCACTGACCCAACAGCCCAACTGACCTGAGTTCTCCCACGATCCGCTTACCGACCCCCGACCCAACTACCAATGCTACATGACATCTGAGTTACTGCCTCCCAAATGCTGATTGACATCAGCTGGGTGGACAAGATATTCTGAACCAAAGTTGTCATTACTTTTCTGCACTTCTCTGTGAGCTGAGAAGGGTTTGCTGCTCTTTCAGAGGCTAACGTTCAGTCTAAATTAGTGGATTTATGAGAACTGGTGGAATGTGCTAAAGACGGATGAGACTGAAGCTAGCATCAGTTTCATGATCTTCTGTATTAGGACTCAGCTCCAGTTGAAACTATTGGGTTATCCTCTTGGCACCTGGATGCGACCATCCACCAAGCTCGACTGCACCATCGACCCGAACGTTTACCCAAATGGACAGCTCGCCCGACCAGATCATAGCCCCGCATACTGCCCACCATACCCAAATTGTCCAGCTCACCCGAGGATTAAACCGACCCGAAAATATGCCTGACAGAAATAAACCCCCGAACAAACTAACCAATCAACCAGACTACATCCTTAACCCATGCATCCCAGCACCCAGCTGACCAGAGTATACAACCAAACACTGCCCACTCTAACTGAATTAACCAACCGATTCTACTCTCCACCCGACACAACTGCCCACACGAACCAACTGCCCAAACGACCCCACTGTCTACCTGACCCAACTGCCCATGCGACCCAACTGCCCACCCGACCCAACTGCCCACATGAGTCAACTGCTCAAACGACCCATCTGCCCACCCGACCCAACTGCCCACCCGACCCAACTGCCCACCCAAACCAAATGCAAACCCAACCCAACTGCCTGCATGGCATGACTGCCCACACGAACCAACTGCCCACCCGACCCAATTGCCCACCCGACCCAACTGCCCACACAATGCAACTGCCCAAACGACCCAACTGTCTAACTGACACAACTGCCCAGACAACCCAACTGCCCACCTGATCCAACTGCTAACCTGACGCAACTGCCCACCCAATCCAACTGCCCACCCAACCCAACTGCCCACCCGACCCAACTGCCCACCCGACCCAACTGCCCACCTGATCCAACTGCCCGCACAAGCCAACTGCCCAAATGACCCAACTGTCTGCCTGACCCAACTGCCGCCCCAAACCAACTACCCAACAAACATGGTTCTTTTCCCAGCCCAACCGCCCACACAAGTCAACTGTCCAAACGACCCAACTGTCTACCTGACACAACTTCCCACCCAACCCAACTGCCCACCCAACTCAACCGCCCACCCGACACAACTGCCCACCCGACCCAACTGCCCGCATGAGCCAACTGCCCAAATGACCCAACGGTCTACCTGACCCAACTGCCCACTCAACCCAACTACCCAACCGACCTAGCTCTCTTCCCAGCACGACTGCCCGCCAGACCCGAATATACCCCCAACCTGACTGCCCAACACACTGGACTGCTCAGCCGATACATCTATAATCCTGAACTGGCTGCTCACTCTACTGAACTGCACAGCTGACCCATGTATGCATTCCAAACGACTACCTACACACATAATCAGCCAGTCACCCACTTATCAACTCACCCATTCAATCACTAACCCACATTCATTCATTAGCTGTCTTCTGATGTATATAAACAAAGATGAATATGGCAGATTGTGTCATAAAAGTAGATCTTTGCCCTCTCTTCCGCCGCCTTTTTTTTTGCTCATTGGACTTTTTCTCGACAATTCAAGATCGCCCATTTTAGCTTCGACTGGGATCAAAAGTTCTGCCTGAAAATTGGTAGAGTCTTTGGGAATCAGAAAACTTCAGGGGCAGTAGCAATATGCACAAAATTACAGCTGGCTGGAAGGCCTGAGGTATAACGGCTTTCTGCATAAATCACATAGCCTGAGTTCTCTGAACAAATGGAATGTTTCTTCTGTTTGTTCTAAAATTCTTATGTACTCTCATCTGTGGTCGTTCGTTCCTGATCCTTCAAATCATGGAATCAGTGTGCTGTATCCCTCCCTTCTTATGTTAAATGACCGGAGCAATACTCACCAAACTATTTCGATCATATGCCAATTCAAACCCAAGTGAATGTCAAGAAAGTGAAGTTAAACCAGTTAATTAACCCCGTTCCATAGGACGTGGTAATGACCTTGCATTTACTGACCAGAGAAAGATGGATGTTACAGGTGGCAGCCGGCCAAATGACAAGGACAGTGCAGGAGAGATTCCAGTCAAAGACCAGCAGACCCATCACTCTGGAATGGATAGCCGGAAAGCAGAGAAATGCCTCTTAACATATGGTGCAGGTTGGCAGACCTTCTTGATTAGAATTAATAAGATTGTCACGAAGTTTGTCCATGTTGTGTAAAATTGTTATCTCCGTATTTTATGGTAACTGCCATCATCAGCCATTGAAATATCACTAGGCTATTAGGCGAGTACTGACCCTGTGGCAAAGGTCAGTTTCAGGAAGAAGTGATAATAAAATTATTTAATGATTTGCTATTGCACACTGTTACATAAACTTCAAAAAATCTTTACTCTTTTGATAACGTGTGTAAACGAAAACATTTGTCATACATCATCATCTTAATTGACAACAATGAAACAGGATTAAAGCAAGGTTTATAACTCGAGATTTGGTAGAATTTCAACTATATTGATCACAGTTGAAAAAACAAATTAAAACCATAATGGGTTTTACTGAAGAGGGAATGCAACTTGTTCAATATGGGAAATTGTCAACATTGAATAAGGTTAAGTAAATGAAATTATCATTATCAGACATTGAATTTTAACAATAACAGAATTATGTACTGCAGAATTAAATGGAATGCGATGTAGATGGAATAAGATCCATGTGCAAAAATATGTTCGTAGTATTTGAGTTGACATAAAAAAATGTAAGATGCGAAAAGCAACACCTGAAAAAAAAAGATTGAGTGACCTGCAAATAATTATTAACCTGTATTTCAAATGTAATCAAAAGAACAATGATTTATTTCAATGTTCAGAAACCTGATTGAAACATTTACACTTCAATAGCGAAAAACTTATATTCTGAGTGGGCTTCACTTATTACCTGCCATATGTTTACTTTAAGCGTCACTCTGCCATGTTCTCCTTCATATTGAGGTTCTCCAAAAGTCATACTTCACATGGCTGCATGTCCCCAATGGAACCCACTGCGAATACACTAAATGGATACAAGCAAAAAACTGTGGATGCTTGAAATCCAAAACAAAAACAAAAATACGTGGAAAAACTCAGCAGATCTGACAGCAACTGCGGAGAGGAACAGAGTTAATGTTTCGAGTTCGTATGACACTTCAACAGAACTAAGGAAAAATAGAGAAGAGGTGAAATATAAGCTAGTTTAGGGGGAGAGTGGGAGAGATAGTGGTGAATAGATGGCATAGGTGGAGAAACCCAGAAGATGGCATAGACAAAAGGTCAAAGATGTGTTGAAGTTTGTGATATTATCTAAGGAATCTGATAATAGGCGACATTAAGGGTAGACAGCAGGACGAGCAAGGTAAGGATAGCCCTATTGGGGTTTGGGTGTGTGGAAGGGATCGAAATAGGCTAAAAGGTAGAAATAAAACAATGGATGGAAACACATTTAAAAATAATGGAAATAGGTTGGAAAAGAAAGATCTATATAAATTATTGGAAAAGCGGCCATATCAGAAAGGGGGTGTGGATGGAGGAGAGAGTTCATGGTCTAAAATTGTTGAACTCAATATTCAGTCTGGAAGACTCTATAATGCGTAATAGGAAGATGAGGTGCTGCTCCTCCAGTTTGCCCCGAGTTTCACTGGAACATTGCAGCAGACCAAGGACAGACATCTGGGCATGAGAGCAGGGTGGAGTGTTGAAATGGCAAACAACAGGGAGGCCTGGGTTTTGCTTGCGGACAGACCAAAGTTGTTCCATAAAGAGGTCATCCAATCTGCATTTAGTCTCTCCAATGCAGAGGAAACCACATCGGGAACAGTGAATGCAATAGCCTAAATTGAGGGTAGTGCAAGTGAAATGCTGCTTCATTTGAAAGGAGTGTTTAGGCCTTTGGACGTTGAGGAGAGGGGAAGTAAAGGGGCAGGTGTTACACCTTCTATGGTTGCGTCAGAAGGTGCCATGGGAGGGGCTTGAGATGTAGGGGTGATGCAGGCGTGGGCCAGAGTGCCCCAGAGGTAACGATCCCTGTGGAATGTTGCGGGGGAGGTGGGGGGATGAAGGGAAGATGTGTTGTGTTGTGGCATCATACTGGAGTTGGCAGAAATGGACGATGATGATCCTTTGAATGCAGAGGCTGGTAGGGTGATAGGTGAGGACAAGGGGGGCCATATCATGGTTCTGGGAGGGAGAGGAAGGTCTGCATGCAGATGCGCAGGAGATGGTCTGGACACCTTTGATGGCCCTGTCAACCACCGTGGGTGGAAAACCTCATTTAAGGAAGAAGGAAGACATCTCAGACGAACTGTTTTTGAATGTGGTATCATCAGAACTGTTGTGACGGAGGCGAAGGAATTGAGAGAACGGGATGGAGTCCTGACAGGAAGCGAGGTGTGAGGAGCCATATTCGAGGTAGCTTTGGGTGTCAGTAGCTGTCCCAGCAGACAGATCATGTCAGCCTGCTGCTTCCCCATGGAACTCACTGCTTGCTATCTTTTATTCCATTGTCTCTCCCCTTGTCCAGTATTTCACACCTAGATCCGTGATTACTCTGACACCCTACATCATATCAATAATTTCCAGTTCCCTGGTACCGCCCGCCTCCTCTTCACCATTGACGTCCAATCCATCTATACCTCCATCCCCCACTGGGAAGGTCTGATGCCTCTCCACTTCATCCTCGAACAGACGCCCGAACAATGCCCATCCACTACTACTCTCCTCCGTCTGGCTGAACTTGTTCTCTCACTGAATAATTTCTCCTTAAACTCCTCTTGCTTCCTCCAAATAAAAGATGTGGCTATTGGTGTCGGCTTCGGTCCCAGTTATGCCTGTCTCTTTATGAGGTATGTGCAGCATTCCTTTTTCCACTCCTACTCCTGCTCCCTCCAACAACGATTTCTGCGATACATCGATGATTGCTTTGGTACTGCTTCATTCTCTCGTATGGGCATGGAATAATTATTAATTTTGCTTCCAATTTCTACCCCTCCGTCATTTTCACATGGTCCATCTCTATCAATTCCCTTCCCTTTCTTGACATCTCTGTTTCAATTTCTGGTGATAGAATGTCCACCATTATCAATTACAAGCCTACCGACTCCCACAGCTACCTCGAATACAGCTCCTCACAACCCACTTCCTCTGAGGACCTCATCCCATTCTCTCAGTTCCTTCGCCTCCATCGCATCTGTTCTGATGATGCCACTTTCAAAAACAATTCCTCTGACAAGGTTTCCTGCTTCCTAAACCGAAGTATTCCACCCACGGTGGTTGACAGGGCCCTCAACCGTATCTGGCCCATCTGCCACTCATTCACCTGCAATACTTCCTCTCCCTCCCAGAACCATGATAGGATCCCCCTTGTCCTCAGTAATCACCCTACCAGCCTCTGCAATCAAAGGATGACCCTCCGCCATGTCTGTCAACTCCAGAATTATGCCAGCACCAAACACATCTTCCCTTCAACCCCTCTGGCAGCATTCCACAGGGATCATTCCCTCTGGGACACCCTGGTCCACTCCACCATCACACCCTACTCCTCAACACCCTCCCACGGCACCTTCCCATGCAACCGCAGAAGGAACAACACGTGCCCCTTTCTTTCCCCTCTACTCACTGTCTTAGGGCCCAAACACTCCTTTCAATTGAAGCAGCATTTCACTTGCACTTGCCTCAGTTTAGTCTATTACATTCGCTGCTCCCAATGCAGTTTCCTCTACATTGAAGAGACCAAAGGTAGACTGGGTCTACTTTGGTCTGTCCGCAAGCATTACCTAGAATTCCCTGTAGCTTTTCATTTCAACAATCCGCCCTGCTCTCATGCCCAGATGTCCATCCTTGGCCTGCTGCATTGCTCCAGTGAAGCTCAACGCAAACTGGAGCAACAGCACTTTACAGCCTTCTGTACTGAATATTGAGTTCAACAATTTTAGATCATGAACTCTCCCTTCCATTCCCATCCCTTTTCCAATCCCCCCTTTTCTCCAATATTTTTAATAGATTTTTATTTTCCCTCCTATTTCCATTATTTTAAATGTGTTTCCATCCATTGTTATATCTCTACCTTTTAGACGATTTCGATCCCTTCCGCCCACCCCACTCCCACTAGGGCTATCTTTACCTTGCTCGTCCTGCTTTCTATACATCATGTCGCCTACTATCACTTTCCTTAAATAACATGACTACCATCAACAATTCTTTGTCCTTTTGTCTATGACATCTTTTTGTTATCTCCTCCTATAACTGGTCCTCTATCCAGCTGTACCTCTCCCACACATCCCGCTCCCCCAAAACCAGCTTACATTTCACCTCTTTTCTGTTTTTCCTCAGTCCTTCTGAAGAGTCATACGGACTCGAAACTTTAACTGTGTTCCTCTCCCAGGATGCTGTCAGATCCGCTGAGATTTCCAGGTATTTCTGTTTTTCTTTTACACAACATGGATGCTTGTCAATGTCACAAAATGCATCGTATGCAGCTGATGCAGTATAAGTGAACGCCTGGTCCAATATTGCCTCGATTGCACAGATTGCATAATGTCACCCAGCTCCGACGTTCATGCTGCTAACTCGCACGTCATGTTTATGTCAGCTCCAGATATCGCTTTTGCATTGTTTCCCAATCATCTTTCACTGTCTACTCTCCAGAAACTGATTATCAGACAAAGCTCAACTGCCCAGGACGTAACAGGCGCTCAGCCCCATTCAGACAACATTCATGTTCGTTTTGAGTTTATCCTTTCTCTAATAAAGTTTAGATTTTACTTTTTTTATTAATGAAATGAAATCCATCGATTGCCTTGCCCCTGCCATCGTCTGTGATCTTGTCCTTCTCTACAACCTTTTGAGAATTCCGTGTTCCTCAATTTCTAGATTTTTTTTCATTCCCTACTTACTTCATTACACATTGTTGGGTTTGCCTTCAATTCTCTAGGATCTACAGTCTCGAACCCTCTCCCAAAATCTAGATCTCCTCCTTTAAAACCGTCATTAAAATCAACATCTTGTCACTTGTCCCAGCGCTTTAATCATCTGCCTCAGTATCGTTATTTTTCCGAATACATTCTTGTTAAGTGCCGCAACACTTTTTTTTTCAAGTGTCACGTCAATGACTGTTGATATTTCCTAAACTGAACAGAAAATTCTGTTCAATCCGACTTCAAACATGTCTGAATGGTTCTGCAAAACAAAAACAGAATTACCTGGAAAAACTCAGCAGGTCTGGCAGCATCGGCGGAGAAGAAAAGAGTTGACGTTTCGAGTCTTCATGACCCTTCGACAGAACTTGATTTCGAGTCCAGGAAAGAGTTGAAATATAAGTTGGTTTAAGGTGTGTGTGGGGGAGGGGGGGGGGGGGGGGGGGGCGCGGAGAGAGAGAGAGAGACAGAGGTGCTTGTGTAGACAAACAAGCAGTGATAGAAGCAGATCATCAAAAGATGTCAGTGACAATGGGACAAAAGAACACATAGGTGTTAAAGTTAAAGTTGGTGATATTATCTAAACGAATGTGCTAATTAAGAATGGATGGTAGGGCACTCAAGGTACAGCTCTAGTGGGGGTGGGGAGAGCATAAAAGATTTTAAAATATTTAAAAATAAGTGGGAAAAGAAAAATCTGTAAAATTTATAGGGAAAAAAAGGGGGAAAAAAAGGGGGGAAACAGAAAGGGGGTGGGGATGGGGGAGGGAGCTCACGACCTAAAGTTATTGAATTCAATATTCAGACCGGAAGGCTGTAAGGTGCCTAGTCGGAAGATGAGGTGTTGTTCCTCCAGTTTGCGTTGGGCTTCACTGGAACAATGCAGTAAGCCAAGGACAGACATGTGGGCAAGAGAGCAGGGTGGAGTGTTAAAATGGCAAGCGACAGGGAGGTTTGGGTCATTCTTGCGGACAGACCGCAGGTGTTCTGCAAAGCGGTCGCCCAGTTTACGTTTGGTCTCTCCAATGTAGAGGAGACCACATTGGGAGCAACGAATGCAGTAGACTAAGTTGGGGGAAATGCAAGTGAAATGCTGCTTCACTTGAAAGGAATGTTTGGGCCCTTGGACGGTGAGGAGAGAGGAAGTGAAGGGGCAGGTGTTACATCTTTTGCGTGGGCATGGGGTGGTGCCATAGGAGGGGGTTGAGGAGTAGGGGGTGATGGAGGAGTGGACCAGGGTGTCCCGGAGGGAGCGATCCCTACGGAATGCCGATAAGGGGGGTGAAGGGAAGATGTGTTTGGTGGTGGCATCATGCTGGAGTTGGCGGAAATGGCGGAGGATGATCCTTTGAATGGTTCTGCCCGTTTAAAGTGAATGGAATATCAATTATTGAATATTGTTGAACACTCGTTCCATTCGTGATAATGAAACTCTGATCATCACAGTTCACGGTTTCAGCACTGGAAATGAATCCAAACTTGATTCACAGCATATTCATTGGCAATGGGCACTGGGGCAGCGACTGCCAGAGGGCAGTGACTGTTCTCCACCTATGGGCCTTAACTGTTCCCTGCAGAGTTCACCATATCAGGCCAGGTCCAGTCTATACTGGAGATATAACCGAAAGTTGCGATTTTATTTTAATACATTCAAGAGATGAGGGTGTCGCTGGCTGGACCAGCATAAATTATCCCTCCCGAGTGGCCTTAAAAAAGTCGTGGTGATCTGTGTCCTTGATCTGCTGCACTCCATGTGGTGTGGGTTCACCCACAGTGCTATTAGGAAGGAAGTTCCAGGATTTTGACCCAGCAAAAGTGAAATAATGGCGGTATATTTCCAAGTCAAGATGGTGCGTGACTTGGAGAGGAACATCCAGGAAGGTATGCTTCCATCTACCTGCTGCCCTTGTCCCTCTAGATGGCAGTAGTCGCGGGTTTTGGAGGTGCCTTGTGGAATTCCTGCCGTGAATCATGCAGATGGTACACACGGCTGCTACCGTGCATCGGTGGTGGACAGAATTAATGCTTTTAGATCTGGTGTTAAACAATTAAGTTGATTTGTCCTGGACAATTTCACAATTCATGAGTTTTTCTGTAGCTGCCCTCATCCAGGCTAGCGGGAAGAATTCAGTCACACTCCTGACATGTGCATTGTAGATGGTGGGCAGTCTTTGGTGAGTTATTCGTAGCATGATACCTAGCCCCTGACATGCTCTTGGAGACACAGTATTTTTATGGCTTGTCCGGTTCAGTTTCTGGACAATGGTAACCTCCAGGATATTGATAGTGGGGATTTCAGTGATTGTAATGCCATTGAACATCAAGGGGCGATGGTTTTATTCTCGAGTATAGCAGATGGTCATTGCCTGTCACTTGTGTGACGGCAAAGTTACTTGCCATTTGTCAGCACAAGTCTAGTTATTGTTCAATTCTTCTTGCATTTATACATAGACTGATTCAGCATATAAGCAGTCTAGAAATTCCTCAGCGAGCATCCCCACTTTTGAGCTTATGATGGAAGGAAGGTCATTGATGAAGCAGCTGAATGTGATGGGGCCAAGGACACTGAAAGGGTTTTTCATAGCCATAAAAATAAAATGTCTAAGTGGTTATCATTCCCATAATCTGCCAAACCTATTGGGATATAATGAAAGTGTCACACGATATTTAAGCAAACGTTGAACTTTTTCTTCACAGATATTTTTGATCTGATCATTCATCTTCATATTCGCACGATTCGCTTCATCCCAGCTTGAAGATAGTCAGTTATTTCCGGATTAAGTTAAAAACTAACCTAGCTGAAGTGGATAGAGGTATTGCAGAAATTCACGTCCTTCTCTATTTATACATAGATTGATTCAGCATATAAGCAGTCTAGAAATTACTCAGCGAACATCCCCACTTTTGAGTTTATGATGGGAGGAAGGTCATTGATGAAACAGCTGAATGTGGTGGGGCCGAGGACTGTCTATTTTAAGAAAACAGGTGCTTTCATCAAATAATCCACGGTGACAAACTGCAAGCATGCATTCCAATCCAATGTTTTGAATTGTATATGACTATGTTCAGTAATATCATGATAAAAAAAGAGGGAGAGATGCATTAACTCATTCCAATGTTCTACAATCCAGCTTATATCTAGAGAATGCTGGAAATGCTCAACACGTCAGGCAACATTTAAGCAAAGAGAAGGAGGTGTAATTTTTCAGGTCAATGACCAATTTTTTAAACTGCACTGTTGTAAAGAAAGCTAGACACTGAAACTGCAGAAGTGTCCAAATAACCTTCAGCTCCCCTCTATCTAATCGCGACAGCTGCTCTTCATTCAGTTCGACATGTCGGGAATCAATAGAAGGTGCAAACTATATCTTTATTGTTTGCTTCTTGCTCCTGTCATCATTCACACTAGGTGTCGTTTTCTGGAATGCGGTTTTCTTTCCATGACTTCAGACTCTGCACTTCCTGCAGGCGGGAAACAACCCACTGCCAAATGTAAGGTGGTGCCTCGTCAGTCCCACAGGAAACCAGATGAACAGCATCAGTCAGACTGGACCGGAACACTTGATACTGTTTCGAGTACAAACCCGTTTCTATCTGTTTCAGATGAAGTTACATTGTTTCATAGTTTTGCCATTGTGAGATTTGAACTCTTGATCTTGGGGTTACAAACCCAGTACCATAACCACTTGATGCTGAAGGAACATGGAGAAGAGGGGAGAAGCTGCCATTGAAATGACCATAAGTCCCAGAGGCGGCAATGGGATTGGAGGTGACAGAAGAGGATAATATACATGACTATTTCCTTTAACTTTGTTTAGCATTATTGAGATTTGGGTAATTCTTTGCCGAATTTGAGGTATTCACTTTATGAAGACACGCTACAAAACGGAGACATAAACAAATTAGATGAAGCACCTGTATCTGTTCAAGACATTTTAATCATTTGCGTTTCCGGGTCCCTGAAGCCTCTCTCTCTCTCTCTCTCTCGTGCTGAATGTAAAGTACCTTTACTGGAGCAAAGGATAGAGATGAACATTCAACTTTTTTTCTGCAGAAGGTATTTTTTTCCCTCTTATGGTCCAAACACATTATCTTTCCCTCGTCGGAAAATGAAGGACACAAAGCAAAACATTCCAGAGAGTGTGAGAAAGGGCCTCGTTCCTCTGCTGTGAGACTGGGACGGACAGGAGGTCACAGCCTGACATTTCGCCCTCCGGTAACTGGGGTCAAATCCAGCCCCAGATAGGGGAGTGAGGGCTACTGCTGTATTTAATCTTAGACCATGCTCTAAACCAAGGCCCCAAGTCCTGGGGTCATAAGGAATCCAATGTTGAAAGGTAAAGAAAATAACTTGAAATACTGTCGCGCCTTTCACAGCCTCAGGAGATCCAGAAGATGTTTATCTTAACTGAAGTTCAATCACTGCAGTTAAGTTGGAAATCCAGGAGAAATTCTGCACCCATAAATTTCCCACAAACATCAATGTAATAAGACCTGGTTATCTGTTTTACTGATATTGGTTAACTTTTTAATATTGGCCATGTTATTAGGTAATGCTCCTCTGCTCTTCCCTCCGGTCTAGCCAATGCAAAGCCTACATGACATGTCTCTGAAGTTGGCACATGAGCACGTAGCCTTTGTAACTCAGAACTGGGAGTGTCGGCAGTGAGCTACGGCTTATAGGAAGAGCAGCCTGTGACTAACATCCACCAGAATTCGAACATAACTTTCGGCTTTTGGAGGATTCATTGCCTGTTCCCCTACCAAATGTGATTTTACGAGTGCAAAATGTCAGGGCTATTTCGCGAGCCTTCCTGCCTTCGTAAATTTCACTGCCTTGAAAACTCTGTGCCCACATCTAAATGCATTGTCCCATTGAACCATTGCCCCGCGGTCCCTCCTTCTGCTTACTGAAATGCATTTTCTCCTGTTCCTGCAATTTTGAGTTTAAACTTCTCACTTTTGTGCTCAAATGCATCCAAGTCCTTCTGTATCTCTATAATCAATCCAGTCCGAAAATTCTCATCATCCATTTCTAATTGTTCCATTACACTCACTCCTCTCATTCTCTCTCACCTACTGCAGTCCTTTATTCTCATCCTTAAGTTTAATTTACTGCACATGTAATCTCCCCAAGTCCAAAGACATTCTGTGCACGTCCTGCTCTGGCCTCTTGTGCATCCCTGATTTACATCATTGCAACATTTGTGACTGTGCCTCATGGCATGCGTGCGAAAGCCTGGAATCCTCTTCCAAACTCTCCCCAAGTCTCCACCTCTCTCCTCCTTTAATATACACCTTAAATCATAAATCATTTACGTAGCTTGCCGTTAGCTGTCCTAATATCTCCTTCTGAAGCTGGGTGTGAGCTTGTTCTAGTAATACAGAAGCAGAATACGTTTGTAAAATGTGTGAAAGTTGTAGCTGTTCATGTTCAAAGAGAAGAAAGTGTGGTCATACAAGGAACGCAGAGCGTTATCGTGCAAGCACGGCAAAAAAATTGGAAAGCAATTGGCAAGTCGACGTTTATTGCAAGTGAATTGCAGGATAATATTTTTAAAAATCACTTGCTTCAGCTGGACAGGCCTTCGGTGAGACAACACCTGGTATATTATGTGCAGTTTAAGTCACTATTTTACGGAGGATATGCTTGCATTGGGAGCAGCAAAGCGTAAATGCACCGGACTGACTCCCGGAAGTGTCGGTTGACCTATGATGAAAGGTTAAGTGAATTGGGTCTTAGACCTTGGATTTTAGATTGCTTTGAAACATTCAAGGAGGAGTTTGACATGGTAGTTGTTGAGAGGTTATTTCTCGTCTCTACCAATTCGAAAATGAGGTTACAATCTCGGGATAAATGGTCAATTATTTGAGACTTATTTTTGGTATTTTTTTGTCCCTGAAACCTGTTCGCTTTGAAATACTTAAGGCTGAGATCAGCCGAAATTGGTCTGTTGGGTAACGAAAGGAAATGGGCAGCGAGCGGGAAAATGAAGTTCAAGCCGAAGATCAGCCTGGAGCATATTGACTTGCGGAGCAGTCTCGATGGGCTGTTTGGTCTTCTGCACCTATTGCATGTGTCGTTAGGTTCTTACTTTGAAGTGTCCGTGTCAGTTACATTCACATTCTCGCGGTTATGCATGTCTTCCTGTCAATTGTCACAGTTATCTTCCCCGTATATGTCACGTCGTTCATGATATCTTAAGTGATGTTTCTGACTCCCGAATGCAACTTGATATCTATACGGTGAATCGCTGTGGCCCCAGCATCGGCCTTTGTGAGAAAAAACAAAACCTTGTGCGAGGGAGTCACCACTGTCGATAATTTTGCATTCTTTTGGAGGTAACATCATAACCTGTCACCTGAATAAGCATTTTGTGATTCCAGCCAGGAGTATATTAATCCTTCTGTTTTGTAATGTGTTTTCAAAACCCAAATGGAGAGAATGCGCGTGCGCGCCTTTTTGTGTGTCTGAGGGAGAGATAGAGAGAGAGAGGTACATGACGTTGCAGAGTGTGGGCGGTGTGTGGGGGAGGGGTGTTATGGTTGCCCCTGTGAAAGAGAGAGAAAGTGTGTTCTGAGGTATTGTTTAAGGGACGGTGTGATTATGTGTGTGTTTCTGCGAAAGTGCCAGAGGGAGTGTGTGAGCGGGGATGTTAGTGAGAGCATGAGTATGCACGAAACAGTTTCTAGGAATTTACTAGAGAGTGCGCGAAAGAGACAGTAGAGTAGAATTTGATATACAGAGGTGAGTGTGACAGGCACAATGTCAATGGGTCTGTCAGGACAGAAATAGCCTGCAGAAATATCGGCAGACTAAGTGAGTGAGCAACATGATTATGTTCTGTAGGGAAGTGAAAAGTATCTTACTTTGGTCATACGTGTCAAAAGCAGTTTTATTAAAGCGTGGAGTGACTAAATTTTTATTCTCAAAGAGACTTGGGTGTACTCGTGGAATGACACAAAAGGTTAGCTGGCAGGTATAGCAAGCAATTAGGAAGGCAACTGGAATGTTGAACATTATTGCAAGAGATTGGAGAATAGCAATTAAAAATTTGCTATAATTGCACAGATTTTCGGTGAAAACACAGCTGGAAGAATGTGTGTAGTTTTGGAGCTCACACATACGAAAGGATATGCTTGTATTGTAGGCGCTACAGTGAAGGTTCACTCATTTGGTACATGGGTTGAAGGGGATGTCGAAGGCGACAGACTGTGTAGTTTGGCTTTGTATTTTCTGAAGTTTAGAAGAATGAATGGTGATTTCATTGAACATACAAAATTTTGAAGAGGCTTGATAGGGCAGAGACTGAAAAATGCTTATCCTCCTAACTGACGATTGTAAAACACGGGGACATAAGGGGTTGTGGAGCTGGGGCGGGTGTTGTGGTGTGGGCGGGCACAGACTCAAGATAACGGACACAGAATTTAGGACTGCAGTGAGGACAAATTACTTCAACAAATGGATGAAAATCTTTGGAATTACCTACACAACAGGAATAATGCAAAGTTTTGCATTAGTACACAAATCATTAAAATTCTTTCCTGTGTTAGGGGCTGTATAACGAATTGAAAACGTTTAGTTTAAAAGAGCTTCCAAGCACCAACATGACTTTTTTTAAAAACAAAATGAACTCTAATGGGACAAATATGTTGAATTTGTTACGAACTGAAGGATCTTTTAACAATGGTCACATGTATAATTAGTTCCATTGACCTCTTCCTGTGTTGAATGAATGAGTGGTTATCTAATAATCTGCTCCATTAATTCACCTCGTTGTGCATCATTTCATCTGTAGAATTATTGTCAACTGTAAGTGTCCCCTGCTATTTGAACAATTGGATTGCAACTTAACTGCTCTATTAAACCAGTAGTTTATTTTGAAATTAATTGGACATTACGTTTTCTAGGAATGGAGATCATGCTCCCACCGCTCAGTTAACATAATTGACGGAGAGCAATATTACTGTGTACATTTTCCATTAGTAATTTCTGGTTGTATTGTTGCAATTTTTAAACATGAGTTAATTTTTCATGAATTTTGCTGTCGCCCTGTTTATGACTGTGCAGTTATTGCGAGCCATTTTATTGTGGAATCCCCCTCGCGTTTTTTTCACACTGATCATGATGCTAGTGTTTGGACGGTGGACTCGCGCTCTCCTGCGTGCTCTTTTAGATAGATTGATATCATTTGTGTTTTTTGTTTTTGTATTTGGTGAAGGAAAACGTCCGAATGAAGGGTTACCAAGCTGACACCAATTCCTCCAACATTCTAGAAATGACGACCGACGTGCATAATATATCTCACATTTTCTACATTTCATTAAACAAACTCTAGAGTTTAGAATGATCATTCATTAATTGATTGAAATACATAACATGATATGGGCGTGACATTTTGGAAATTAAAGCAAAATACTGAGTATGCTGGAGAGCTATAATAAAAATAAAAAAGTGCGAGAACATGTGAGCAGGCTTGGAGTGGGAAACAGAGTTAATGCTTCGAATTAAATATGACTCTCCTTCTTAAATGTTGTAAATATGATTCCTAAGGCTCTGGATTCTAGCACTATTACAAATTTTCATATTTCCCTTCCAAAGATCCAGCCTCAGAATTCCCTCAAAAGTAGATCTGATAATGGCTGCTTGAATGAATGTTCACCTCCCAGGATTTCAGATTCGTCTCCCGTGACCCCGTTGCATTAGACTTCGAAATCCCTACCACAGCGTTTAAGTACTGTTTTAATTTCAGGTCTTTTCTAGACAGCTGTATTCCCTGAGCTAGCGCTGCTGCCCCAGTGTTTGTACGAACTCAGTCTCCCGGTTTCACCCACCTATACATTTAAGGCATCCAGAGCTTCTTCAGAGTCTAAATTCCTTCCAGATAAAGCAAGTGACATGAAGAGCTCTCCAGACTTCTGCCAAGCTCTCACTACCTGGGCGGAAAATGCTCAAAATTTCAGCAGGTTTAGCAGCATCTGTAGCGAGTGCAACAGAGTTAAAGGATCCATGAAACGATGTAGGACACCTGTCCAATAAAAGTGTGCACGGAAGTGAAGGCGGCACAAGATGAGTTCAGCGTCGTGCCGAGCCCAAAATTAATTGAGATGAGGGCATAAGGGTATGAAACTGCGTCTTTTGCTCAGTACAGAACGTTCAGCAAAAGAGCAGGAATCTCAGAGTTCAAGGTAAATACACAGCAATGGCTGAATCTATTCCCCATAACATATGACCTTCCCCTCCCTCCTCCTCTCCGTCTTAAATGTGCAAGAACCTATTTTCAAACGGTAATATCTTCTTCTAGATTTTCCCACAAGAGGAAACATGCTCTCTACATCCACCCTGTCAAGCCCCCTCAGGATCTAATTTCTTCCAGTCAAGTTGTGAAGGCTACAGACTTTGACCGTGGAAATGGGACTGACCAGACCGCTCAATGAAGAATCAGGATTGTCCCTATGGGCTGAGAGGCCTTCTCCTGTGCCTTCAATGATGTTGTGGCTCAAGCTCTGTAACGTCCACCAGCTCCGACAACATTCCCTCCCAAATCATTTAAACCTGCCTCTGTATAATATCCTTCCTGCCTTTTTAGTTCCCCCATGAACATTTCTACTCAGAACAAAATGCCCAGATACAGTTTGGAATTCTGGACCCGCAGATTAAAAGTCTGAGGCCCTTTTGGCGAAGATAAAATGGCTTCAGCTGGTCTCCACCCTCCCCACCCCCCCCCAAAACCCCCACCCCACCCCCCGCCGCTTCCCCGCCCACCCCCCGCTCCATAGCCATCTTCGTGCTTCAACAAGAGGTACCACAAGCATTAATTTCCTTCTTTGTGATCCTCTACTGAGCATTTCCCTCACGGACAGACCAGCAGCTTCCAGTTGGCTTCAATTTACAAATCTCCTAACTTGCACCTTACCAGTGGCATGTGTTGTGGCAACTGCTGCTACGCAAAGATCCGCACTGGGCCTTCAAAGCTTTGATGATTCTGTTATGGTAGCTTTGAAAAACGGACCACAGGAGGCTCAAGTACATTTTACGATCTGATATTCGAGCAATTGCAAAGAAATAACGATCTCAAGGCAGCTTGAGACAGCACTCTTCAGAAGTGCAAACATACAGCTTATTTCATACACTACTGATCACGTACAATAGCAATGTTCAACTTAAAATCTGTTCAACATTTAGGTTACATCATTAAAAGTACAATCTCTGGTAACATATAAATGCATCGGATGTCCCTAAATTCATCCACGCAGAGACATTCACTCCTATTTAAACAAGAACTATCTGTTATTTCCTGATCTGTTGTAAACTGGCTCAATCTTAGTTGTTTTCCAACCTAAGTCTGATTCCTAGGGCACCTCATCTGTATTATTTGCATTCCTCCATGCCCATTCTGCTCCCTTGAACTTGCTTATGATCGCAGGCCCTTTAGGTATGCAAGGTTCATGTGATGGTTTTTAACCATTTATGCATTTACAGGCACTGACTGTTTGGAGATTCGAACAGTGCTATTCCTTTACAATAACTTCTTACCATTCCCATATATTCCCTCCTAACTGTCCCCCCTTTTTGGACCTTTGGCTAGTGCAAGGTAGCAAAAAACAGTGTTGTTGCCGCCACTTTCCGTACTGCCACCCATTGATACTGGCCAGGCATCCAGCTTTTGCAAGTAAAATGGCACTAGTCAAATCTTAGTATCTTCTGGACCTTCAATTCAGGCCTCGGACTTGCTAAACCTCTTTTCCACCTGCTAAAACTCCCCCAGGTATTTTGTGACCTTCGGGTACGATGAATCAATTATGTTAAATGAATAAATAGCATTAACTGAATCAGAACCAGGGCATGGGAGATAATCCTAATCCATGAGTGTACTTGTACATTTGAGATTCAATTCCACAGATCCTCCTATCATTTGGAGGTATCTATTTGTTCGATATCATGTTTCAAGTCTCTAACCTGTTGCTGCAGTTTATTATAATTCTGCACATCTGCTGAGCGCATCTGCGCTGGTCATAAAGGAATTTCATAGGAGAACTGCTTCAAATACTCTATCAGGTTATCCTTAAGGCCTTCCATGACCAGAATAGTAGCCGCTCCTCTCTTGCATATTTCGACAAGTTCCACCTTCCCCACCCTTGCTGGAATTTGTTGATGTAGGCACACTAAATTATCGTGGATGGGGCAAATGCAGTTTCTCCCATACTGAACCATTTGCTGCCACGTGTTAATACAATATCTCTTACCCGCCATACAGTCAATATGAGTCAGTTCTTTTTCAGCCCGTATAGTTTCCATTGTACAATTTGCTGCTACTTTAAACCAACACCTAGCTTCTTCCATCTCATATATTGGATGAGTGCATACTACTGTGGTGGTTTCTATAATACACCCTGCTAATGTTGTGCTAACTACATTCCTTTCTATGTCTACTGCATGTGACTGAACATCATGGTTCCTAGTATAATAATCCACCCCAATATCTTCGACTCGATATTATGTTCTGCTGCACGTTGGCATAGGTATAACAGCATATTATTATTCACTATACATTCAACATTCATTCTATATACACGTATTAAACCTCTGAGCTGGCAACCAGTCAAGTCATGATTCTTATGTCGTAAAATATTAAATAAATGTTCATTAGTTACCCATAAAGAAACTAAGTCTTCATTGATCTGCCTTCAATTGTCTCAGGCTTGTTCTAGTGCCCAAGATCAATTGCTGCTGCAAGGGTCAGTTCTGCTCGCTTCATCTTAAATATTTTTTTCCAATCCCGATCAGTTTATTGATAGTCCCTGCATGGCCTTCCAGTGTGGTTGCCAGGTTTCCTATCCCTTATAGAACCATGATAGGGTCCCGCTTGTCCTCACTTATCACCACACCAGCTTCCGCATTGCAAAGATCATCCTCCACCATTTCCGCCAATTCCAGCATGATGCTACTACCAAACAGTTCTTCCCTGCACCCCAACGCCCCCCGCCCCCCCGAACTCCCTCCCCACCACGGCTGCATTCCACAGGGATGTTCACTCCGGGTTGCCCTTGCACAATCCTCCAACACCTCCTGCACCTCAACCCCCGCCCATGGCACCTTCCCATGCAATCGCAGAGGGTGAAACATCTGTCCCTTTACTTCCCCTCTCCTCACCGTCCAAGGGCCCAAACACTCATTTCAAGAGAAGCAGCATTTGACTTGCACTTCCCTTAATTTACTCTAATGCATTCGCTGCTCCCAATCCGGTTTCTGCTACATTGGAGAGACAAAACGCTGACTGCATGCCTATTTTGTGGAGCAACTTCGGTCTGTCCACAAGCATGACCCAGACTTCCGTATAGCGTGCCATTTCAAAACTCCGCCCTGCTCTCATGCCCACATGCCTGTTCTTGGCCTGCTGTAAAGGTGCAGTGAAGCCCAACGCAAATTGGAGTTGCAGCACCTCAGCTTCCAATGAGGCACTTTACAGCCTTCTGGAATGAATATTGAGTTCCACAATTTTAGATCATGGACTGTCTCCTCCCTCGCCACCGCCTTTCCGATCCCCCATTTTCCAATAATTTATATAGATTTTTCTTTTCCAACCTACTTCCATTATTATTAAATGTATTTCCTTTCTTTATATTACCTCTACCTTTTAGCCTATTTCGATCCCTCTCCCCCTTGCACATCCTGCTTTGTACCCATAATGTCACCGATTAGCTCATTCCTTAGATAATAACACTACTGTCAACACCTCTTTTTACTTTTGTCTATGACATCTTTAGGCTATCGCCACCTATCACTGGCCCTCTATCCAGCTCTTCTTGTCCCACCCACCCCCTTAAACCAGCTTATATTTCACGTCTCATCTGTTTCTCCTTAGTTCTGTTGAAGAGTCATATGGACTCGAAATGTTAACTTTGTCCCTCTCCGTAGATGCTGTCAGACCTGCTGATTTTTTCCAGGCACTTTTATTTTTATTTGAATTAACAGCGCCATGTCTAGTCTGTATGTAATTGCTTGTTGGGAATTCCCTGTCCTCGTTCTAAAATCTCCGCAAACTTGGAATTCAAGGATTGGACATTCTAGTCAACAGTTGCCAGGTTAATCCAATTAACTATTGATTACCCTGCAAGTGTTATATCCCTGAAATCTCCAAGCCCGATTTGAAGCAAACCCTTGCCACAATACAAAATCACTTGTTCTACTACTGTTATGTTTGGCATTCTCCATTGTGTCGCGTATTCGGCACTTTATCAAATTCCTTCCTGCGGTGGGGGACAAGCCGTGATCACTCGCAAAATTATTGCTATTATCGCCCTGCCCACGAACTTTGAAAACATTGTTTAAACTTAAGCAGATAGCCATCCCAGTCTTCACCGGTCGATTGTTGAGGTTAGTTCTGTGGTAGGATCAATTTCTAGTTTGCTTCACTTGTGACCAGTGCTTTTCTCTAAGAGCCCACACACGTGCATGCAGCGCTGGTCATGATTACCTTATATGGTCCCATCCACTTAGGTGCAAAACCCATTTCGTTCTGTCTTTATCTTAGCAATCACCTTGTCCTCACCTGGGGGGTTCTGTTCTTAGTTTTCGGGTTTATCTGTTTCCATGTCATTAATCATCTCTCGATCCCCGATTTCCTTCCATAACTCAGGTAATTGCTTACTCATTTCCCTCACATAGCATTACACCCTTCCTTTTAGTGGTGCTGCATCTTCCTCTCCTACTACGAATCTCTTGGGTACCAGCATTGCTGTTCTTGTCATTAGTTCAAAAGGTGTGAAACATCTGGTTCTGTTTGGTGCGGCCTTAAGGTACATCAGAATATTGGGCAGCACAGTTGTCCAGCTGTTCCCTGTCTCTTGAATTGCTTTTGCTGTTGATTTTTTAAAAAGTTCTGTTCATTCTTTCCACGGTCCCCGAGTTCTGTCAATGGTAGGCAACGTGGAATTTCCGTTTAACCCCCGTAAATTTAAACAGTAATTTAATGACTCTTCTTGTGAAATGAGTTCACTCATCTGAATCCTTCTGAATAGACACGGCCCCCCCCCCACCCAACAATGCTTCCAGTCTACTATCTCCTACTGCTGTCCCATGTCGGACCTCAATTCCTTTAGCTATCCAGACAACTCAACAGTGTACCTTCTTATCCTATTTTGCAATGGCTGAATATCTTCACTTCCTGTGGAGGTTCTCCCTGGGAGCTTCTGAACACTGTCTGCCATCAGTTTGTTAATCCTGTGTTCTTATGTTTTGTAGCTCGCAGGCACATTAATATAGTCAGTAATGCATCTAATTTGCCTTTTTGCTGCTTTCCCTTCACGTGCATCCACCTTGTGCTGTTTTGTTGTTAAGTAATATTTCTCCTCACCCGCCAAATACCTCAAATATAGATTCCACATACCTTTACTTCTACGTTTGTTTCCCCCGGCCATGACCATTCTACGACTCTCTTAAGTTCAGTTTCTCTAATGTGTTTGTCGTTTGAAATGTTTCTTTACTATTTAGGCCATATTAACCATTGCGTGTCAACGGGCATCTCTGTTTGCAGACCTTTGCTTATCTCCCACTGTGTGGTTCCAATGTCTCAGTTACTGTCCAGGTTATCAAATTATGTTCCCTTAAAGCATTTTGTACATTATGTCCTCTTTCCCTAACTCTTTCTCCAACTTTTTTCATTCCATTTTACACATGCAAGGGTTTAAATCTTATTTTGTTCAGTTTGCATGGAGAATCTTTACAGTCCAATAAAGTATTCTCATAACAGTTTTGAAACAGAAATCAGGTATTGACATGTTTTGATTCCTTATCTTCTTCTCAAACAACATCTAATTTTCTCTAGAGTAAATACTATATTCTTAGAATTTCCATAAGTTCATTAACACTGCCAAAATTGGATTTCTGCCAAGCTTTGTCAAGGTCTTGAGCTTAACTTCATGTTTTCGCAACAGACTTACAAATATAAAAGCTTGTAGCATTTGAAACAATGGACTTTTTTGTCAAAAACCCTATAAAATGAAAATTCCCTTTCGAGATCTTTATCACGAACTAAAAGTCAAAACTTTATACTTTGTAAGAACTGTAATTTATACCATGAAAATTAACGCTATTTATTCCTCATGTGTATTAATTTGTATACAGATTAAAGGTCCCATATGCTTATCGACACATTATTCCTCTTAGATAGCATCCTGGTGATTCAAAAGTAACCTTCTAAATTACACACTCTTTACATTTCAAGCTTTGTCCTAAATTCAAATAACACTGTTGTTGGGATGCAGATTTTCTTTCACATTTAATTCATCTCATCAAAATAAACGGCTTTTTATCCATTGAAACCATTTAGTCCATGTGCCTGTGCCTTTGGTTTTCCTATAACCCTTTGAACTTCAGGTATTTTGTTCCCTCAGAAATCTAGAATGCCAGATCTTATCAGTCGATATAGGTCGTATTCAACACTCCCAATCAGCTTGGAAGCTGGTGATGCTAGTCTATAAAGGGGTGGTACAAAGGTTGGTAAATCAAACCCTGCTTTATCTTTAAAATGCATTCAAATTGCGCTTTTTGCCAGAAACCTCAACTCCAGCCTTTGACTCAAAACTTTGGAATGTTTTGTTCTGCTTTTCCTTTAATTAACATTGGGCTTTCGACTCTAGAGTGCTGAACTACACACACAATTGACAAATCTCGGAGGAAAACACGTTAAAACTCACGTACAAATGCTGCCTTGCACACAAACAAATACATATATAAAGAGATGTTTTTATATTCCTATATCATGAACTTAACGACTTAAAATAATCTAACCAAGATGTCAATAAGCAGTGGGGGAATTAAGTGATCTTAATATCTCCACCTTTAGGGACAATCAAACTGACAGAAGCTCAATTTCCACTGCTCCTGCCTATCACTGCTCAGTAACCCCCGCAAGGCCACCTCCGCTCTCTCTCTCTGTCTCTCTCTCCCTCCCTCCCTTTCTTCAGCACAAACAGCTCTTGTAATTTACATCAATTATTTTTATTAAGTTACAGAAATCACTAGGGAAACTTTCGGGTCCCAATCATCCTTCCACATTTGCTTGATTAATTTTTGACCGTAGTTCTGCTATGGGCCTCGTCATGGAGTCCGCGGCTCCCCAGTCAAGCGCCATAACACTTTCCTGTTTTCCTGATGGGATTCTATTCTTCAATTATATTTGTCACTATTTAGTTAGTTCGTACGTATCCGACAAGTTAGTTCCTTGAGGCATGTACTTTCTCTTTATTTCCCCAGGGTCCTGGCCTCCCAGCAGGGCTTCAGCTGTGGTTTACTTCACACTTTAAAGCACCAGCATGGCCCTGCCTCCTTCTCTCTCTACTCAGGGGTCTGACCTCCCTGTATGGCTTCAGGTAAGGATGTATTTCCAACTGTAACCCATCATCAAGGCTCTTCCTCCCTTTTTCGCTGGTGGCCTGGCCTCCCTGCGGGGCTTTGGCAACGCTGGACCGCCGGCAATGCTCTGCCTCTTACCGTGGCGACAGGTGTCTCCTGTCCTGAGCCTTCCTCCCGCTTCTTTTTATAATCGAATGGTCTAACCTTGGGTCGGCTTACTGTACTAACTACGGGTGGTAAATAAGATATACACACCCACTTTGCAGAGATATCCCCAGATTCCAATCTGCATATTCTGTCATCTGTGCCAAACTGTTCTGAGATCTTTGGCAAACGAACCACATGAGGCTCAGGTATAGATGACGATCGTTTATTCAAGCAATTGCAAGGAGAGAACCATCTCAAGGCAATTTGAGATAGCACTCTGCAAAACTACAATCTTACAGGTTATATTATACACTACTGATCACGTGCATGAACAATGTTCAAATTTCAACTTGCATATAGGTTATATCATTAAGCAGATAATCTCTGGTAACAGGTATATGCATCCCATACCCCTATTTTCACCCAGGCAGAGACATTCCCTCTTATCTAATCTAGGACCATCTATTCTTTCTCCATCTGCTGTAAGCAGGCTCAATCGTAGTTGTTTTCTATCCCAAGTCTCCAATCTGACTCCGAGGACAATTAATTTGTCTTAATTGCATTCCTCTATATACATCCTACCTCCCATCTGCTGATGATCACAGGCCCCGTAGGTCTACAACGTTCATGTGGTGGTTTTTAACTATTTATGTACTTGCAGATATTGGCTTCTTGGAGATTCGAACAGTATCATTTCCTGACAATAATTTTTTACTTTACCCCTATGTTACCCCCTAATAGTTGTACTTATTTCGGGGAAATATTAAGTTGCAGAAATCGGAGTGGGAAGTGACAGAGGCACAGAGATGGATTTTCCGATGTTTAAACAACTAATTTCATATTTACTGTATGAAAGTGTGATACGCTCCCCTTAAAAGCCAGATAACTCATTCAGGGTAAGGTCCAAAGTTCTGTGAATCCTAAAGTGTAAAGCTGTAAATAGGTCTGTCAACCCAAGGCCATCATTTAAAAAGCTTCAACATATATTCCTCCCGTTCATTCCTGCACAACCGGCAGCAACAATAATAGTCAATCCCTTTTCTTTTTCTGAGTTACGGCCAGCAGTAATTTAAAATGATTCATTAATCCAAAAGCTCAATGTAGTATTGATACAACCAGCTTTCTTTATATTGACACGTAAATCAAAATACTTTATTCGGACTTTGTTATGTGTTTTTAGTCATCATGACACATTGTCTTCCCGTTGCTTCTTGCTGTTTTTTTTTGTCTGATTTGCTTTCGTTAGATTTCGTTCTTCATTCCTTCAGTTTACATTCGGACGCTATCTGAGCAGCCATTCACAACCTCATCTGGAGACATTTAATGTTTGTTTACTGTACACATTGTAATTATTTTGGGATTTTGTATCATCAAATTATTTTTCTCCTTCATTCCTCCCTTGCAGACCTTCGCTTTTGTAGATCCTGCCCCCTCCCGCAGTTCGCTGATTTAAACCTGTTATACTTATATCTTTCTTCAGCTCTGAAGAAAAGTCATCAGCCTCATCCGTTCACTTTGTTTATCTCCACGGATGTTTCCTGATCTGCTGAGTATTTCCAGAAATTTCTAGGATTTTGTTCAGATTTCCGGCATTCACAATATTTTGCTTTTCCTGTATAAAGATGGTGAAATCAGGTTCAATCTGGATTTAAGGAAAACTAAGGGGAATGGGGGAAAGCTGAATTATGGAAAAATGTGTCAGCTCTTCCCAGAGCCATCACACTTTCAATGGAAGGCAGGGTTCTATGATTCAGGAGTTTAATTTCTACGTGGACTGGAAGATTACAAAACGGCTCAAGATGTGAAGGTGATGAATGAATGATTCCGAGCAATTGTCCAATGGTTTCTTCCGGACATCTTGCCTGGTATTTTGAACCAACATGTAACAAAGCTGCATTTGTCCAGCTGTGCTTCCCGAGTGGTTAAGGTGTTGTACAAGATTGTTGTACATAGGGATCGATGTGAACGTTCAAACGCTGCTCAAAGCCTCCATGACTGAAATAATTATCTTCTTCTATCAGCTTCCTGACTTGAAACTTCTCAAATTCAATCCTTTGATGCCGCGTTTGGAAACAGAATAATTTCTCCAGTTTAATTAGATCATGCTTGTTTCTTAGAAACTGAACAAACTGAAAAAGCCAGTGAACAACAAATTCAGGAATGTGGTTGAAAAGCTTTATAGTAAAAAACATGATTTTTTTGCGAGGAAAAACAGGGCCTTCAGCTCATGGGCATTAACGAGGTTTGGTTTCACTCAGATGAAAGCAAAATATAGATGATTCTGGAAATTCAAAATAAAAACATAAAGCGCTGGAAAAACTCAGCAGGTCTGCCAGCATCTGTGGCGAAAGAAACAGAGTTCACATTTCGTGTCCATTTGACTCTTCATCAGAGCTGGCCTTTCTCTTGGTTGGCCTGGACATCAGCGTTGTGGATCCGCATTAAAAGAACTAACATGTTAAGATACAACGCCATTCTTACTGCCAAGAGAAACGGTCCTCCATATTTATACGAACAATCAAATTTAAATTGCTAGAAAACTCGATCAGATCACCTTCATTCTTCTATACTCAAGGCAATCGTAAATGGCAGAAGCCCTGAAACGGAAGAATGTGCAAGAGACCAGGGAGAAGGTTGAGGAGAGACAGGGGTTAATTTTACCTTCAGAGTGCCGGCACTGACACGATGGGCCGTGTGTCATTCTTCTGTGCTATAATCATTCTATGAGTTATGAGTATAGAACGTTAGCTTTATGTGACCCACTAAACACCACAATCTTATTAGTGAATATTTACTGCTTCCACCCTAAGTTCATTATAAACCTGATCGTTCCTCTGAGGCGTGTCTGCAGGCACATAAGTAATAGGAGTTGGTCTACCATGCATTTGTCTTCACGGATTCAAAAACTTTCAATAGCTTCTTGGCAACCCTTCCTCAATTGTGCATAGCTATAATCTATACTCCTTACTCAACGATTCGCATAGAACCTTGGGATTTTCTGATCCCTGCGTTGAACCCCTGAGCATCCACAGCTCTCCCGGGTCTGGAATTTAGAAGATTCCCAATCATTTGAGTGAAAACATTTTTCCACAATTCACGGCTACTGACAGATCATTTATTCTGAGAGTCTGGCAACAAGTACTGGAATCTCGAGCCTTATCAACCTTGTGTCGGACACATTCGCAGTCATTGATAGTGGTGTAGTTCTGAGCATGGCTGCTTTGCAAGCAATTAAACCGCTCTCGAGTCCCGGTTATCGAGGATCTTTGAACTCGTAACGAGTGACTTGGAAAGCCCCAGTGTCCAACTGAACTCATTGGAGTTCAGCTTATTTTATTTCCAAAATGCATTCGAGAGTAATTCAAATAAAAATACATTCAGCTCAATTTTGAAAATAATTCAGGCTTGTTCCTTGTTGATAATAATGATGCTTTTCCGTGAACTGTAATGTGAAACCGGAATATAATTATTGCGATAACGGCAGAAAGTGCTGGATAAACGCAGCAGGCAAGGCAGCAACTGTGAAGAGAAAAACATAGTTAATGCTTCGAGTCCAGTATGACTCTTCTTCGGAACCAGAGAGGTAGAAATATGATGGATTTTATGTTGTTGCATTAATGGGCTGGAGAAGGTGGAGCAGAATAGATCTGATACTCGATTAAGTTTAGAAAACTATTAATGAAAGCTAAAATCAAATCGTCTTGTTAAATAGTTCTGTTAAAGTCATGTTAAATGAAAAAGAAAAGCACGTTTTATTGTTTTTTTAAAGGGAAACAGCTGCTTCCTTCAGTTTTTTTTTTAAATTGTCGAATTAAGGAACAGCCAATGGCGGTCAGTAGCTTCGAGTGTTTCAGTTCACGGTGGGTGTTTGATTCAAACTCCAGCCAATTCCTGCTCGGGAGGATCCCTGACAGTTTTTTTTTAAGGCAGACATGCAGCAGACTATGTTCCCAACTTACAGGTTGTGCTGAGATCTCTTCATAAAATGGCCGGGACCAAGCAGACAGCGCCCAAATCGACCGGAGGGAAAGCTGCTCGCAAACACTTTGCTTCCGAAGGGGCCTGCCAGAAGCGTGTTCCAGCCAAGGATGGAATGAAGAAGCCTCATTGCTGCAGCCTGAGCACTGTGGCTCTGAGACGGATCTGCCTCTACCATAAATCCACCGAGCAGTTCATCTGCAACATGCCCTTCTAGCCCCTGGTGCATCAGATCTATCAGGACTTCAGCGTAGAACTGCGCTTCCAGGGACCGGATGTTATGGCCCTGCAGCAAGCCAGAGAGGCTGACCTGGTGGGGTAATTTGAGGACCCCAACCGGTGCCCCATCCACACATAGCGAACCAACATATTGCCCAAAGATATCCAGCTGAACCGCCGCGTCTGCGCACAGGGAGCCTAAAACTTGGCTTCAAATTCAACAGCTCTTATCAGAGTCACCAAATTGGCAAAATGAAGAGCTGTGAACTATAACTGCTGACACCAGCATTTCCCCATCCCCTATGGGACACTTGAAGCTGACTGCTTTTGATACCACCCAGTGCTTTGGCAGACCATTTCAGGGAGAATATCAAGAGCTTTGTGTCTGGAGTCACATGTTGACCAATCCATGTCAGAATGACCGTTCTGTAGCGAGTGAACTGTGTTTGATTCCGGTAATGCGGCTGAATTTAATTAATGGAGTGTGAGTCTCGCACCTGAACTAGAATTCCGAAATGGCATCTCCGGCACCGGCCAGACTCAGGTCACAAGTTTTCTTAGATTATTGTATAACGTTGCTGATGTATAAAGGATAGCTCTTTTCAAACACTATTTTAAGAAGGGGATATGTGTAAGCAGAAGGTGCTGGGAAATACTTGCCGGTAGATGGAATTAAGGAACTGGGGTTTGTATGAACTGATGTTCGCCCACTCCATGAATGGGTCTGAAACCGCTTCCCTGGGCAAACTGAGAAACAGGTCTTCCCTAACCGATGTGTGCTTCTGGCATTTTCCTTCTTTGAAACTGGATGAACTTGAAGCTTTCATGCGATTGGTCTGGAGAACTGAACAACATTTCTCATCTCTTGGGGTTCGCATCGCGTCTTTCACTAATAAGTATTCAGTGCTTACATTCCAGTGTTTTGTTTCATTTTAAAATAATTCAACTCGAACAGGATGCGGAGCTAACACTTGAATCTCAGACAGGGAACCTGCTTAATCTCTCAGTTATATTGAGGAACATGGGGCAGTGAGGACTGTCAGTAAATAGAATAGATCTGGTCACGGACTCAGATATCGGATTGTGTTTCCGCGTCCATTCCACTCCTCTCAGCAATGGAATCATGAAATGAGTGAATCTCTTCAGACAGTAACCAGTCCTTTCACAGAGAATGCGGGTGGCTTTTAAAAGAACCTTTGGGTTTTAGCACGTGAAAGTTTGTCCACTTTACTTGCCCTTGGGCATCACAGCGCTGCTTCTCCTGGGCAGCAGCCCGGCTAGCATATTAGGCGGCCAGTCGCCCTGAGCGCTGGTGACACCTCCCAGCATCTTGTTGAGTTCCTGGTGATAGCGGACGGGCAGCTGAAGGTGGCGGCGGATGATGTGGCACCTCTTGTTGAAACCATGGCTGCGTTACCGGCCAGTCCGCGGGTTTCATCTGTCCGATACTCGAGCACAACAGCCAGATTGACCGGGGCTCCGGAACCAACACGCTCAGCTGAGATCATCTTTTACAGGACCCTGTGAACATGGCGGACAGGGAGCTGCATTCCGGCCCGCGATGGACGGGACTTGGTCCTGGCTCGAGCATGCCCGCTGCTCTTTCGTCTTCCAGATATTTCCAATGTTGGTCTTTTACAGAGAACAACCACGTTATTTAGCATTTACTGCTCTTATGGACTGAATGCTCCTCTGATTAGTTTCCCTTTATTATACTGCATTTGGCTATTCTTTTTCTATAGCCGATCTGATTACTGGGAGGCTGAATTTGGGGGAAGTTACCCGCCAGAACGGCCAGAAATAAGGATGTCGCCATTTCAAAAAAAGCCTACCAACCTCCGTGTCAGAATGAAACGGATCAAAAATATGCCGTCCTCAGTTAGAGATTTAAATCCAGTTCTCTTTATTCTGCGTTATCGAGCTCGGCCCGTCAACAATCTCAGGCACTGTTTCAAAATCATGTATAAATTCTGCTTCATGCTGTTACCTATTTCAAATTTTACCGGGTGGGAATAATTCCCCGTTCACAATCCCCCCTGAACGGAAAGATGTTAGTTACGTTCCTCTGAAAGTAACAAATGAGACTTGACACTCCATCCCTAGTCAAAGACACTCCTGCACAGCCGAGCCCTGAACCGAGCCCTCAAATTATCCCTATTCCACTCTCTAATAATCTATCTCCGGATTGAGCAGCTGTGTCGGCAAATTTTAGTGTTTATAAATAATAGCGTAGGAATCGTGGGGGATTTCAACTTCCCCAACATTAACTGAATTCGTCACAGTGTGATCGATTTAGAGAGTGCGGAATTCTCAAAATACATCCAGGAGAGCATTTTAAGCCAGTGCGTACAGGGTCGTACAAGAGAGGGGGAGGTCTTTGACTTAATATTAGGGAATGAGGGGCGGGGCGGGGGGGGGGGGGGGTGGGGTCAAGTGGTAGAGGTATTCCCGGGGAATCATTTTACAGAAAGTGATCATAATTCTTTTAGATTCAGCGTTGCTATAGAAAAGGACAAGAATGGGACAGAAGTCAGAGCTCTAAATTGTGGGAAGGCCTATTTTAATCAGATCAGATATGATTTGTCCAGAGTGGACTGGGAGAAGCTAATTTTAGATAAATTTGCGATAGAACCGTAGAATTCATTCCAGAAGGAAATAAGGATAGTACAGGGCCAAGATATTACAGTAAGGATAAAGGGAGGGAACAACAAATCCATGGGAACCCTGGATACCGAGGTATATACAGGATCAGATAAAAAGAAAAAGGGATGTTTATGGCAGACACTGAGGCCTCAAAACAGTGGAAGCCCTAGAGGATTATAGAATGTGTAGGAGGGAGTTTAGAAATGAAGTTAGGAGAGAAAAAAGGGGGCAGAAAAATCATAGGCAGCTAAAATAAAGGAAAATCTGAAGTTATTTTACAATTTCATTCAGAGAAAGAGTAGGGCCCATTAAGTACCATATTGGTAAGTTGTGTGTGGAGCTGGAAGACTTATGAGCATTCTAAGTGAATACTTTGTGTCAGTGTTCACAAGTTAGGCGGGAGACGTGGGTATGGAAATCAGGCAGAAGGACTCCGATATATTTAAATAAATTAGCATTGAAAGGGAGGAGGCTCCAAGTGGCCTGTGAGGCTTAAACATAGATATACTCCTGGTTCGGATGAAATGTAACCATGGCTGTGGAGTGAGGCAAGGAAGGCGATAGCAGGGATGCTGGCAATAATTTTCAATACCCCTCTGGCTGCAGCAGAGTGCCAGAGGACTGGAGGACAGCCAATGTGTTATCGTTATTTAGGAAGTGAGGAAGGGATAAACCAGAGAACCACAGGTCAGTCAGTCAAAAATGAATGGTGGGGAGAATATGGAAGCTATTCTGCTGGATAAATTAATCTACACTTCGGGAGGCAGGGATTAATCAAGGACAGTTTGCGTGGTTTTGTTAAGGGATGGTCATGTCTGTCCAATTTCATTGGAGCTTTCAAAGAGGTAACCAGCTTAATAGATGAGGACAATGCATTTGACGCAGCGCTCTTGGACTTCAGCATGGCTTTTGATAAGGTCCAGCATGGGAGACTGATAACGAAGTTAAGAGCCCATGGAATCCAAGGCAATTTGGCAAATTGAATCCAGAATTGGCTGAGCGGCAGGAAGCAGAGGGTGATTGCCGATGATCTTAATTGTGACTGGATCCTTGTGTCCACTGGGGATCCTCAGGGATCAGTGTTGGGCCCCTTTCTGTGTCTGGTATATATAAAAGATTTAGACTTGTATGTAGGAGAATTGATTAGCAAGTTTGCAAATGACACGAACATTGATGGGGTATAAAATAGTGAGGAGGATAGCCTTAGATTGCAGGTGGATATGGAAGGGCTCGTCAGATGGGCTGATCATTGTCAAATGGAATGTAATCTGGATAAGTGTGTGGTGATGCACTTGGGCAGAACAAACAAGGCACGGGAATACAGTTTGAATGATAGGATCCTGGAAAGTAGCGAGAATCAGGGGGACATTGAATTACATGTCCACCGGTCTCTTAAGGAGCGGGGCAGTGGTTTAGGAGGCTTTTGTGAAAGAGGCATTTATTAGCCAAAGCATGGAATATAAAAACAGGGAGCTTATGCTGGAACTGTATAAAACGTTGGCTACGCCACAGGTGCAATATTGCATGCAGTTCTGGAATCAGCATTACAGGAAGGATATAATTTGTGTAGTGTGCAGAACAGATTTACCAGAATGTTGTCTGGGCTGGACGGTTTGAGTTGGGAAGATTTTGGATAGACTGGAGTCATTTTCCCTGTTGCTGAGGAGATTCAGAGGGGACATCATTGAGGTGTATCAATTATGACGGGCATAGATAGGGCACACAGGAACGAACTTTTGCACTTCGTAGTGGAGTCAATAGTCAGGAGGCATAGATTCAAGGTAAGGGGGAGGAGGATTAAATGGGGATTTAGGGAAGAATTTCTTTCACCCAGAGGTTGGTGGGAATCTGGAACTTACTGCTTTAAAGTGTAGTGGAGGTAGAAACTCTCAAAACATTGAAGATATATTTGAATGTGCTCTTGCTATGAAATGGCAAACAAGTCTATAGGCCAATTGCTAGTAAATGAAATGATGATAGTTAGGTGGTTGTTTGCCTGGCGCAGACTCGAAGGGCCGAAAGGCATTTTGTGTGCTGTAGACCTGTATGACTCTAAGACTATGTTTCCCTCTCTCTCTGGCTCTCCGTCTCTCCCTCCCTGTCTTTCTCATTTTGTCTGTCTCTATCTCTCTCTCTCTATTTCTCTCTCTCTCTGTCCATCTCTCTCCCCCTCTTTGTCTCACTATCTTTTCTATCTTTCTCTCTCTCTGCCTCTCTCAGCCTCTCACTCACCGTCTCTTTTCTCTCTGCCTCTCCAGCCCCATCTCTCCCTCTCTATTGCCCCCTCTACACATCTCTCGCTACAGCTCTTCATCTTCCCTTATCTCCCTGCATCTCCCTCTCTCTCTTCATCGCCCATCGTCTCCCTCCGTGTCCTTCTCTCCTTCTTTTTGCCTCCATCTCTCTCGTCATATTCCTTTATCTCTATACATCTCTCCCTCTCTCCTTAACTCAGTCCCTCGCTCTCTTTCTCCCTGCCTGTAATTCTCTCTCACTCTTTCTGTGTCTGCTCACTCTCTCTCACTCACTCTCGCTGTTCCTCTCTAGCCTTTCTCTCATTCTCTCTCTCGCTCTCTCCTTATGTCCCTCTCTATGTCTCTCTGCCCCTCAGTCTGTCTCTCTATTGCAATCTCTCTATTCCTCACTCCTCTACAACCCCATCTCTCTCAATCTATCATTCATCTTGCTGTTTCTCTATCAATCTTTTCCGTTCCCTCTTCCTCAGTCTATCTCTGTTTCTGTCTGCCTCTCCCTGTCCATCGCTTTCTGCCTGCTCTCTCACTCCGTCTCTCCCTCTTTGTTGATCAATCCCCATGCTTCCACTCCAGCTCCCGTCGCTCCGCCCCTCTCTGTGCATCCCGCTCTCCCTCAATCGCCCACTGCCTCTCTCTTTCTCCTGCCCTCCTTTTCACCATTTACCCCTCTCTCCTTTCAAATCTGTCTATCTGTTTTTCTATCTTGCTCGCGTTGTCTCCCTCCCTATCTTTCTCCACCTCTCTCTCCATTTCTCCCTCTCACTCTCTCATTCACTCTCTCTCTATTACTCTCTCTGCCTCTCATGGTCTATATCACTATGTCCCTATCCCTCTCTCTCTTTCTCTCTCCCTCTCTCTCTCTCTCTCTCTCGCTCTCTGCCCGTCTTTCCATCACTTTCTCCAACCCTCTCTCTCGCCCTCTTATTCACATCCTTGTGATCGATCTCCTTCTAATTCGTGGAATCCCAGGAGCAATCATGGAGGGTTGGTAATTCCAAACACATTGGTGGAAAAGATGCTCTTCAATACCCCTCTCTCTCTCTCTCTCTATCTTCCACTCCCTTTCTCTGTCTCTCACTCCTTTTCTCTTGCTCTCTCTACATCTCTCTTTCTTTATTCTCTGTCTCTGTCTCTCCCTCTTTCTATCTTGTTCTCTCTTATTGCCCCCTTTCTCTCTCTTTCCTTCTCTCCACTTCTCTCTTACACTCTTTCTCTCTTGTCTCTCTATCTCTGGCTCTATCTTTCTGCCTATCATTCTCCTTCTCCCATTCCCTCTCCCACACTCTATATCTTGTTTTCTCTCGCTCTCTCTTTCCCTCTATCTCTCTCGCTGTACATCTCTCTCTCTATCCTTCTTTCTCTCTCGTTCTTTGCCTCTCTGTTTCTCTGTCTATCACTCTCTCGGTTTCTCAAGCTTTTTGTATCCCACTGTCTCTCTCCATTCCTCTCTCACTCTCCATTTCTCTCCCCCTCTGTCTCTCTCTCGATCCCGCCCTCTCCCTCTCTCTCACCATCTCCAGCTATTCCTCCATTTTTGTTTCTCTCTCTCTATCTCTATCTATGTATCTATCTATCTCTTTCTCTCTTTCTCCCTCTTTCTATCTCTCCCTCTGTGTGTGTGTGTGTCTCCCATGGTCTCTGTCATTCACTCTCTCTCACCCTCTCTCTCTCTGCTTGCATCTAGATCTCTATCTCCGTGTGTTTCCCTCTGTTTCAATCTATCTGCTTCTATCTCTGTCTCTCTCTCTCACTCCCTCTGTCTCTTTCTGTCTCCCACCTGCTACTTTCCATCTCCTTCTCTCTGTCTCTCCCACTCTTCCTCTCCCACTCTGTTTCTCCCTCTGTGTGTCTCATTTCCAGCCTCCCTTTCTCTCCTCCTCTACCCGAGCCATCCTCTATCCCTTCATCTCCCATGGCATTGCTAATACTTCTTCTGTCCCTTTCTCGTTCCCTCTCTATCCACCACCCTATTTCTTTAACAGAGGTGGGAAGGGACTGGACAAGGGGAGAGAGAATTACCTGGAAAAACTCAGCAGGTCTGGCAGCATCGGCGGAGAAGAAAAGAGTTGACGTTTCGAGTCCTCATGACCCTTCGACAGAACTTGATTTCGAGTAAATATAAGCTGGTTTAAAGTGTGTGTGTGGGGAGGCGGAGAGAGAGAGAGAGAGACAGAGGTGCACCTCTGTCTCTCTCTCTCTCTCTCCGCCTCCCCACACACACACCTTAAACCAGCTTATATTTACTCGAAATCAAGTTCTGTCGAAGGGTCATGAGGACTCGAAACGTCAACTCTTTTCTTCTCCGCCGATGCTGCTAGACCTGCTGAGTTTTTCCAGGTAATTCTCTCTCCCCTTGTCCAGTCCCTTCCCACCTCTGTTTTTGTTTTGGATTTCCAGCATCCGCAGTTTTCTTTGTTTATATCTCTGTGTTTAATTGACTGCCACTGCTCTTCAAGAAATGCCTACCTCCTTGAAGAAGTTCTGTTCCTCTCTGCGACAAGATTTCCGTATCTCTCTGTTGCCTTGTTCACCTTCTTTGCTTTCCATTTCCCTCCTAGTGTTTGACAAGGTGTTCACTAAAACCCGCTTTCACAGCCATATCTCCTTTCTCAGTGACTGCCTCCGTCTCCGAATTACCCCACGTGGATTTCAACTGAAATTCCACCCCTCATCTTTCGAACCCACCCAGGATTACCGGTATCTCCGGGACATAAAACGTTTCTCAGACTGCTGTTCCCGTCACATTCTGAAATCCACACTCAGTGCCATGCGCCGCCATATGAACACACTCGACCTCTCCCTCCAGCAGCACCGCCGTACCCTTTTTCAAAGCTGCGCGTGCCCCCAGTTTCATTTTATCCTTCGGCTCATCCGACGCCTCAACAAGAAACTTTTTCTCTTTCTCTCAACTGCTAAGGAACGCAAGCTCCAACAACTCATCGACACCAACACCCATCTAGGACCCTCCACCCCAGCCTGTCCCTCCGTCCCCACCCCATCTTCCAATCCCAGCCCCAGCCGTGTATTCACTATACCCCCTGACCTTCCCCTCTCCGATGCTGAACGTTCAGTGCTCAGCAAAGGACTTAGTTTCATACCCTTACGCCCTCACCTCAATGAATTTTGGGCTCGGCATGATACTGAACTCTTCTTTCGCCGTCTTCGTCTCCGGGCTCACTTCTTCGGGCAGGAGTCCTCTCCCAGTTCAACGGATCCTTTTACCCATCTCCAATATTCTCCCTCCACCTGGACCCCTCCCTCTGGATTCTTACCTTCTCTTGATCTTTTCATTGAGAACTGTCGGCGCGACATTAGTCGTCTCAATTTCTCTGCTCCTCTCACCCATTCTAACCTGTCTCTCTCTGAACTTACTGCACTCCATTCTCTCAGGTCCAACCCTGACATTGTCATCAAACCCGCTGACAAGGGTGGTGCTGTTGTTGTCTGGCGCACTGACCTCTACCTCGCGGAGGCTGAGCGTCAACTCGCGGACACTTCCTCCTACCTCTCCCTGGACCATGACCCCACCACTGAACATCAAGCCATTGTTTCCAGGACTGTCACTGACCTCATCTCCTCTGGGGATCTCCCTCCCACAGCTTCCAACCTGATAGTCGCCCAACCTCGGACGGCCCGCTTCTATCTCCAACCCAAAATCCACAAACAGAACTGCCCCAGTAGACCGATCGTCAGCTTGCTCCTGCCCCACAGAACTCATTTCTCGTTATCTTGACTCCCTTCCAGTTCCCTGGCTCCAACCGCTTCCTCTTCACCATGGACGTCCAATCCCTCTACACCTCCATCCCCCACCAGGATGGTCTGAGGGCCCTTAGCCTCTTCCTCGAACAGAGGCCCGAACAATCCCCATCCACCACTACTCTCCTCCGTCTGGCTGAACTTGTTCTCACGTTGAACAATTTCTCCTTCAACTCCTCTCACTTCCTCCAAATAAAAGGTGTGGCTATGGGTACCCGCATGGGCCCCAGCTATGCCTGTCTCTTTATGGGGTATGTGGAACATTCCTTGTTGCAGTCCTACCCCGGCCCCCTTCCACAACTTTTTCTCCGGTACATCGATGATTACTTCGGTGCCGCTTCATGCTTTCGTCGGGATTGGAAAAAATTATTAATTTTGCTTCCAATCTCCACCCCTCCATCATTTTCACGTGGTCTATCGCTGACACTTCCCTTCCCTTCCTTGACCTCTCTGTCTCAATCTCTGGTGATAGACTGTCCACCAATATCCATTACAAACCCACCGACTCCCACAGCTACCTAGACTACAGCTCCTCACACCCCGCTTCCTGTAAGGACTCCATCCCATTCTCCCAGTTCCTTCGCCTTCGTCGCATCTGTTCTCATGATGCTACCTTCAAAAACGGTTCCTCTGACATGTCCTCCTTCTTCCTTAACCGAGGTTTTCCACCGCCGGTCGTTGACAGGGCCCTCAACCATGTCCGGCCCATCTCCCGCGCATCCGCCCTCACGCCTTCTCCTCCCTCCCAGAAACATGATAGGGTCCCCCTTGTCCTCACTTATCACCCCACCAGCCTCCGCATTCAAAGGATCATCCTCCGCCATTTCCGCCAACTCCAGCATGATGCCACCACCAAACACATCTTCCCTTCACCCCCCTTATCGGCATTCCGTAGGGATCGCTCCCTCCGGGACACCCTGGTCCACTCCTCCATCACCCCCTACTCCTCAACCCCCTCCTATGGCACCACCCCATGCCCACACAAAAGATGTAACACCTGCCCCTTCACTTCCTCTCTCCTCACCGTCCAAGGGCCCAAACACTCCTTTCAAGTGAAGCAGCATTTCACTTGCATTTCCCCCAACTTAGTCTACTGCATTCGTTGCTCCCAATGTGGTCTCCTCTACATTGGAGAGACCAAACGTAAACTGGGCGACCGCTTTGCAGAACACCTGCGGTCTGTCCGCAAGAATGACCCAAACCTCCCTGTCGCTTGCCATTTTAACACTCCACCCTGCTCTCTTGCCCACACGTCTGTCCTTGGCTTACTGCATTGTTCCAGTGAAGCCCAACGCAAACTGGAGGAACAAGACCTCATCTTCCGACTAGGCACCTTACAGCCTTCCAGTCTGAATATTGAATTCAATAACTTTAGGTCGTGAGCTCCCTCCCCCATCCCCACCCCCTTTCTGTTTCCCCCCTTTTTTTCCCCTTTTTTTTTCCCTATAAATTTTATAGATTTTTCTTTTCCCACCTATTTCCATTATTTTCAAATATTTTAAAATCTTTTATGCTCCCCCCACCCCCACTAGAGCTGTACCTTGAGTGCCCTACCATCCATTCTTAATTAGCACATTCGTTTAGATAATATCACCAACTTTAACTTTAACACCTATGTGTTTCTTTGTACCATTGTCACTGACATCTTTTGATGATCTGCTTCTATCACTGCTTGTTTGTCTACACAATGCACCTCTGTCTCTCTCTCTTTCTCTCTCCGCCTCCCCACACACACACCTTAAACCAGCTTATATTTACTCGAAATCAAGTTCTGTCGAAGGGTCATGAGGACTCGAAACGTCAACTCTTTTCTTCTCCGCCGATGCTGCCAGACCTGCTGAGTTTTTCCAGGTAATTCTCTCTCCCCTTGTCCAGTCCCTTCCCACCTCTGTTTTTGTTTTGGATTTCCAGCATCCGCAGTTTTCTTTGTTTATAACCCTATTTCTTTACCCATTTCCCTACTTCTCTCTCACTTTCTCTGTTCCAGTCGTGCTCTCTTTTACTCTCCCACTGGCACTCCCACCTTATGTCTCTTTCTCAGTCTCCCACCCAATCTCTGAATTTCTGACTCTCTCATTCTTTCCCACTAACTCTCTCTCTATGTCAGGCATTGTATCTCTTTCTCTCCCTGCCTCTCTGTCTTTATTTCTTTATCTATCTTTCTTTATCTCTCTCTATCTATCTTTCTCTCTCTCTCCCTCTCTCTCATTCTCTCTCTCTCTCTCTCTCTCTATATATATAGTTATATATATATATATATGTATATATATAACTCCCTCTCTCTCGATGTATCTCTCTCTAACTCTCTCTCTCTGTCTCTCCCTCTCCATCTCTTTCTGACTTCCTCTACCGCTCTGTCGCTCCACATCCGTTTCTCACACACCCTGTCCCCCTCTCCAGCTCACAGTCTTTCCTTCTCTCTCGGCATCATTGGTTCTCTCTCCAAACCCCACTGTGTACTTCTGCCTCCACCTCTGCCTTTATCTGTCTCCCTCTCTCTACATTTCGCCTTATCTTTATCCATCTCATTTCCTGGCTCTCAGTCTCTTCTACTCTTTCTCCATCTCGATCTATCCCTATCACCATCTCTCTCTCTCTGTCTCTCTTACTCGCTCAGTTTAACTCTCATGTTTTCTATCCAACTGTCTTTCTCTGCCTTGCTCCCTCTATCTATCTATCTATGTATCTATGTATCTATGTATCTATGTATCTATGTATCTATGTATCTATGTATCTATGTATCTATCTATGTATCTATCTATCGATCTATCTATCTATCTATCTATCTATCTATCTATCTATCTATCTATCTATCTATCTATCTATCTATCTATCTATCTATCTACCTATTTATCTATCTATCTATCTATCTATCTATCTATCTATCTATCTATCTATCTATCTATCTATCTATCTATCTATCTATCTATCTATCTATCTATCTATCTATCTATCTATCTATCAATATTTCTAACTATGTATCTATATATCAGTTTCTCTCTCTTTCTCTCACTATCTGTCCTTGCCTCTCCCTCGCCAAATCTTTACCTCTGCGTCTTCTGTTCCGTTCCCCCCTTTCTGTTGCTCCATCCCCATGTATTGCTCAATGGATCCATCTCCCCATCTCTCACCTCTTTTCCCTCTCTTCCTCCACCTTCCACTTTTTCCCTCTGTCTGCTTCCCGCCTTCCCACCGTCACCCTCTCGCTCTTCATTTCCATCTTTCTAGTCATCTCTCCCTCTTTCTCTGACTCTCTTCTACTCTTTACCTCTCAGTCCCTTTCTAACTCCTTCTTCCCTTTGTCGCTCTCTTTCTCTCTGCCTCTCCTACTCTCTCCTTGTTGATCATTACCTCTACCCTCTCTCTCTCTCTGTCTCTCTGTATTATTTCTCTCTATGTCCCTATGACTGTCCTTATGCCTCCATTTCATGGCACCTCTGTTTCCCTCTCTCTTTCCCGCTCTCTCTTTCTCTTTCTCTCTCCCGCTCTCTCTCTGTCTCTCTCCCTCTCTATCTCTCTCGATCTCTCCCTCTCCATTCCTTTCTTAATTCCTCTCCCACTCTGGCTCCTGGCCTCTGTTCCACACCACCCACCCCCCCCCCACCCGATGGCCCTCTCCTGCTCACAGTCTTTCCATCTTACTGGGCGTCTCCCGTTCTCTCTCCAATTCCCACTGTATACTTCCACCTCCATCTCTGCCTCTATGCGCCTCCCTCTCTCTACATTTCCCTCTATCTATCTCTTTCTCACTCTCTGGCTCTAAGTCTCTCCCTCCCTATCTTTCTCCTTCCCTATCTATCCCTATCTCTTCATCTCTCTTTCTGTCTCTCTTGTTTTCTACCCCTCTGTCACTCTCTTTCTCTCCATCTACTATCCACATATGTACATATCTTTCTTCTACTTATCTATGTATCTATTTCTCTATCTATCTATCTATCTATCTATCTATCTATCTATCTATCTATCTATCTATCTATCTATCTATCTATCTATCTATATCTCTCCCTCTGCCTTTCCCTCGTCCTAACTTTATGACTGTCTCACCCGGTCCCTATTCTCATTTCTGTTTTTCCCTCTCCATGATTCGTTCTCTTCCCTTTCTCCCTCCACCTCCCACTGACACCCTCTATCTTCCTCTCGCATCCCACCATCACCCTCTCTCTCTTCCTTTCCCTCTTTCTAATCCATCTATCCTTCTCTCTCTCCCTCTGTACTACTCTTTACCTCTCTCTCTCTTTCTATCTTCCTCCATCTTCTCTCTGTCCCTCTCTTTTTTTCTCTGACATACCCTCTGCCTCTCTTTATCTCCCCCTGTTGATCTTTCTGCCGCCCCCTCTCAATGTCTCTCTCTCTCTTTCTCTCTCTCTGTGCCTCTCTTCTCTCTCTCTATGTGCCTCCATCTGTATGTCTGCCTCTCTTTCTCTGTGGCTCGGTTTTTCTCTCTCAATCCATCTTTCTCTCTCTCTCTCTTTGTCTCTTTCTTTCTGCCTCACTCTCTCTATCCTTCTTTCTCTCTCTATGACTTTATCTCCCTGTAACAGTTTTTCTCTCTGTCTCTCCTCTGTTTCTACCACAATATATCTCCCTTACCGCCTCTTCTTCTTTCTGCCTCTCCCTCTCTTCATCTCCTTCCCCTTCTCCCCCTCTCTGACTTTCCCTCTCTGGCTCTCCCTTTCTATCTCTCTTCCTCCCTCCCTATTTGTCACTTTGTCTCTCCGTCTCTCTCTCTCTCTCTATCTATTTATCTCTATATCTCTCTCTCTCTCTCTCCCTCTTCCTCTCTCTATCTTTCTCGGTTTCTCTCTCTATATATCTCTACATCTCTGTCCTTCTCTCTGCCTCTGCCGCTCTGTCAATCCCTGCCCATCTCCCCTCTTCATGCCCCACTTCCACCTTTCCCACTATGCCTCTCAGCCCATCTCCCCTTCTCTCTTTGTCTGCGCCTGTCTATCTCCGTCGCCATATCTCCATCTCGCTTACTCTCTCTCTCGGCATCTCCCTCTATTTCTCCCTCACCTTCTCTTTCTCTTTCTCTCTCTCTCTCCCTCTCTATCACTCTCTATATGACCCTCCAACTCTCTCTCTCTGTCGCTATCTCTTTTTCCCTCTTTCTGTTCCTCCCATTTCCCATGAACCACCAAAGCTGACCCTGAAATGATGCCAACTCTGTTAACCATTAATCCTGGCCTCACTGCTTCCTTATGCTTTCAGTTCCTTTGACCGTCACACCGGTGCTTTCTGGGAGTTGTCTTCCTAACATTCAGGTCCGAACAGCATGAACAAACGCGCTGATATACTTGCAGCACCCATCCCACTCCAATGTGGTGAGAGTGTGTAAGAGCATCGGGTGGTGGTGGGAGGGAGGGGGTGTTGGCGGTGCTTTTGTTCAGGATTGTGGGTTGTGTGCAATGATTGAGGGTTGTCCATGATATACAGGCAACCCAGCCAATAGGAGAGCAAAGCTGTTTGGATTTGTTAGTGTTCCCTGCCCAGTTCGTGAGGGAAATCCATGAAGGACAGGCAGGCAGGCCATTGTGAGTATATATATGTTAGCAGGTGAATTTTATGTCTTTAATGAGATATCACAGTAATGGATAAGCAGCCCGTCCAATGAAGGGCACAGGCGTCAGGAGGCAGTTTTTTTTTTGTCCAATCAGTGAGGAGTTGTCATGATGGCCCTGCCCAAGCCAAATGGAGGACAGCGATGTTTGGAGGTGGGTTTTACTGTTTCCACTTAATGAGAATATGATTAATGGAGAGGCAGCCCAACAATTGTGAGGGCAGCGATGTTTGGAGGTATTTTATTTTTTTGAGTCCAATTGGTGAATGTTGTCCATGACGGACAGGTGCACGTGACAGCAGAGTTGTTAAGATATGTTTTATTCTGTGCAATCAGTGAGGGGCATCCATGATGGAAAGACACCCTGACCAATGGGATGGTAGAGATGATCAGTGGTGGGTTTCTCTTTCCAATCGGTGAGCAGTATCCATGATGGATAGACCCTGGCCAGTTTGAGGGCAGAAATGTTAGGTGGTGAGTTATCTATGTCAAATAAGTGAGGAGTAAACAAGATGGCAGACAACCCTCGCATTTTGAGGGCAGAGATTTTAGCAAGTGTTTTTGTTTTATTGCAATCTGTGAGGGATATCCATGATCGACAGGCAGCCAGCTGAATGGGGATGGGGGAGCGGGGAGGGGATGTGTGCAGACCTTTTAGGAAGTGGGCTTTTCTCTCCAATCAGTGAGCGGCCTTCATGATGGACAGGTAGCCGTGCCAATTAGAAGTTAGTGATGTTTACAGCTGCGTTATTCAGCCCAATCTATGAGTGGCATCCATGATGGATAGTCAACCTGCTTAATAGGAGGGCAGAAATTTTAGCAAATTGATTTTTATTGTCCCATAAATGAGGTGCGTCCAACATGGAAAGCCAGCCCGGCCAACTAGAGGGCAGATAAGTTTGGTGGTGATGTTTTTTCCTCTGTGCAGTCAGCAAGGCCTGTCCATAATGCATAGGGAGTCCGCCCAATGCGAACTGTCAGTTTTTAAGTTCTTCTCGTGATTGAATGAACTGAAGAATTGGAGTCAAAGGATGTTTCAGCACATTCTTCAACAGCTGTCTGAACGGAGTCTGTGTCAGGGAAAAAATAGCACTGTTTGTGCAGCTGCTCAGGAGGTGCAGCATTAAGCCCAATTCCACAGCAAAGTTATCTAACCAAACAGTTTCAAACCCCAAATCATACATCCGGCTCCATATAGAATGAATTGTTACGGGTGACCACAACAGGATGAAATTCGCCGATATCACAAAGAGCAAAATAATGGATTTCCTTCAGCCCTCCATCTCTGTGTCCCTGGGACTCTCCCCACTGCTGTGAGCCCGGAGTCTCCTGCGGGCTCTGCTGCTCACTAAAATGTGTCTGACAGTGAGGACATTAAGTAGCAAAATCAGGACAAAAGGAAGACCCGGGGTTTGGATAAGCTGGTGGAACTCGATTGTACCCCAGAACGGAGAGCACTAAGCATCGGTTGTAACAAAACAAAACCGGGGATGTTCACCAGCTGATACAGACCTGTGAACATAAAATACCATAAGATGTTCTTTGAACAGCTCAGCACAGTCAGTGTTGCCAGAACCACAGTCGCTGTTTTCTCACTGCAATACTTACTTTTAAGCTTTGGGCAACAAATGGCCACAAATTGATCAAAGGTGAAAGTGACGGTGAACCAGACAGAACAGTTAGTTGCTGCATAAAACAGCACAGCGTGGATATTACACACAGGGAAGGAGTACTGGAAAGGAAAATGTTCCAGAAAAAACAATCGGGATCTGTTTCAAAATCAGGTCCAGGATAATGACCAGTAGATCCGCCACTGCCATGGCAACCAGGTAACAAATGATACATTTGGTAAGACTACAGGTATGCACATATGGGTCGCGATTGTGAATATGTTCACTACAAGGAACGGAAACAAAAAAAATATATTATGCACCAGCTTGTGGAAGAAGATAACATTTTGAATGAGGAGTTGTTGATATTTTCAAAAATGTGCATGACCCTCTCACATATTGAATTCCATCGTCATGAATTAACAGACAATTAGCTCTCTGATACATTGGAAGACATTAGAGATTAAATACAAACACTAGAGGTGGGGAAGGAATGGAGGGAGCAGTGATGGGGAGTGAGACATAATAGCGGGGCTAAATTTGAAATGGGAGCGACGGGATAAGGGGAGGACTCATGAGTGAATGGGAGAAGTCATGAGTAACAGAGAGTTGAGGATGATTGGGAAAAACCAGACGTACTGGTGGAATTACAGACAGTGAAGAGATATAGGAAAATTTCCACTTTATCCCTCTTCTCTGCTGACATACACACTCACAAACTCTCACAGACAGTTTCTCTTTCTCTCATGCACACAGAGCCACATGCAGACACCGCAAGCTCAATTAGGAATTGAGAATTAATGCAGGCCTAGCCAGCGAAGCCCACATCCCGTAAAAAAAATAATTAGTTAATTTCAAAATGCTTTCACACACACACACACACACACACAGGCACAAACACAGGTACACACAAGCTGTGACACACACAAGCAAACGCAAGGCCACACAAACATGTAATGGCAAAACACCACACACGGTTTCAAACAAACTTTTGCACCCACAGAAACACGCAAATGTGCACACAGGCAAATGCAGAAGTTCACTCACATACACATACACAAACACACACGCACATACTCAAAGTATTCACATGGAAGCTGTCTTACAGACACGCATGCACTGACACCCTCAGAAGACACACACACGCACAAACAAACAAATACACACACAGACAAAAACATAAAAGCATATGCACACATGCATGTTCAAACACTCACAAACTGAAGCAACATGCACACTCAATCTTGCATGTACAGATGCACCGAGAACCACAGAACACACAAAGACACAAACACGCATACACACATACTGAACAGCACACATGCACACACACTAACATTCACATTCAAACGTGGAGCCACAAACTGAAGCACTCACACACATGCACAGACACAGTTTGGAAATACTCCAAGAAAGTTCCATGACTAGCTATCAGTGTTAGAAATTAGGTTTAGCTTCAGTAGTTTACGTTTGGATGGACATTCTGTGTTTGACAAAGTGCTCAGTTGAAATTTAGTTTCTCTATAAAACGGTATCTTCATTTCTAATGACAATTTAATGACTTGACGCTTATTAATGTAGGGTAATTTAGGCTGTTGGCTAGCAGCAGCGATCCAGATCAGCAGGGCCCTCCCACAGGAACACACAGGTAAGGGTTTGAGTTCGGCCTGAAGCAGGATGCCAGAGATGCTGGAGCAAGGGGCCAGAGAGCACGTTTCAACCTATAAGAAAAGGGTTGCTGATTTCAGGGGAGATGCACATGAGAAAAACTTCAAAAAGATCTTCCAGTTAATGGAGAGGTATTTATCTGGGAAAACGCCCTATTAAGTGAAGGTAAGAGAGATTGGCGGAGAATCAGGGGTACTCAGCATGGCTTTGTCAGGGAGAGATCATGTCTAACAAATTTGATTCAATTTTTTCGAGGAGGTGGTTAGGTGTGTAGATGAGGGTCATGCAGTTGATGTGGGCTGCATGGACTTCAGTAAGTCTTTTGACATGTTCTCGCATGGGAGAATTTACAAAAAGTAAGAGTCCATGATAGCCAGGAAAATTTGAAAAATTGTATCCAGCATTTCTTAGTGGTAGAAGGGAGGGTGTGATGGTCGAATCCGCGACTGCAAAACTGTGATGGTCGTTTACCACTGGGATCAGTCCTAGGACCCTTACTATTGCAGTGCACGTTAATGATTTCGACCTGAATATATTAGGTATGATCAGTAAGTTCGCAGATGAGGCGAAAAAAATGGTTGTGTTATAAATAGTGAGGAGGAAACTTTTAGATTACATGAGGAAATACAGGGCTGTTAAGATGGGCAGAGATTGGCAAAAGAAATTTGATCCTGAGAATTGTGAGGTGATGCATTTTGAGTCGGCTAACACTGCAAGGGAATGCAGAAGGAATGATAGGATCCTACAATTAAAGGGCATCAGAGAGAATTTCAAATGCCCATATATCACTGAAGGGATCAACCCTGTTGATAATGTGGTTAAGAATGCAGATGGCACATTGCCTTTATTAGCTGAAGCATAGAAGATAAGAGCAGGGAGGTTTTGTTGGGGCTTTATAAACACAACCGTAGTACTGTGTGCAGTTCTGGTCGCCATATAATAGGAAGGATGTGATTGAAATGGAGAGGAGGCATGGTTGATTCACCAGAACTTTGCCCGGGCTTAAGCCTTCAGCTATAAGATAGAGTGCAAATGTTAAAATTGTTTTCCTCAGAAACAGAGAAGACTGAGGGGCGACCTGATAGAGGTATACAAAATAACGAGGGGCATAGATAATATACGTTGCAAGAAATGTTTCTACTTCACGAAGTTGTCAATGACCAGGGGAGGCGTAGATGTAAGGTAATGGGCAACAGGCTCAGAGGGGATTTGTGGAAAATATTTTTCATTGAGGGGGTGTGTTGAATCTGGAACACACTGCCAGAAGATGTGGTAGATGTAAGAACCCTGACAAATTTAAGAAGCATTTAGATGCGCACGTCAAAAGCCATGGCAATCAGGCAACGGGCCATGTGTTGGAAAATTGTATAAGAATATCTAGGTATTTGATGGCTTGCAATGTCATTATGAACAGAAGGGCCTCTTTCCGTGTCTTATAACTCTGTTTTTCTTTGACTAAGACTCTAAAGGCACCAGGCTTAAAGTTTAAACCTTCAATCTGAAGCTATAAATGTTGAGATGCTAGAAGGCCCAAAGAGGCAATTGAAGGGCTGCAAATATTTGCTATTGGCAAGTGAAGGGGTGCTACTGTTCACAGCTGAGGCCATGAGAGAATGTTTGAATGAATGTAGTAGCCCAGGGGATAAGGAAATCGGAAGGAGGATTTGAAACGCTGGAGGTGAAACTTGCAGAAGGCATCTCAGAGGAAGCATCAGTTTGGAAAAGGTTTCCAAGGCAATGTCTTGGAGAATGAGGATTGGACACACTTGTGTGAAAGACAATATTTACTGAGGCCTGTTGTCTCAAGATGCAACCACCATCTGGGTGGATTAATGGGAGATCCATAAAACCTGGTAAGGGTGACATCGGTCACTTGTTTCAGACTATGATGTGCCTGACCACAGGCTGCCTTTTAATTTAGATGAACTGTCTACTTCATGTGAATTTGAGTAAAAGATAGGTTTTGCAACTTTGTGATTAACACAAACCTGTATATATATGCAAATGCATAGGTGTGGGTAAAGGAGTATAGTAATGTAGTTCATCTTTTCTTGTTTAATAAATGTTTTAATCTTTTGAATGCGCACACACACAAAAAAACTCTCTCAAACTCTTTCTGTTTGACAAAAACGCACAGCGACGCACATGAGCAGAAAGAAAAAAAAATACACAAGCAGAGGCACACACACACATGCACAATGCACACAAACACAACATAAACACACACAAACACACAGTCACAGAGAAACTCACACAAACACACACTCACAAACACTTATACAATCTCACGCACAGAAACACACACACGTGCGCACTCAGAGACACGGAGCCACAGACATGCACATGCAGATGCATAGATACATGCATTTGCACAGAACACACACGCCACATTCATATATACACATGCCCCCACACACTTACACAACACACACACATAGAAGCACGCATGCTCATACATACATATTAATTCAGACACAAACATGCACTCACACACAGACGCACTCACGGACTCACTATCTCTCTCTCTCTCTCTCTCACACACACACACACACAACTGCAGTCACACACATAGATACACAGGCTACGCGAACACATAAATACTCACAGACAGACATGCACACACCTGCACACACACACACATGCACCCACGCAATAACACGCACACGCACATAAGAACACACACTCTATCTCTCTTTCCTTGTTACAAATACACATATACACACATGAACACGCACGCACACAGCCAAACACAGATGCTCTAACAGCCATGTTCTCACCCATACATTCTCACACACATAATCACATGCATTCAGTCGCACACACACACCCACTCCCATGCAGACCAACACACATAGAAAAACACATACATATACACTCATGCACAGACTCAGACATTCAAATGCTCATATATGAACAGACTGATGCAGGCACACACAAAGCACAGACACGCACATACACAAAAGCACACGCTCAAGCAATCATATACATACTAAAATGAATGCACACATTCACCGACACTCACACACGCCCACGCACGCAGTCACTCGCACATATGCACTCACACATACACACAGAAGCACACACTCATACGCACAAAAAGACACATGCAAATACAATATCTCTCTCTCTCTCTCTCGCTTACACATGCTGTCACACATACACACAGGTACACACAAACACACATGCAGGACAACACATACACACACAATCGTACACACTCACATACTCAATGGCCATCACACATCCCACACATAAACGCCCATTTGCACGTACATGCACACATATTAACAGCTGCACACAAATCTACACAGGCACATACATGCACACACTCAACCACGCACACAGGCAGAGAAACATCTTGAGGATGCCTATTAATGTGATCATAATGAAGAGGCTGCCTTCATCTCCGCTGTCGATTTCGGGTGACCACAAAAACGTAGCTCCAGAGTTAGAATGATGTAAGTGCACAGCCTGGGCAAGTGTTTCACCCGTTTCTACTTCAGTATTGTATATTAGCTCCTCAGGATGTTTCCTTGGCTATGGCTCCTTGTTATGATGAACAGCATTTGTGTGAAGCATTGATTGCAACACAATGAAAAGGCAGATGCAGCAATGGAGGGCCCATTCCCTGTGCTTTGTGCAGGCTTCAGGCCAATGTGATGGTCCGGCTTCACACTCAGTGGTCACTTTACTCTTGTCTGGACCTCGGCGTTCCTTTTCATTCGTAGGCAAGCTTCACAGATGTCTGTCATTCTCTCCGTTTGCTTTCAGCACCTTTAATGTGCTCATCAGCATCTGTGACCGGTGAGGCTGCACCCCAGAAGTGGTCAGATGCTGACTGCGGACAAAGTATCAGGTGCATTTAAAGTTTAATGGCTGCATCTCGATGAAATGATTGTGATCACATTGCACAAGTGAGCTGCCCTATACCAAACAGAATTCAGACATTCACAGAGTTTACATGAGGATTGATTGATAGAGTGTCCTCACTGCTCGTCATCATCAGCCTCCTAGAATGGAAAGGCTACTGGGGCTTCCAGAGCATCTCCATGACAGGAGCATCCTCACCGAGGGTATGCACACTGCCATCAGCCAAAGGGGGGTTCAACGTTCACAGATGCAATGTGATTGTCTACGGTGTCTCCTCACTGCATGTCACCATCAACATCCACAAAGAGAACTGCAATGAGGGCCTCCTGAGCACGCCGGCCTCAGCTGGCACAGTGAGATGTCCGCATTGTGTTCATTCTCACCTTCGAGGAACTCCTCACATTCATGCCCATTGATATCAGAGGTGATGTCCAACTCCTCCAACTCCTCGACAACCAGCTCCTCTGCTTGTAGCAGATATAAAAACAAAAAAAATGCGGATGCTGAAAATCCAAAACAAAAACAAAAACAGAATTACCTGGAAAAACCAAGCAGGCCTGGCAGCATCGGCAGAGAAGAAAAGAATTGATGTGTCGAGTCCTCATGACACTTTGACAGAACTTGAGTTCAAGTCCAAGAAAGAGTTGAAATATAAGCTGGTTTAAGGTGTGTGTGTGTGTGTGTGGGGGGGGGGGGGGGGGGGGGGGGGGGGGTGGGGGGGGGGGGGGGGTGGAGAGAAGGGGAGGTTGGGGGTGGTGGGGGGGGGGGGCGGAGAGAGACAGAAGTGAAGGGGGGGTTGTGGTTGTAGGGACAAACAAACAGTGACAGAAGCAGATCATCAAAAGATGTCAACAACAATAGTACAAAAGAACACATAGCTGTTAAAGTTAAAGTTGGTGCTATTATCTGAACGAATGTGCTAATCAAGAATGGATGGCAGGGCACTCAAGGTATAGCTCTAGTGGGGGTGGGGAGAGCATAAAAGATTAAAAAAAAAGGATTTTTTAAAAAAATAATGGAAATAGGTGGGAAAAGGAAAATCTTTATAATTTATTGGAAAGAAAAGGAAGGGGGAAACAGAGAGGGGGTGGGGATGGGGGGGGGGGGAGCTCACGACCTAATGTTGTTGAATTCAATATTCAGTCTGGAAGGCTGTAAAGTGCGTAGTCGGAAGTTGAGGAGTTGTTCCTCCAGTTTGCGTTGGGCTTCACTGGAACAATGCAGCAAGCCAAGGACAGACATATGGGCAAGAGAGCAGGGTGGCGTGTTAAAAGGGCAGGCGACAGGAAGGTTAGGGTCATTCTTGCCCACAGACCACAGGTGTTCTGCAAAGCGGTCGCCCAATTTACGTTTGGTCTCTCCAATGTAGAGGAGACCACATTGGGAGCAACGAATGCAGTAGACTAAGTTGGGGGAAATGCAAGTGAAACGCTGCTTCACTTGAAAGGAGTGTTTGGGCCCTTGGACGGTGAGGAGAGAGGAAGTGAAGGGGCAGGTGTTGCATCTTTTGCGTGGGCATGGGGTGGTGCCATAGAAGGGGGTTGAGGAGTAGTAGCAGCGCCAGTCTGTAACGGGTGTAGAAGACGATGATGAAATGTCACCCCCTCTGTCGATGATATTGCATGGCTCCGCCAGACAGGTCGAGGCACCGGAGCCTGATTTTCGAGACTAGGTCCCTCTCCATCAGTCTGAGGCCGCCATTTGGATCTCATCAGTCACTCATTCTACGGGAAGCCCTTGCCCCCGAGGAGGCATTCACACAGCCTCTGTGGACCCTAGAACTTGTCAGGGATCCGAGAACGACTGAGACATCCAACTTTCTGAGTTAGTTAACAAAAATGACTTCCGTTCTCTTAAGAATCCTCATTCCCTCCGGACTCCTGGGAGGCAGCAGTGCCCCGTTCAAAGGAGCACGGCCTGGACATCCCCCTGGCAGTTTCAGACACACACAGGGACATATTGTTCCATGATGGACCCAGCTTCCCCCCGGAGTCCCAGCAGGCAGCAGCACACCGAGTCAAAAAAGATCGCCTCGACTTCCAGCTGGCAGAGGTAGACACACACACACACACATAGTGTGTGTTCCCTGAATGATCCAGTTCCCTCCAGCCACCACAAACGGTGCTTGCATGAACATTGTAGAAGTCATCAGCTCCACTGTTGACCATCAGAGGACCTAGATACAGTGTCGAAAGAGCTTCACTGACAGTCTTCAGTCAGCCAAGGCGGGTGAGATGCCCCTACTTGGCACACATGCAGCATATAAGGTCTCATGTGGGCGCAACGTACATGATGCTCAGCAGCAAAATCGCAGGCTGCACACTTTGTCAAGGTTAAACAAACAATGTCAATTATAAAGGATGTTAATGAGGAGAATAATCTGTAGAACTTTTTGGAGACGTCCCCAACCACCGAGGTATGAAGAGACACCACACCACCCTTTTCCTCTTGTCCTTGCAGTGGAAGGGTGTGGCTGAAACACAAGAGCTACAGAGGATCAGGAGTAGCGCTACAAATTTCCTTGACATTGACCCTGTGAAGAAAAAGACAATTCACCTTTCCAGAATACAATCCCCAGAACATATGGGAGGCAGCAATCCCCCTCCCCCCATGTTCACACATCCCTGGTGTAGATCCAGCTTTGCAGTTGGTGACATGGTCTGTGGGGGCAGGATGGGGTAGCGAGGGCGGGTCTATGACACGACTGGGATCTAGGCAATGCAACTCGGGCGAGAATGGGTAATGTATAACTTCAAGGTACGAGAGTATTTTGCCAGAGAGACAGTGAATAGCAGCAACCAAGCACGGGGGTAGCATTGGAAGAAGGCCACTCAGAAAGGCATGCTCTGCATAACCTCATCTCATGAATGCCTTGTGTTTCTTATAGTCCCCGGAACTGTGATCACAACCCCCCGGAGAGGAGTCAGGAATGAGGCAGGAGGAGGAGAAAGGGTGCGTCCAAGGAAAAACATTTACCACCAGCGCTCTCAGCAGGCATAAAAAAAAGACCAATCCTGTGGTGCAATTGTGGATACAGAATGGGGAGAACTGGGTGATGAGCACCTCATCAGTGTACAGGAGTTGGTGTCAGCGGCTCAGTTTCCATTCACTGATCCCACTGGAGGCGTGGATTGGAGGGAAGTACAATCACAGTGGTGGTCCACGGGTCAGTGAGTCACAGCCTCGGGAGTCTCGGTTTGGGATTTCACAATTGTACTGATAAGATCAGATATATGGCCATTGGACAGAGCTTATTGAGATATTGAGAGTTCTTGCACTTTGGATGCACGAGTCCAAGGTGACCAAGGCCTCAATTGTGCCTGTGTTGTGGAGCCCCTCTGTTCGTGGCCAAGTGACATTGGCCAGCTTCGTGGTGAGCCAATGCAGCAGGTGTGGGTTTCCTGCGCTGTCAAACTAGCCCCGTTTCAGTCATGCAAGAAGAGCTCAGGGCCCTGAACAGGACAATTCCATGGAAGACAGATCAGTGTTAATGAGGGGATGGCAGCTGTGCCCCTGCAACTCATCCCATCCAGCCATCGCACACCATCCCAAGGGATGGAAAGGTGGATAAGTCATCGATGAACTTTGAGTAAATCTCAAGCTCCTCTGATCCCTCGACACCTCAGCTAGAATCAACACCTGATACTCGGGTGCAAGCGAGGGTGGGTGCCGCTGCGGGGATGTAGGTAATGCCGTTACAGGGAGGGCCCCAAAGGTTTCCTGCACAACGAGGTTAAGGACCACGACCCTCACAGTCATATAATCAGATAAGTGAACAGTTTGTCTCCAAACCTTCCCAAGGATTAAGGAGCACACCAAATGTTACTGACCATGAGAAGGGGGCACTGCGATGGTTGAAGCACTACTAGGGTCACTTTGGAGTTCATATCAGTGGTGTATTGTCCAGAAAATAATTTAACATATATCTGCTGAAAGCAAAACATTTAGGTAGAAAAACATCTAACTCTTCACAAAATACCTAAAACACCTTGAAATTAGTATAGGTGAGAGGGCATCATTGGAGGAGGTGATGACCTAATATTATCATCACTAGGCTAGACACCCAGGTAATGCTCTGGGGACCTGGGTTCGAATCCCAGCTCACAAATGATGGAAATTTAATTCAATACTCATCTGGAATTAAAAGGATAATGGTCGTCATGAAAGTGATTATCCCTCAAAACCATTAGGCTCACTATTGGCTTTTAGTGAATGAAACCTGCGGTATTCACCTGGTCTTCCCTTGTGACTATAGACGCACATCCACAGCAATCAGGTTGACTATTAAATTCCTCTGAAAGAGAAGTGAAGCAAGCCAAACAGATGTATTAAACCATTCAAATGGGCTAAAAAGAATGAAGCCAGGCGGACCAACTGGCCTTGACCAAGGCACCGGAAACAACAATTGTGAACTCAGCACTGCTGGCCCTACAAAGTACACTTTACCAACACCTGGGGGCTAGTGACAAAATTGGTAGAGGTATATCACAGATCGGTCAGACAACTGACTACTCACAATGCCATACCTCATTTTACAAATGACGCCCCAAAAATGAGTATTACCATCCCTAGATATGTCCTGTCCTACTGGTAGAACAACCAGAGGAGAAGAAGAAGCATGTTAGCGTACATGGGGGTGGGGAGGCTTGCGGGAGGTGTGGGGGGGGGGGGGGGGGGGGGAATGGTGCGTGGTGCAGCTGATGTGGGAGCCACCAAAATTGTCTCCAACTCCATGAATTCTCATGGCATCAGGACAACCATGGCCGAGAAACCTCCTGCTGATTACCACGTGCCGCTCTCCCACAAATGATGAATCAGTGCTCCTCCATTCTGAACATTATTTGGAGGGAACAATGGGGTTGCACGTCCGCAAATGCACTCTGGGCGTTAGACTTCACAGTTCATCACCAAGACTGACTCAGCAGTTTCACCACTGACAGAGCTGACCGAATCCTAAATGAGATAACTGTTAGACTGGACTTGTGGCAAATGGGGAGGAAAGCAACAAGAGGCAAAGGCATATCTTACCTTTTCTCTGCAACCTGCCTGCCGCAGATTCATCTGGCCATGACAGCATCAATAGGGTTGTTCACCATACAGTCCTTATGCAGAAGAAGTCCCATTGTTACATTGAGTATACCGTCTATCTTGTTCCGTGGCATTACCTTTGTTCAAAGTGGGATAAATTTCGAATTCCTCACAACTCTAAATTCAACATTCATGAGGCTCTCTGGGCAGTCAGCTCACCAGAATTACATTCAATCAGAATCTGCAACCTCATGACAACACATATCTCTCATTCTACGTTTACAAGCAAGTCAGGAGATTAAGCTAAGTTCAAAGAAGATTGAAGGAGGGCATACCAGGAACAGCACCAGCAATACCTAAGAATGTGGTGAATATGCAACATAGGACTACGTGCATGACTGGCAGCATATTCAGCAAATGAGAGAGCTAAGTGACCACAGAAAGAACGGATGAGCCTAAGCTCTGAAGTCCTGCCACGTCTAGTTGTCAATGGTCGTGGGAAATCACGCAACCGACAGGATTTGGTGGCTGTACAAATATCCCCATCCTGAATGATGGGGGAGCCAAGAACATCATTGCAAAAAATACAACTGAACCATGTGGAACACTTTTCAGTCAGAAAAGTGGAGTGGCCTCCTCCTTAAGTCCCCAACATCACAGGTGCCAGCCTTCAGCTAATTGACTCCATGTGGTATGAAGAATGGGCTGAAGGCCGTGGGTACTGTAAAGGCTATGGACCCTGACAATATTCCGGCAAAAGTACTGAAGATGTGGGCTCCTAAACCTGCTGCACCCGCAGCCTATATCTTCCAGTTTCTCTTCAACACTAACATCTATCCAGAAATATGGAAAAGCGCCTTGGAAAATCCTTTACTCAGAAAGCATTACAAATCCAGCCCAGTTAATTACCGCCCCATCAGTCTACAAATGATCATTAGTAAAGTGATGGAATGGATCAACAGGGCAATCAAACGGTACTTGCCAAACAATGACTTGCTCAACGACACCCAGTTTGTTTATCTGCCAGAGTCACTCAGTTCCTGACCTTGGCTCAAACATGGAAAAAGGGCTGAAATCCAGAGGTGATGTGACAGTGACTGCATTGAATATCAAAGCCACATTGAGCCAAATTGGCATCAAGGCATACTAGCAAAACTGATGTCAATGGGGATCAGGATCTGCTACTTGGCTTCATGCCGAGAATAAAGGCAGATGATAGTGCTTGAGGGATGTGAATCAGATCAGTTCCATGGCATAATTGCAGGGGTGTCTCATGGTAATGACATATGTCCAGCCGTCTTTAGCAGCTTCATCATCAGCCATCCATCCATCATTATGTCAGAAGTGGGGAATTTTGCTGATGACTTCACAATGTTAAGCAACATTCGTGACTCCTCGGATACTGCAGCATCCATGTCCAAATGCAGCAAGCTCTGGAAAATATCTAGACTTGGCCTGACATGTACCCAGTAACATTCACACCACACAAATGCAAGGCAGTTGTCATCTCCAACAAGAGACAAACTAACCATCGTCCCTTCAATTTCATTGTGAGTACCATTGCCTGATTCCTCACTATCAGCAGCTAGAGGGTGTCATTGACCAGCAACAGAACTGGACTAGATGTATAAATACCATGGTTACAAATAACATGTCAGATGCTTGGAATCCTTTGGGGAGAGATTCACCTTCTCACATCCCAACTTCGCTCCACCATCTACAAGGCACAAGGCAGGAGTGTGATTGAATGAGCTCCACTTACCTGGATGAACGCAGCTCCAACAACCCCCAATAAACTCGACACAATCAAGGACTAAGCAACCTGCTTAATTCTCAACCAATCCACAAACATCCACTACCTCCACTGCCAACAAATAGTGACAACATTGTCTACCATCTACAAGATGAACTGTAGGAATTCATCAAATCTCCTTAGAAAGCGCCTTCAAAATCGATGTTCCACACTAACTTGAAGGACAAGTCCTGCAGGCAACCCACCACCTGGAAATCCCCCTCCAAGCTATTCAACATCCTGACTTGGAAATATATCGCTGATCCTTCACTGTCATTGGATTAAAATCTTGAATTGTCCTCTCAGCAGCAGCAGTTCTGGACAACAAGTCTGCAGTACTATTTTTGGGACATTGTAAGAGCGCATAGTCTTTGCAGTAACCCGTGCCTTCAGCCGTTTCTTGATAGCACGTGGAATGATTCGAATTGGCTGAACACTTGCATCCGTGATGCTGGGGGCGTCCGGGGGAGTCTCCAGTCTGAAGACTGATGAAAATGCTGCAATCTTGTGTTGTGCACTGATATGCTAGGCTCCCCAACATTAAGGATGGGGATGCTTGTGGGCCCTCCCCAATGCACAACTGAATGACGCAGAACTATAGAGCTGAGATTTGATCAATGAGCCGTGGAATCGCTCAGCTTTCTTTATAACCTGCTGCTTACACTGTTTGGCACACAAGTAGTCCTCAGTTGTAGCTTCACCAGCTTGACAATGCAAATTTTTTTATGCCTGGCGCTATTCCTGGAATGCTCTCCTGCACTCCTCATTGAATCATGGTTAATCCCCTGGATTGCTGGTTTGGTGGAGTTTGTGATATGTTGAGCCCTGCACGTACAGATTCTGGTTGAATATAATTCTGCTACTCCTGCAGGCCAACAGCGCCTTTTGTCTCTCCAGTCTTGTGTTGTTAGATGTTTTCGAAATAAATCCCAGTTACTATGGTGGTAATGCAACATAAGTCGATGGAGGCTAACCTCAACGTGAATAAAGGACATTTTCTCCACAGGTCATTGTGGTGCTCACTGCTACCAAACAGCCATGGACAGATCATGTACGACGGGTAAATTGGTGAGAACTAGGTCAAGTAGGATATTGTGGCTGCTCACTAGATGGCGAGATCACAAACGAGTTCTGATACAGCAGTTCTGATGAATGCCGTCATCATGCCTGTGGTTCTCAGTACTCTAAGTGACATGTAGGTTCTCTCAGCAGTCCAGCAACCCTCGCTTCAGCAGATTATTAGGATTGCTGAGATTCCGCCCATGGAATTGTTGGTGTCTGCAGAGGGCATGAACCTACCATCCTCTCTCAGGATGGCAACATTTGTTCCCCCTTTACTGCCACTCCGCCTATGCCATTCTTGTTACCCATCTGCCAGCCCAGACTGCTGCTGCCATTGTCCAGATGCTGCAATGATCAAGGATAAAATTTTCCGTTCTTTGTGAGGAAAGGGGTTTTACAAATGACCATGATCACAAACATTTTAATGGGAAAACGTATCTGATCAACTGAAGGCAATCATTTGTCTCAGCAGCGAGAGGGCTGATGAGGGATGTAAGCTTCAATTTACGTGGACGAACAAGGAGTTATCCTATATGTTTCAATGGAGTTGTTATAGAAACTGAACACCATTTATTACAGGGACAGTGACAGCATGGATATGATATTGGATACGGGAGGGAAAGCAGACATAAATGGTGAATGATACTTATTTAACCTGGTGGGGAGTTTAAAGTGATATTCCCCAGGTATCGTTATTGGGAGCACTGTTTTATGATAGACAGGAAAAAACATACACTGCTATATTATGAAGAGAATTTCTACTTTGCAGATAAGAGGAGTTCGCAAATGTAAGACCGTGAGACGTAAAAGATGAATTAGGCCATTCAGCTCATCGTGTCAACTCCACCATTCAAAGATATCATCGCTGAACTGATAAACCTCAACAACTCATCCCTACCATTCTGCAATAAGCTTGATTGCCTTACTGATTAAAAATATATCCATCCCAGCCTTGAATATATCTAACGACCCAGGCTCTTCAGCACTCTCTGGTAAAGAATGAGACACATTGGCTATCATCTGAGAGAATAAATTTCTCCTCATCTCCCTTTTAAATGGGCGCCCCCTCACTCTGAGTTTATGCCCTCCGGACGTAGACTCTCACACAAGTGGAAACAACGTCTTAGCATCTACCATGTCAAGCCCCCTAAGAATCTTATATGTTTCAATAAAGTCACCCCTTCTGAACTACAGTGAGTGTAGGCTCAAACTACTCAACCCCTCCAGATGAGAAAATCCCTTCGTTACCAGGAGCAAAATAATGAACATTCTCTGGGCTGCCTCCAAAGCCCGTATATGTTTCCTGAGATAAGGGGGTCACAGTATTCAAGGCGTGGTCGAACCAATGCATTGCCTAGTTTGAGGAAAGCTTCCCTATTATTTAACTCCGTTCCAGTTGAAATAAAGTCCAACATTCCAATACCTTCCCTGTTACCTGTTGAACTTTTATGTAACCCATTTGGGATTCATGCACATGGGCTCCCAAATCCCTCTGTGCTGCAGCCTGTTGCAGTCGTTCTCCATTTAAATAATTTTCAGCTCCCCTGTTCTTCTGCCAAAGTGCATGAACTCACATTTTCCCACGTTATATTCTACCTTCAAATTATTTGCCCATTCACTTAATCTGTCTACACCCCGCTGCAGACTCCATGTGTCATCCTCACCACTTGCCTTTCCATCAATTTTGGTGTGATCTGCAAACCTGGCATTCAGTTCCCTTATTTAAGTCATTTATATATATATATTGCATTGATCCCTGTGGGACTCCACTAGTTGCAAAATCCCCCCCCACCCCCCCACCTCCCCCGGAAATGCTCCCCTTCTCTCAACTATGTTTTCTATTCGTTACCCCATCCTCGATCAATGCTGATATACTACCCCAAACACCACAGGCTCTTACCTTATTAACTAGCCATATGTGCGGCAACTTATCAAACGCCATTTGGACATACAAATATATTACATCTACTGCTTTCCCTCTACCTGTCCTGTTTGTTATCTCCACAAAGAATTATGAAAAAAAAATTCTTAGGCACGCTTTCCCCTTCATGAAGTCATGCTGAATCTGCTTGATTAGATGATGTATTTCTAAATGTTCTGCTATTACATTATTTTTAAATGACTCCAACATATTCCCAATAACACATAATAAGCTAACTGCTCTGTAGCTACCTTTTTTTTTTCTCCCACCATTTTTCAATAGCATGTTACATTGGCCATTCTCCAATCGACAGAGAGCTTTCCAGAATCTAAGGATTTTTGGAAGATTACTACCAGTGCATCCATTATCTCTATCTATTCAGTTAACACCCTAGAATGCAACCCATCAGGTTCGAGGGACCTATAGGCCTGTAGCCCCATTCGTTTCCCAGTGATTATTCTCCAATGATAGCTATTGTATTATTTGCCCCTCCCCCGAACTCCACATTTTTGCTTCTTGATTGATCAGTATTTTTTGAATGCTATTATTATCTTCTACCGAGAAGGCTGCAGCAAAGTAATTATTCAACTCCTCCGCCATTTGCTTGTTCCCCGTTATTATTTACCAAGCCTCATTCTGTAAGTGCCTATGTTCACTTTGGCCTCACTCTCTTCCGTTTTATGTACTTAAAGAAGCCCTTGCTATCCACTTTGATATTACTTGCTAATACACCCCCAAAATTCATTCACTCACTCGTCATTTTTTGGTCATCAATTACTGGTTGTTAAAAATTCCCCATCCATCTGTTTTGCCACTAATCTTTGCCATGTTGTATGTTCTTACTTTCAATTTGATACTGTTCTCAACTTCCTTCATTAACCATGGTTGGTTTATCACCGTTCTTGAACCCTCCTTCCTCATTGTGACATATATTTGTCGAGAGCCTAGAGCTATTTTCTTAAACATCTGCCATTGTTCATCAACTATTCTTTCTGCTAAACTGCTTTCTCAGTCAACTCCAGCCTACTCGGCCATCATTCTATTGTAATTACTCTTCTTTAGGTTTAGCACAGTTGGTTCCAGCCCAAATTTCTGAATCTGAAACTAAATGCTACATTCTACCACGTTATGGACACTGTTTCCGAGCGGATTCTTTACTCTGAGTGCATGTTCTAAACCTGCCTCATTACAAATTACCAGATGCTGCAACAAGTGAGAAGGACAGTGATAAGATTCAGTGGGATATGCAATTCTTAGTGAAACAGAGACGCACGGAGCAAGCGAGTACATTGGGGAGCAGGAATGACGAGATACAATATAAACAAAATTGAACAATTTAAAATGGGTAGCCACTGTGATCGCGTGGGCTTGCTGGCATGAAGAAATAAGTACGAGGAGACAACTCTGTAGTGGTGTTGGCACTTGACCAATTATCCAGAGAACCAGGGTAATGCTCTGGGCACATGGGTTCTAATCCAGCCAGAGCAGGTGGTGAAATTTTAATTCACAACTGCATATATAAGGTGTGTACTTGGCGAGCTGAACTTTGAGTGAGTGCAGATAGTGGGCTGGCAGTGCCGGTGAGGGTCACCTGTTGGACTTCGAAGGTCAGACTTTTATTCGGGGCATACAAGTTCTTTCTTGCCGTTGAAGTGAGTTGGCGGCTGGGGATAAGTGGGGGTGGGGGGGGGTGGGGGGTTGGGGTGACGGTGGTGTGCGGAGGCATGGTGGGTCAGGCGGGTGGTAACGAAAAGACTGCATTGCATTTCATCAGGGTGAACTAGCACATGCGGAGTTTCGGGGTTGTTGTGATGTTAGGGAAGCCACTGCATATTATTCACACTGTCTAATTGAAATGCTTGGATCGGTGCCTCTGGCTTACATGCCCACTCAAACAACGCAGAGGTTTGAAAGTGCCACCAAATGTGGCACTGCTTTGCATCCATCAGGCACAGACTGAAAACAAGAAAGCACTTTAGTGGACTGGACGACTGAACACGTTGTGCAGCCTCCTGTGAAACGCTAGCCATGGAGCAGTTACTGGTGGAGGCCCTCGAAGCCCCTTTCCATGCCATCATACCAGTGAGCAGCCTGCCCCATGGTTGCAGCAAACGTTGCATCCTTGCAGAGCGGGCTAGTAAAATCCTTTCCCCTGACTTGAGAGGGCTGCATGCAGCCCAGTGGGAAAAGCTGCCACCAACCTGCCTTGTAGAGTGCAGCGGAGGATTGTGACTTATAAGGCAGCCATTCAGTGCAATAAACTCTGGCAATCCAAGTGCTGGCCATTCATTAAGTGGCGTTCAGGCATACAAACAAAGTTTCTTAGAATACCCGAACCAAACCATGCGTCTCTCTCTTTCATCCTGCATTAGGAGTACATCAGAAGCAGGGTGCTTTATGAACTAGCTGCATGATTCGTGGCGCACCGAGAGCCCATGGATGTGCAGATGGAGGACTTGCACCTTCAGGTAGAAGGAGCGGCTGCGACTCATGCACAAGGCGCTGAAGAACCACAAACACTGGTCTGCACCAAACTAGAAATAAGTTGTAATGACGCCCTCATTCATTCCTGCAGATGACCGAGAACCAGTGTCATCGATGGTTGTGCATGTCCAGGGAACTGATAGGCCTTGTCTACCACATCCTACAGCATTTGGCACTGCACAACACTTCCCATGGCCATGAAAGTGACCGTGGCACTCAATTACAATGCCGGTGTCTCCATTCAGATTTCCACCAGAGGACTATATGGAATATCACAAGCCTCCATCCACAAGCATATCCATAGGTCACGGACTCCATTTTTGTGATGGTACATGGCCTTGTGCAATTCGCCCGAGATGAGGACGCTTAATGTGTAAGAGTGGTTGGACATTCCCTGATCTCCAGTTCCGCACTTCTGCAGGGTGCCAATGACTGTACACAAGTCGTGCTCAGATCTCCAGAAGCTTATCGTAAACTATGTAAACCGCAGGGGCTTCCATTCAGTTCAGTTGGTGTGCACCCAGAAGACCTGTGTCCTGCAGGTCCGTGCATGGTTTGTGAGGTGTGTCCATGACTCCTTAATTCTCAGCCACCGTACATCGCTGTTGTCTTCCAGGCTCCACAGAGGCTGCAGGGTGGCTCCTCGAGGGAAAGGGTTAACTGCAAAGGACACGGCTGATGACATCCGTGTGGCAGCATCAGGCTGCAGAAGAGAGAATCTATAACAAAGCGTATGCTGCAACGCGCACCTTGTTGGAGGAAACCATCAGGATGTTGAACAGAATGCTCCCGTGCCTGCACTTGTGTGGTGGAACCCCACAAAATAATTCAGAGCATGTATCACGAATCACTATCACCTGCTGGACCGTATACAAATTGGCATTGCAACTGACGAAGAGCTGACAAAGGAAGAAATTGACGAGCTGTAGGTCCCTTCCAATGAGAAGGACTTCGACTGGAATGAGGGGAAGGGGCCCTGAAAAGGAAACAATGACGACGATGAGGATCCTGCCCTAGCCAACGTGGCATGCGCATTTGGGAGGCACTCAGAGCTGCTAGATTTGTTGAGGACGATGATGAAATGCCGTGAGGAGACACCGTAGATGCTCACATTGCATCTGTGAACATTTGACACCAGGCCGATGGCAGAACGCAGACTCTCTGTGATGGAGGCGCATTGGAGACCCTAAAAGCCACTCAGTTGCAGGAGGCTGTTGAAGACATGCAGTGAGGACACACCAAAGATCTTCACATAGCCTCTGTGAACGTCTGACTCCTGTGCGCCATCTTTAAGGTCATGTCATGGAGACGAAGCCGGGACCTTTAAATACACCTGATCGTTTGTCACCATTCAGCACATGCTCCCTTCAAGAGCACAATATTATTGGTCACAGATGATGAAGAGGTGGGGACAGCCTCACCTTAATGGTTCTGAGAGCAAACAGAGAAAATGAGAAAAGCTCTCTGACGCCTGCGGACGACACTCTGCCACAAACAAAACTCGCAATTACTGTGCAAATATCAGTAAGATATCCAGGGAGTGTAAGGCTGGACGATCTGTTTGGTCTGAATGCTTGACAAAGCAAAGGGAAGAGGCCCTGGACTGAGTCAAATGCCTCTTTTTTTTTGAGCAGGAACCACGTATTGACATCTGAGCAAAATGAACACTGCCCATCAGATAAGGAGCCTGAGGCTTATTGAAAACTGTGTACAAGTGTTTAAAGCCATTACCAAGGTGTGCAATGACATCTTCTTAATCTTCCTAGCCCTGCTGCTATGACATGGTGTTCCCAAGCTGCACATAGAGGAGGAGTAGTGTGCTGGCTGCAGAATGGTACGCCCTGTCTGTGATGGCCTTGGCGGGTGGTCTCTGGAGGGCTCAGACCTGGAATGACCCCAGCTGCTTTCAGGATCCTTCTGTATGGCACTGGCACCCATCTCAGATTGTGCAGCTTTAACAGGTGAGTTAAGAGGAAGAGGGCAGTGGGGTGGGCTGATACTCACGAGGTCACCTGGGGTGGATGTCCACGGGGTCCAAACATTCAGATTGTCCTTCCTATGCGCGCCTGAGGGCCACGACTGTTGCCATGAGGACAATGTGTTGCTGGAATGAGGTTAAACTGCTTCACCGCTCTTGTTGCAAAATTGTGGAGGCTAAATATCGCATCAACAATGGAATTTAGCCCCCACAGCAGTATGACACCAAAGGCCTGGACCAATCTCTCCATGATGGTCACTACCCTACCTCGCTTGACCTCGGAGCGATGAAGAGCCAGCGATATCACTTCATCCTGAAAGCGGATGGAGTTCTCCATCATGCCTTGCAGCGTGCATCCCTTTCTAATGATCCATGCCTTGCCCTTGCAGCTCCAGCAACTGAGTCATGACTGAGTTCAGAGGCTCGTGATCTTTCTCAGACTCAGCAATTGTATGGCCGCTAGCAGTCCTCCCACTGCAAGAGACCAGGGTTGTGTTCCTGCCACCACCTGCTGCGGATCAGAAAGTATAATGTGCTGGCCAGATTGTGGTCCCGTGTCTACTGTCGAAGTATGTCCAACTGACGTGTGTCCCTCTGCACTGGTGAAGTTTCCCAGTGAGTGCTGTGACGAATTATTAATGGAGGTGTCTCCATGTTCTTCTTCAGAGGATTCTTTGGGGCTAGATTTTAGGCCCAGTGTCATGGGCTCCCTCAGCTGTTTCCCAGGTGTGCCTGCGAGAGCAAGGCAATATTATGAGGGCATGGCAGTAGCCTATGGGAAAAAAAAGTGTACATTACTCACACCACAGTTTTCTTGTAGAGATTGCACTCTTGGACAATCATTTGGTAGAGTACCGCCAAAATCATCGTCAGGACAGTCATGATCCAAATCCTCACAACCCTGTTGGATAGCTTTGCTTATAAAGTCCCTGCGGCCTTGATTTCAGGCATATCTCCATCAGTCGACGACGACTCTGTGTTGTTGTGTGCCAGCATGTTCTGCACGAGTCGGAAAAGAGAATGTAAGCAGGGTGCCTCGTACTGGCCAGATGAAAGCAATGAAGATGTCTATGTGTGTGACAGAGTGAATGATGATGACCCTTGAACCTGCTTGTAGTTGCTGTGAATGTGTGATGGGTGAGTTAAGAAAGAAGAGAAGAGTGACTTAACCTGGAGGACACCATTCATTTTGTTTACAGCACTGGGTGACTGTCCTCTTTTGTGGTGCATTGGCGTTTTGCACAGCTGCCAACGCCTCCCAAGTGATGTAGCTGTTCATTCTGCAGCCACACCGGGGACACAGGACATCATGGCAGCCCTCCAAAGAGTAATGGAGGGAAATAGCTTTAGGCCCAGGGACAAAATTCTTCTTGCATTTTGGGGCCATGTCTTCAGGGAAGAAATCCTGTGCTTGAAGCGCTGAGAGGTGTGCACGCTGCTTCACTTCAGAAATGGCCCCTGGCCTGAGGATGAGAGAAGGTGACAGCATGGCTTGCTAATGAGAGACCGCCCACCATGGAAACAAATTGTTTCTTGGGAATGCAAAATTAATGAGGCTGGATTGGGTCGATAGGGAATGAAAGGCCGCCATTGTGGCCAGTGGGTAAAATATCATTTATCCCTCCTAGTACCTCTTATCCAGGATGATTCCCAAAGGAGTTCATAAAACGTCCACGAGATGCTTTCTTAGAACAGCACATTCTGGAGCCAAACACAGAGCAGGCTGCTCTAGAACTGGTGTGAAGTAACGTGAAGGTTTAATTTTAAAACTTACAGCTAAGCAAGAGTTAAGAAGCAGCGATCATAATATAGCTGAATTTTACATTATTTTTGATGAAGAAAAGAGTGCAAGACTAGTGCGCATAGCATAAATAAGGGACGTTTTGACGACATGAAAGCAGAGCTAGCTGAAGTGAACTGGCAAACAAGGTTTAAGGGACAGGTTATTTAGTTGCATCCATTTAAAGGGAAATATCAGAATACACAGAATATATATATATATTCCAATGAGAAAGATAAATAACAAGGGAAGGGCCCACTATCCCTGTTTAACTAAAACAAGATAGAGGCAATATCAAACTGAAAGGAAAATCATATAAATTATGCAAAGGCACGTGCCACATCAGAAGATTTGCAAGAATATAAAGAACAGCAAAGGATCACAAAACTTTTGTTAAAGTATTCGAGGAAAAGGTCACGAGAAATATGAAGACTGCAGTAAGAGTTTCTATAAATATTTAAATAAGAAGAGTGGCAACAGAGTGAGCCCTTGTTCTATAAAAAGTGTTTCTTTGGAATTGATAATGGAAATTACATAAATGTTGGATGTTTTAAGCAGGCATTTTGTATCGGTCTTCAACATAGAGGGTAAAAATAACATCCTGCAAGTAGCTATACATCAGGCAATGGAATGAGGGGATAAACTTCCAAAAATTACAGTAGCCAGGAATTATTATTGACCAAATTGGTAAGGCTGTGAACTGACAAATCTGTGAGTCTGCATGGGCTTCACCCTAAGGTCTTGAAAGAAGTGTTAGTGAGGTAGTTGATGCATTGGGTTTTAATATTCCAAAACGTCCTTGCTTCAGCGAAGTTCCCATTGGTTTGGAAAACAGTAGATGTAACTCATTTATTATAAAAGGGAAGGGGACAGGAAACAGCAAACTATCGGCCAATTAGACTAATATCTGTCAGCGGGGAAATGTTAGAAGGCATAATTAAACATTGTGTAGTAGGTCAGTTACAATAAAAAAGACAAAGTTATCAGGCAGTTTTTGTGAAAAACAAATCATAATAAACCAATTTATTAAATATTTAAATGAGTCACATGTGCTATGGATGAAGGGGGACTGGAGGAAGCATTGTGCTTAGACTTCCAGAAGGCATTTAATGAAGTGCTACATCAAAGGACGTTGACGGAAAATAAAAGTTCATGTTGCAGCGTTTAACATAACAGCATGTATCGTGGTTTGGCTAGCTATGGGGAAACTGACAGTTAGCATAAATGGTCTAATCTTCACTTTGCAAAACGTGACGAGTGGTATGCCACAGGGGTCAGTGCTACACACTCCTCAATTGTTTACAATTGATATAAATGACTAGGATGAAGGGACTGAAGGAATGGGTACTAATTTTGTTAAAAACATGAAGTTGGGGAGGAAAACAAACTCTGAAGACGGCATTAGGAGGTAAGAAAGGGATAACGTTTGGTTATAGTGAGCATAGATCCACCTAAAGAAGCATAATGTGGGGAAATGTAAATTTGTTTCTTCAGCTGGAATAATAAAACATTAGCACAATATTAAATGGTGAGATATTGCAGAGCTCTGAGATGCAAGAGGGATCTGGCTGTTCTAGTGCATTATTCACAAAGATTAGCTACAAAGTACAGCATGTAATGAGGAAAGCTACGAATATCACTATTAATTGTGAGGGAAAATAATTGCAAATGTAGGGGTGGGGGGTTATGCTTAAGTTGCACGGGGCACTATAGGGACCACATCTCGAGTGCTGTGCACAGTACTGGTCTCTTTATTGAAGGAAATATGAAAAAAAGGCTGGAAGAAGTTCACAGAAGGCTTGCTCAATTATACAACGAATGGGCGGATTATCTGAGGAGGAAAGACTGGACAGTTTACGCTTCTGTCCACTAGAGTTTCGATGAGAAAGAGACGACTTTACTGAAACCTTAAAACCAGTGGTGTATTGTCAGGATGGATGTGGAGATGGGGTTCTCTCTTGTGGGATAATGTAGAACTAGGGATCATTGTTTAAAAAAAAATAAGGGTCCGCTCATTTAAGACAGTGATGAGGGGAATTTGTTTCTCTCTCAGAGGCTAATGAGGCTTTGGAATGCACTTCATCAAAAGACACTCATAGATGCGTTCTTGAATTTGTATGAAGGCAGAGATGGATGGATTCTTGATTAACAAGGGGGTGAAATTTTACAAAATGTAGGGCGGAATGTGGGCTTGAGGTTCCAATCAGGTCGGCAATGCTATAATTCGATGCTGGAGCAAGTTCGAGAAACAAAGCTCCTCATTGTTATGATCATAGCTATGTTCGTATGCAATCCTATAAAATGAGTAAATAAATAGTGTTTGTCTAATAAATTCAATAATTTACCTACAATCCAATCAACAGAACAAATAGTAATGCTTATTCATAAGTCTGTAATCTATAGTCCTATAAACAGGGTAAGTAATTATTGTCCAGTGTAATTGTGTAATTAATGTCCAATCCCATGAGCAGAGTAAATGATGATTTTTTTTAAATTAAGTGGGCAATCACTCTACAGTTTAACAAATGGAGCAGTGAAGAAAACAACGCTTTTCACTGTGCACCCAACAGGACCATTCACAAGAAAAAAACAATGTCAGGGGAAGCACGAGGTTTTTACTGTATGAGAAAAGAATTGTTTGCAAGTGGACTCTGATTGTTCGAGGCATTGCCATGGAGAATGCCTCTTTCGATGCTGTGTGACAAATAAATGCCAAATAATTAATGTCATTACCATCGTCCAATCGTCCAATATAAACACGTGGGGATACTATGGACCATAAACTATATTTGTGTAGCTTGTCAGATGCTATGAATCTTGCAGCGAGTAACCCAACTCCGGACTCCCCAACGCCTGTCCACCACCTGCAAGGCACAAGCCAAAAGTGTGATGGAATGCTCTGCAATTTCCTGGATGAGTGCAACTCCAAAGACATTCAATAAACCTAATGTAATTCAGAACAAGCAGCCCACTTGTTTTTCACCTCATCCCCAAATATTCGCTCCCTCGACCACCAATGCACATCGGCAGCAATGTATACCATCTGCAAGATGCACTGCAGAAACTCACTAAGACTTCTTTGACAGCATGTTACCAATCCACGACCACTACCAGCTTGAAGGAGAAGCACGCAGACACCTGGGAACACCACAACCTGGAAGTTCCCTTTCAAGCCACTCATCACCCTGCTTTGGAAATATATCATTGTTCTTTCACCAGTGCTCTCTGAATATCCTGGAGCACACATCCACACATACCACGTAGTCCACATAGAATCAAGAGGGCCGCTCACCACCGGCTTCTCAAGGGCAATTAGGGATGGGCAATATATTCAGGTCTATATTGTGAAACACAAACCCCTTAAATTAATAATAATAATATTTTGAAGTTGAATCCAGATAGCGTGAAACTGATAGTTAAAAATGTTGCCCTGGGGGATGAACAAACAAATGGCTGTCACTTATTTTGTTTAAGCTGAAACAGGCAAATCGTGTTTAACTGAAATATGCAGAATCCATGGCACGAAAATGTGCCACACTGCAAGCTCCACTCACAATCTTACATTGGCAGTCCGGTGTTTGCTAGCAAATTGATGGTTATTTTAAAAATGTTGTCAAATCGTGGAATTGCCTGTAACGTAGACGTTGTTATTTGAGTTTTGTAAGCACGGACTGTCTGGATATGGTCTGCACCTTGTCGGTTGTGAACAGCGGAAGCAACAGGCTGTTTGATACCACCCGCCAGCCTTTGGGAAGTGCGGCCTACATACCTTACATCACCCTAACACTGAGATTCGTATACCGCATTACTCATTTGTGTCACAGACTGAAAGCACTTCTGGCTTGACGGCAGCATTCTCTTCGTGGCGACAGCACTCGTGCTGCAACGGCACTGTAGCAGGGTGAAGTAGCTAGCTTCAGCTGTGGCTCAAACGTTTGAGATATTTTGCTCATCCAGCGTAATGTGAAGTACAATGGACACTTTTCAGGTCCGAAGTTGAAGACATTTAGCATGTTCATTAGTTTGCATGATATACAAAGTGAAATGATCTCATCAGAGTCGACATTATTCTGAAAGATGCATTTGATGCACCCTTTGTCAGCATTAAGCTTGCATGGTAAGCAAATGCCTTGGTCGCTTTTACCGTTAAGGTCGATTGTACAGCCTGTGGAACTGTCAGAATCTTAAAACTCCTATTGACCCTGAAGTTAAGCTTGCAGTAGAACGTGGTAGAGAACTCCTGGCAGATTTAATTTGACTGTTCTAATTCAGAGATGAGCTTGAATGCAGATGGACCCCAATATGAAATTTCAGGGGCACTGGCCATAATTTTGCAGAATTCCTTAGGCTCCAAAGGGGCTGGAGAATTACAAAAATTACGCCCTTGTTCAAAAAACGCATGCAAGAACAAGGCCAGCAATTACAGATCTGGCAGTTTATATTCAGTGATGGGCAAGATTCTAAAAATAATTATTTGGGACAGAATTGTTATTTTCATGCAAAAATATACGTGTTGATAAGGGAGAACTAACGGTGAAATTGTGTTTAACTAACTTGCTGTGGATTTCGAATAGAGAACAGAAAAGCTCAATGAGGGTATTGCTGTTGATGTTGCGTACATTGACTCTCACCAGCATCTGAAACAATGCCACACAGCTGGCAGCTGGTGAATTGGGTATGTAAGTGCTAGATGACGTTCATTGAGAGAAATGGTAGGTGATACATTTTGGTAATAAGTACACGTACATGAAATGCAAAATAAAGGGTGAAGTTTTGAAGGAGGTGCAGGAAGAGAAAGGGCATATATGTTCTCAGGTCATTGAAGGTGACAGGGAAGCAGGAAAGAGCATCCAATAGAGCTTATAGTATCCTGGGCTTTCTTAATAGTGCAATAGAGTGCAAAAGCAAAGGGGCCTATGCTGAATTTACAAAAGACCTTCGTTATAACTTAGCTAGAGTATCATGTACAGTTCTCGGCGCCACTCTATAGGAAGGAAGTGAGCACATTGCAGACGGTGCAAAAGTAGTTTACAAGAATGGCTCCAGAGATGCGAATCTACATTTACAATGGTAGATTGGTGAGGTTTGGACTGTTCTCCCAGAAAGAAAAAGGCTAAGAGGAAATGTGTTCAATATAATCAAATGAATGAAAGGGCTGGACAAAGTATTTGGGGAACAGTTTCTCGGCTCATAAAAGGATCAAGAACGAGAGGACACAGAATTAAAGTGATTTGAAAAAGAAACAAGTGTGACGAGACGAAAAAAAAAACACATACACAACAAATGGTTTGGGGCCGGAATCCACTGCCTGGACGTGTGATGGAGTCAGGTTCACTCAGGCACTTAAGAGGGTACTACACGATTATTTGAAAATAAACTATGTGCAGAGTAATGCACAGAAGGTAGGACAATGGCATGTGGTCTTAATGCACAATTGGTGAGCCGCTGCAGGACAGATGGTCCGAATGGGCTCCTTCTGTACCATTAATATTCAGTGATTCTATGATGTAAAGGGAGATATTACATGCTGCCATGTATTTAAATATGGCAATTGTATCAGCAAAATATCGGCTTATGATTATCGGCCTCAACAATGTTATGTTTAAAATGATGTGTGTATTTAATTATAATTAATTGTAGGTCAGAAAAATATAATGACATATATACCGTAATTATTGAACAAGAACCAGTTCGAAATTTTCTGTCATCATTGAACAATAATTGCCTATTTATTTTTGTTCATCGTACCAAAACACTGTCAATATTTACTGTGTTTTTGGCTGAGCAGTAATGCGCTGTAACGTGCTTATTGGGCTGAACTGGAATTTAGATATTTACTGTGCTTGTTGAAATTGACAATGATTACAATTTTATTTAGCAATTATTGAACTATCGTTACTCATTTAAGTGTAAATCAGTTATATTAGGGGCTTTTTGAACTGAATTATAATGAGATACTTTTGGTGAATATTGGACAGCAGAATAATTCGACATTTGATTCCGTATACAGGTTTATTTGCCATGACTGTTGCTTCAATCGGTAAGTAGGCATGTATTGTGAAAAAATGGACAGTATGTAGTCAGCTGCTATAAGTATAATATGTGATTAAAGTCTGGCGAAGTTTATTCTGCTAATTGGGCTAAACATCAAATACATTTTTGTGTCACTTTTCAATTTAGACGAATCACATACTTAGTTTGCACATTTCACAGGCAGTAATTGCACACTCATTTAAATCATAGGGCTGAACAATTATTGGACATGTAACACGTTCTTAGAAATGAAGGATTTTTTTTCACTTTTATTAATGTTATTGGCGGCTCATTCTTTACATAGCCATGGGCAGAACAATTTTACTTGACAGGGTCCCAGAAATAATGTAATTATCGACATGGTTACTGATCTGAAGAACAATTGACTTTTTACTGCCCTAGTTATAACATTTTCTGGAGGCAAATTTAATTTCCGGACATTTGTTTTTATTGAGTACTTGGGCAAAATATAGTTATGCACAGTAATTATTGGGCTGAATATAATCGTGTTTATTTTTAAACTTCTTAAAATTTACCTGTTGCTTTGAAAATCATTCTCACCGCTGGCCACAAAGCTATAAAGTATTTGCGGTGAAGCATGAACAGATCAGTAATTAGTTGATGCTGTGATTATAAGGCGAACAAAAACCAATGGCTAGGATTTACGATTTTCAGATGTTTATTGCAATTACTTGAGTGCAAATTAATTGGAAAATGAAAGTGATTATTGAACTGTACAATGATTCGTAAGTTAGTCTTACCAGTGGACCTAAAATTAAATAAGATTTTTTGTCATTATTCTCCTAAACAAAAAATATTTTAACTGTGTTTACTTTATTAAGCAATGCTTTCATGTTCGTTGTGCCTAATGGTTAACAAATCATTTCTTGTATGTTTCTTATTGAACTGAAGACGTAGTTATTATTTCCTGGGGTTATTGATTTAGACACTAATTACTAGTTACTTCAATTATAGGGCTCGGATCATTTGCTTTAACATAAGCCACATATTTCCTGAGACCATTGAACTGAACTTTATTTAGCGATTCTATTGTACGGAACTTGAACCGTACTGGTGAAATAAAAAAAGAGATATGCCAAAGCTTTACGTCTTACACTGAACAGAACACGCGCAAAAATACTAATATAATGGGGAAATCAACAATTTATAATCACTTGATTGGTTAGCAAGTAGCTTTGCCAATATACATCATTGTTGGTGACTGACAGTTAATTTCTCGGCATTGTCTGAAATTTGGACAAGGAAGCTTGATCTGATCGGTGAAGACATTTCTCTGAGGAATGAGTCAGCGAAAGGCTGTGAATAATTATATTCATCAGAAATAGGCACAGTGTATGTATATGTTACTTCTGTCTGCAAAGAACACTACCCTGTGTATTAATTTACCGAGCTTCCAGTACACGCAAATGTGATACATTGCATCTCACTGGCAATCTCAAATTGGTTGTCAACGCAATTCTTAGTACGCTGAATATTATTTAGCAAGTGTTGTCCAATCGTGTAACCATATCTAATGTTGGACACAATGAATTGAGCTATAAAGCACAGCCTGATTGGGTAGTCCTTGTACCCAATCCGTTGCAAACAATGGACGGGAGATGCTATTTGATACTATCCGCCAGCCTTTGGGATGCAGAGCCTAAATTCCTAACGTTACACTAGCGCTGAAAACCATACACATTTTTCATTTGTGTGACAGGAATAGGCAGCATCCTGTTCATTGCAGAGAGAAAGAGCATGTACGTAAACTGCGGCTTTTTGAGCCTAACAAAGCAAGTGAATCATTACTTAGGGCAATGCTTTGAACAATCAAGAAATTACCTGGTTTCAATTTCAAACAATGTTTTGCAGATAACTGTCATTCACAATCAGTGGTGCATTGTCCATGGCATTGCTACTTACCAACCAATGAGAACTCTCTTCTCATACAGTTTTAATTGTCGCTTCACCGTATTATTGCTATTATTGCGTGAGCCCTGATGAGTGCAAGATGAAAACCAAAGACATCTCTCTTTTTCGAGCTTTAATTTAATGTGCGCTGTGAGGAAGAAAGAGAAGAATAAGTAGGTATTGACCCCTATATTGGAATTCCCAGAATTAAGTATTTTCTGTGATTAAGGACTGAAGTTGATGGTATATTTCATTTAATATTGAGCTTAACACAGACTACAAATCAGTACATTCTTTTCGGAATTAAAACTAGCTGTTTATTTTGAAGATAAATGAAAAATATCCATGCATGCAAATGCATATCTCAACTAGCAATGTATTTGCCTGGCAATACTGGAAAGACAAATAAACAGACATTAACTCTGCTTGTTAGAATGAACAGTGTCTATATGTTTACTATTATTGTTACACTTAAGATAATTAGGTATTTAGTTTGCTTGTCACACTGAATCGTAAATATTCACTGATTGCAGTTATTGGGCTTCAGGATTAGTTGATATATACTGCATTTATTGAAATTACAAACATTAATCACATTCACTGCTATCGTTGGATCTCATTTCCTATTGTTTAAGCATTCTCTTGTTCAAGCCATAGTTACTTATTTTGTGTGACTATGCCCCTGTCCAATAGTTAAACCCTTACTGTGAATATTAGGCAGAAGAATAACCGGACTTTCACTGCCATGATTACAACTCTTACTGTCGCTTTGATAATCACCAGTGCTACTAGCTGAAAGAGTTAAATAATTAGAGTTATGAGTGATTTGAACAACAATTGGATAAGTGCTATGACCATTAGATAAACAAGCTGATTATACTGTAAGAACTAACGATTCTTAGATGTTTATTGTTGTCATAGGAAGAGAAATTAATTTAAAAAATAAAGTGGCTTTTGGACTGAACATTAATATTTACTCTCGTCGCTTGGAAGAAAAAATATATCTATATTGTCATCAAACTATCTTTTTTATTATAATATTGTGGTTCATGGATGTGGGAATATGTGGTTATGTTTGTATGATTCAACTGAATTAGAGTCCGATGGATTGAAAGCTTGAACTTATCAAAATAATTTAGGGGTGAAAGGCTTTTGAAATGCTCATGAGCAAGCTTGGATGAGGGCAGCAAGAGAGAGGGTGAAACGAAATTGCATTTTAGGTAAGTTTAGGGGATGTTTTGGTTTTAAATAGATGTTAGCAACTTTACAAATAAGATGAGCAAAACGAAGCAGCATAGGTATTTTTTCCCCCTAATGGCCCTGACCATGTTGGCAACATTATATATTTTAAATATTATGGGAAAATAGAATTTCCAAAGTCATATCGAACAATGTTACTCACAGGCTAAAGAGAGTGCAACATAAATACAATGGAATGGAAGACTGTTTGGGTTGGGGGGGGGGGGGCGGGTAGTTGGGGGGGGTGCGTATTATCTGAAAGGAACATGTAAATAAAAAACAAAAACAGAATTACCTGGAAAAACTCAGCAGGTCTGGCAGCATCGGCGGAGAAGAAAAGAGTTGACGTTTCGAGTCCTCATGACCCTTCGACAGAACTTGATTTCGAGTCCAGGAAAGAGTTGAAATATAAGCTGGTTTAAGGTGTGGGGGAGGGGGGGGGGGGGCGGAGATAGACAGAGAGAGAGAGGTGCTTGTGTAGACAAACAAGCAGTGATAGAAGCAAATCATCAAAAGATGTCAGTCACAATGGTACAAAAGAACACATAGGTGTTAAAGTTAAAGTTGGTGATATTATCTAAACGAATGTGCTAATTAAGAATGGATGGTAGGGCACTCAAGGTACAGCTCTAGTGGGGGTGGGGGGAGCATAAAAGATTTTAAAATATTTAAAAATAATGGAAATAGGTGGGAAAAGAAAAATCTATATAATTTATAGGGAAAAAAAGGGAAAAAGGGGGAAACAGAAAGGGGGTGGGGATGGGGGAGGGAGCTCACGACCTAAAGTTGTTGAACTCAATATTCAGACCGGAAGGCTGTATGGTGCCTAGTCGGAAGATGAGGTGTTGTTCCTCCAGTTTGCGTTGGGCTTCACTGGAACAATGCAGCAAGCCAAGGACAGACATGTGGGCAAGAGAGCAGGGTGGAGTGTTAAAATGGCAAGCGACAGGGAGGTTTGGATCATTCTTGCGGACAGACCGCAGGTGTTCTGCAAAGCGGTCGCCCAGTTTACGTTTGGTCTCTCCAATGTAGAGGAGACCACATTGGGAGCAACGAATGCAGTAGACTAAGTTGGGGGAAATGCAAGTGAAATGCTGCTTCACTTGAAAGGAATGTTTGGGCCCTTGGATGGTGAGGAGAGAGGAAGTGAAGGGGCAGGTGTTACATCTTTTGCGTGGGCATGGGGTGGTGCCATAGGAGGGGGTTGAGGAGTAGGGGGTGATGGAGGAGTGGACCAGGGTGTCCCGGAGGGAGCGATCCCTACGGAATGCCGATAAGGGGGGTGAAGGGAAGATGTGTTTGGTGGTGGCATCATGCTGGAGTTGGCGGAAATGGCGGAGGATGATCCTTTGAATGCGGAGGCTGGTGGGGTGATAAGTGAGGACAAGGGGGACCCTATCATGTTTCTGGGAGGGAGGACAAGGCGTGAGGGCGGATGCGCGGGAGATGGGCCGGACACGGTTGAGGGCCCTGTCAACGACCGCGGGTGGAAAACCTCGGTTAAGGAAGAAGGAGGACATGTCAGAGGAACCGTTTTTGAAGGTAGCATCATCGGAACAGATGCGACGAAGGCGAAGGAACTGGGAGAATGGGATGGAGTCCTTACAGGAAGCGGGGTGTGAGGAGCTGTAGTCGAGGTAGCTGTGGGAGTCGGTGGGTTTGTAATGGATATTGGTGGACAGTCTATCCCCAGAGATTGAGACAGAGAGGTCAAGGAAGGGAAGGGAAGTGTCAGAGATGGACCACGTGAAAATGATGGAGGGGTGGAGATTGGAAGCAAAATTAATAAATTTTTCCAAGTCCCGACGAGAGCATGAAGCGGCACCGAAGTAATCATCGATGTACCGGAGAAAAAGTTGTGGAAGGGGGCCGGAGTAGGACTGCAACAAGGAATGTTCCACATACCCCATAAAGAGACAGGCATAGCTGGGGCTATGAAGAAGTTCTGTTCCTCTCTGCGACAAGATTTCCGTATCTCTCTGTTGCCTTGTTCACCTTCTTTGCTTTCCATTTCCCTCCTGGTGTTTGACAAGGTGTTTACTAAAACCCGCTATCACAGCCATATCTCCTTTCTCAGTGACTGTCTCCGTCTCCGACTTACCCCATGTGGATTTCAACTGAAATTCCACCCCTCATCTTTCGAACCCACCCAGGATTACCGGTATCTCCGGGACATAAAACGTTTCTCAGACTGCTGTTCCCGTCACATTCTGAAATCCACACTCAGTGCCATGCGCCGCCATATGAACACACTCGACCTCTCCCTCCAGCAGCACCGCCGTACCCTTTTTTAAAGCTGCGCGTGCCCCCAGTTTCATTTTATCCTTCGGCTCATCCGACGCCTCAACAAGAAACTTTTTCTCTTTCTCTCAACTGCTAAGGAACGCAAGCTCCAACAACTCATCGACACCAACACCCATCTAGGACCCTCCACCCCAGCCTGTCCCTCCGTCCCCACCCCATCTTCCAATCCCAGCCCCAGCCGTGTATTCACTATACCCCCTGACCTTCCCCTCTCCGATGCTGAACGTTCAGTGCTCAGCAAAGGACTTAGTTTCATACCCTTACGCCCTCACCTCAATGAATTTCGGGCTCGGCATGATACTGAACTCTTCTTTCGCCGTCTTCGTCTCCGGGCTCACTTCTTTGGGCAGGAGTCCTCTCCCAATTCAACGGATCCTTTTACCCATCTCCAATATTCTCCCTCCACCTGGACCCCTCCCTCTGGATTCTTACCTTCTCTTGATCTTTTCATTGAGAACTGTCGGCGCGACATTAGTCGTCTCCATTTCTCTGCTCCTCTCACCCATTCTAACCTGTCTCTCTCTGAACTTACTGCACTCCATTCTCTCAGGTCCAACCCTGACATTGTCATCAAACCCGCTGACAAGGGTGGTGCTGTTGTTGTCTGGCGCACTGACCTCTACCTCGCGGAGGCTGAGCATCAACTCGCAGACACTTCCTCCTACCTTTCCCTGGACCATGACCCCACCACTGAACATCAAGCCATTGTTTCCAGGACTGTCACTGACCTCATCTCCTCTGGGGATCTCCCGCCCACAGCTTCCAACCTGATAGTCGCCCAACCTCGGACGGCCCGCTTCTATCTCCTACCCAAAATCCACAAACAGAACTGCCCCGGTAGACCAATTGTCCCAGCTTGTTCCTGCCCCACAGAACTCATCTCTCGTTATCTTGACTCCCTTCTCTCTCCCCTTGTCCAGTCCCTTCCCACCTACATCCGTGATTCCTCTGACACCTTACGTCACATCAACAATTTCCAGTTCCCTGGCTCCAACCGCTTCCTCTTCACCATGGACGTCCAATCCCTCTACACCTCCATCCCCCACCAGGATGGTCTGAGGGCCCTTAGCTTCTTCCTCGAACAGAGGCCCGAACAATCCCCATCCACCACTACTCTCCTCCGTCTGGCTGAACTTGTTCCCACGTTGAACAATTTCTCCTTCAACTCCTCTCACTTTCTCCAAATAAAAGGTGTGGCTATGGGTACCCGCATGGGCCCCAGCTATGCCTGTCTCTTTATGGGGTATGTGGAACATTCCTTGTTGCAGTCCTATTCCGGCCCCCTTCCACAACTTTTTCTCCGGTACATCGATGATTACTTCGGTGCCAATTCATGCTCTCGTCAGGACTTGGAAAAATTTATTAATTTTGCTTCCAATCTCCACCCCTCCATCATTTTCACGTGGTCCATCTCTGACACTTCCCTTCCCTTCCTTGACCTCTCTGTCTCAATCTCTGGGGATAGACTGTCCACCAATATCCATTACAAACCCATCGACTCCCACAGCTACCTCGACTACAGCTCCTCACACCCCCGCTTCCTGTAAGGACTCCATCCCATTCTCCCAGTTCCTTCGCCTTCGTCGCATCTGTTCCGATGATGCTACCTTCAAAAACGGCTCCTCTGACATGTCCTCCTTCTTCCTTAACCGAGGTTTTCCACCGACGGTCGTTGACAGGGCCCTCAACAGTGTCCAGCCCATCTCCCGCGCATCCGCCCTCACGCCTTCTCCTCCCTCCCAGAAACATGATAGGGTCCCCCTTGTCCTCACTTATCACCCCACCAGCCTCCGCATTCAAAGGATCATCCTCCGCCATTTCCGCCAACTCCAGCATGATGCCACCACCAAACACATCTTCCCTTCACCCCCCTTATCGGCATTCCGTAGGGATCGCTCCCTCCGGGACACCCTGGTCCACTCCTCCATCACCCCCTAATCCTTAACCCCCTCCTATGGCACCACCCCATGCCCACGCAAAAGATGTAACACCTGCCCCTTCACTTCCTCTCTCCTCACCATCCAAGGGCCCAAACATTCCTTTCAAGTGAAGCAGCATTTCACTTGCATTTCCCCCAACTTAGTCTACTGCATTCGTTGCTCCCAATGTGGTCTCCTCTACATTGGAGAGACCAAACGTAAACTGGGCGACCGCTTTGCAGAACACCTGCGGTCTGTCCGCAAGAATGATCCAAACCTCCCTGTCGCTTGCCATTTTAACACTCCACCCTGCTCTCTTGCCCACATGTCTGTCCTTGGCTTGCTGCATTGTTCCAGTGAAGCCCAACGCAAACTGGAGGAACAACACCTCATCTTCCGACTAGGCACCTTACAGCCTTCCGGTCTGAATATTGAGTTCAACAACTTTAGGTCGTGAGCTCCCTCCCCCATCCCCACCCCCTTTCTGTTTCCCCCTTTTTCCCTTTTTTTCCCTATAAATTATATAGATTTTTTTTTTCCCACCTATTTCCATTATTTTTAAATATTTTAAAATCTTTTATGCTCCCCCCACCCCCACTAGAGCTGTACCTTGAGTGCCCTACCATCCATTCTTAATTAGCACATTCGTTTAGATAATATCACCAACTTTAACTTTAACACCTATGTGTTCTTTTGTACCATTGTGACTGACATCTTTTGATGATTTGCTTCTATCACTGCTTGTTTGTCTACACAAGCACCTCTCTCTCTCTGTCTATCTCCGCCCACCCCCCCCCCCCCCCCCCCCCCACACACACCTTAAACCAGCTTATATTTCAACTCTTTCCTGGACTCGAAATCAAGTTCTGTCGAAGGGTCATGAGGACTCGAAACGTCAACTCTTTTCTTCTCCGACGATGCTGCCAGACCTGCTGAGTTTTTCCAGGTAATTCTGTTTTTGTTTTTGATTTCCAGCATCCGCAGTTTTGTTTTGTCTTTATCTCTATGTAAATAAAAAACCTTGGAGAAGCCACCAACAACTTTTGCAGAAGTCTGCTGTGTTCTGAAAGCAATGGTGGAGGACATTCTATTTACATTGTCGAGATGGGCTTGTTGTAAACTTGCTGGCTTGATTATTTGAATTTATTATCTATTGTGGCACATTGACGTAAGGAGGGGGTATACCTGGGAGTCAGGTTAATTTGCACATTTTGGATTTGTTACACTATTAATTAACTATATTTTGGTATGTTCCTGAAACATTTTTTTCTTTTTGTACAAATTTTAATTTAGTTTTTTGAATGCATAACGGTGCCAGTGGACTCATTACTTCTGAATTCAGTACGCATTTATTTTTTTCTCAAATTAAAAGCAAATGGCAGATCATTGACGTAGGGTGGCCACTACTCTTTGTTGGATTTGGTGCAGCAAGCACACATCACCTGCCACATCATCATTAAATGTTGTTTACTTGAACAACGTGATCAATATCTGGTGATCAATGGACTTAAAAATGATATTTTCTTTGAATATTGGAATGAACATGCAATATCTGTTAACTTTTTTTTTCAAACGAATGTTGAGAATTTATTGCAGTTATTGTACTTGAAATTAACTGAATAACAGGATGCATTCTGCAGACAACCTCAATTCACACACACACACAGACACACCACACACAAAAACACAGAAACAAAAACAGAGCCACACGCATGCAATCACACAGAGAGACACACGCACGAACACAAACAATCAGAAACAAACATAAACACTGATTAACACACAAAAGGATAGGCACACACAATGATACACACAGACGCTCAGAAACCTGAAACACACAGATACACAAACAAACTCACATGCACCAGAACAAACACACATACGCCAGAACACACACAAGCACGGACACACGCAAATACACACAGAGACAAAGATAAACAGATACTGAAAAACTCTCACACACGCACAAAGACATAGTCACATCCACACATACACAATGACACATGCACAAACTGTCACAAACATACATGCATACTCAGAAGCAGAAAGGTATGAAGAAACATAGAAACACACATGCACACATAATTTTTTTCTCTGTCTCCCTCTCTCTCTACCTCGTACACACTCAAATACGCACAATCACAAAGAAACATGCACGCACACAGACACATACACCAGAACACTCCCAAACAAATGCACAGGCTCACACTCACACGCATACATACACAGAAACAGTTAAAGAAACACACACAGACATGCACAAAAACACACTAACACACACACACACACCAAACACAAGGAGCAGCAAAGGCGGAGAGAGAAACACAGGCATTCAAGGAAAACTAATCACAGGCTAACGTACAACATACAGACATACACAGACACACACAAACACATGTGTGCGCACAGACAAACAAACAACAATACAAACGCTCACAGAAAAACTTGAACTCACACACAAGCACACGTACTTAAAAACACACACCAATACACACACACAAACACACACACACACACAAACACACACACACACAGAAACATACACACACATATACTTCCTTGCACACACAAGATCACGCAGAAGCACAATTACATTCTTGTACACATACACGACCACACAGAATCACATAAAAACAGGCACACAGAAATGTATCAACATATGCATAGACACAGTCAGACTGAATCACACCGAAATACACACACATGTACACACACACACACACACATACACATATACACACACCCCAGCTCTCTCGTATAGAGACAAACACAAACACTCAAACAAATACACATTCAAACAAACGCTGTCACACATACCACACACAACTCTTGCACACTCACACACATACAACAATGAGCACATGTACGCACAAACATACAAGCAGACTTGCACACATAATTACACGCACACGCAGAGAAAATCATACACTCAAACACTCACAAACATACACACAGACAATCATACAGCCAAAGTCTGATAACCACGCATACATGCACACACACAGATACACTGACATTGAGGAAGTCTCATAGACACACACAGACATGCAGAGTCACGTGCACATGCACACACAATCATACACAGACAAAGGCTTGAAATCACTCTCTGAAAAATCCGCACAGAAACATACACAGACACACGTAAACAGAAATATGCTCACACACTCACACTCTCGCACATGCCAGAACACATACAGTCAAGCATGCATGCATACAAACAAACTCATATGCACACAGTCTCTCTCAAACACAAGCAGTCTAACACACTCCAAGCACAGTTAGATGAATGCAATGAAACATACACAGAAACACACAGACACGCACACACACATACACACACAGGCACACACATACTCTCACATACAGTTTAATTAATTAACAGACTCACAGACACGCATTCACACAGACACACTCTCTCTCACACACACATATATACATAGAACACATGCACAAACATACTCACACCCAAATATGAACAAACGTACACACACACACTCAGACGCACACACAAAAACACAAACAGAAACACGCATAAAGACACACACATACGGACACACTTAGAGGCACATGCACACATACGCAAATATACTATCAGAAACAAACAGAGGCATAAACGAACACAAAAATACAAGGGCACACAGATGGATAGACACAAATGCACTCACAACTGACTATCTCTCTCTCTCTCTCTTTCTCTCTCTCTCTTTCTCTCCATGACATCCTCAACCCCTGCTTTGGCTGCAGGAAACGTAGAAACATTTCGGCTTGGCAGGCTGTGGCAGGATTGGAGAGTGTCAATGTCTTACAAAAAAAGGACAGCCAGCCAGTGCCACTAAAGGATGAATAGCCTCCTCCGTTCGACCCGGGAATTTCACTCTTCACATCACCCTCAACATATACCCTCACAAACCCATCGTTCATCCATTGGCGTCTCAACCACAGTCTTTTCACGGGACAACTCCCTTCATTCTCTCAAATGTACCTTCATTGTCCTCATTCCGCCCAGGGGATTGCGCCCCACCCACACATGTTCGGCATTGTTATAAATTGCAATGGCATACATCCTGCTCTCCATCTGTGCTCATGTAGGACACACTGGCACATAAAAAGAGGGAGGAGTCGCAGACCCCAGAAGAATAATCTGAAGGCATCCTCAACGAAATTCTGTCAGAGCACTCAACCACACCCTACGCCATTGCAGAGATTCACAACCTGTTTGCATGTAGTTCTAAAGTAGGCATGGAATCATAATCTGGTGTGCACATCACACAGCCTGATCCACAGCAGGCAGAGCAGGTGCGACCTGTGTCTCTGGCATTCAAAGGACTGCTGGAGGTCCGAAATCTGCTGAGTCCGAGTTTGAAACTGGACATGTCCCTGCTACTAGAGCTACAAAAGCAAGCTCAGGAACATCAGGAAGGGATGTCCACTGCACTCCTAATATTGCAAGGCATAATGCAGGGGCCCATTTGCCTTCTCTCTGAAGTGAGCAAGCATGCAATCTCACCATGGTCAACACCGGCAGGAAGGCGGCCAAATTGGAGGCATAGTCCTGGGTATCGGTCCTGCACTTCTGTGTGGGTTGAGCTCCATACTGATGCTAAATCTTCCCTCCAGCCGTGTCCACATGAGGGCTGCATGACCGTTTCTTACTCCAGCTTCTGCTTTGCCTCAGAGCAGTCAGCAAGGAGTACTCGGGGACTCAAAGGGAGAATGATTCACAGATGCATACCGCGTGTCTATCCACCTAGGTGACCCCGGGAGAGCTGGTGTTCCTGAATCCCCGTCCCTAAGTCTTCAGAAGTTCAGTTCCACATGACGAGGAAGTTGACATTGCCACGCAGGACTTGACCCTTCAGGGGGCACCCCTCAAGATCATCACAATCATCAGGCTGCATCCATCTCCGCTTTGACTTTCGGCAGTACCCCAGGGCATGGTAGCAGGATTAAGGAGGTTCAGAAAATGTAATTGCATGGCCTGGGCTAGGGTGTTCAGTTCTATTTCACTATTGTGAATCAGCTCACCCGAGGACCCCTTTCATAGCGTTCCTTATTATAATGATCAGTACTTGTTTCATTCAGTTGTCGATCCTTGATTGCAAGTCTAACAGCATCTGCGGAGTGGAATACAGTTAATGTTTCGAGCCCATATGAATCTTCATCAGAACTGATGACATGTAGAAATGAGGTGAACTATAAGCTAGTTAGGGGTGGGGGACAGGTAGAGCTGGATAGAAGGCCAGTGATAGGGGGAGGCAAACACGAAATTGCCAAAGATGTCATAGAAAAAAGGACAAAGGGGGGATTGACGGTGGAACTATTAGCTAAGGAATGTGCTAATGGTTTCATCAACCCTAAGCAGTTGATTGCTGCATTCGACAATCCTCCTTCTCTTCCACAGGATTGGTAGACCAGAAACTGCTCCTCCATTTTCCCTGCCTGGTAATGGTGAATGAGATACCCCTCCTTCCTAGTGAATAGATTGGTGAATCCGACAATCCTCCTTCCCATCTCCCCTCTCCCTCTCATTGAGATTCGTATATCATTCACTCCTTTTCACTCACACTGTTCCCGGGATTGGTGAGCAAGGCTCTCCTTCCCCCTTTTCATCTCCCTAGAATTTGTGAACCAGGCACTTTTTCCAACTCTTCCTAGGATTTGTGAATCAGGCTCTCCTCCTTGCACTGCCTCTCTCCAAGATAGATGATGCAGGCACTCCTCCCTCTTCTGCCTCTCCCCGGGATTTGGAAATCAAACGCTCCATACCCCTCTCTCTCTACCTGGGATTGGTCATTCATTCACTCCGTCGGCCTTACCTATCTCAGTTTGGATGGCAAGACTTCCTTCACCTCTTCTTCTCCATCATTGGATTTGCGAGTCATGTCCTACACACTGCCCATCATTAGGATGGGGAAATCGATCAATCCTCCCCTCTCTATCACCAGCATTTACAAATCAGTCTGTCATTCCTTCTCTCAGCTCCCATGTGATTGTTGAATTTACTGACCACTAATCTTTCACTGGCAATGGTGAATCACAAATTTCTCCTCGCTCTGCCTCTCCCCCAGAATAGTGAATCAGACTCTACTCGTCCCCTTCCTTCTCCCCTCGACTGGTGAATCATATAGAAATCCTACCACCCACCCAACCCCACCCCGTGTCTCCAGGATTGGTGAATCAGGAACGCCTCCTCCCTCTCCGTCTCCCCGGGATTGGTGAATCATATATTCTTCTCTCCTGTCCCCCTCTTAGGGATTTCTGAATCTGTCAACACCACCCACCCCCTCCCCCAACGCATCTCCCTCTTTGTCCCCCTCTGATTGTCGAATCAGACACTCCTCCTTCTTCGGCTCCTCACCGGATTTGCTGAATCACCTGGCCGCATGAAGATATAAGTTAGGTGAAGGCAGAGCCCTGCATCTCCTCGAGCCAGCTCTGCCATTCAATAGCTTCAAAGCTCATCTGACTGTATTCTCCCGACAACTCGAATAACATTTCATCCATTTATTTAGCAGACCTTAGTGTTAAAAATGTTCAGAGACTCTGCTGAGAGAAGGGTTTCAAATGGCTCACTTTCCACAGAGAAATTTTAAAAAAGTCTCATCATCCCTCTTTTAAAGCGGCAATCCCTTATTTTTAATCAGTGAGCACTAGTTCTAGATTATCCAACAAAAAAAATGCCTTTCCTCATCTACCTTGTAAAGGTCCCTTAGATGTTTTAATCATGTCGCCTCCTGCTCTTCTAAACTCCAATGGATACAAGCCTGGACTTCACAATCTCTCCTTATAAGACAACTCTCCATCCATGATATTAGATTAGTAAACGTTCTGTGAGCTGATTCTAATATATTTTATCCCACTTTAAATATGGAGACTGAGACTGCACACAGTACTCCAGATGCAGTTTCACCCGTGTGCTGTGCAACTAAAGCATTACCTTCCATCTTCAGTATTAAATTCGCTTGTAAATAAATTTTAACATTGTATTACCTCTCCCAATGACTTGTACCTGCACACTAACCTTTTGTGAATAATGCACTGGGACTCCCAAATCCTACTGAATCTCATAGCTCCGCAATCTCTCACCTTTTTTAATAATTAGTTTTATTTTTTGCAATAACTTAGAACATTTTTTGCACAACACTAAGCTTGCTGCTTACAGTGGAATCTCCACATTAAATAACATATTGATACACTGATGCTGGTACAATCATTTTAATCAGAATGTTTCCAGAATGGAATGGAGCGATATGAAATATTAGCTTTAGTTTTAACAGTTTACTGATGTTATTAATTGCTGCCTTCTCTCTGACAATGCACAATATGTGATCCTTTGTGATAATTGACCCTCCTTACAGGGACACACCTCACTGAGTTAACGACAGAAATTCGTACAGATGGCGTATGTAAACACTCTGAAACATTCATTAGAAATGAGATTTCTAACCTTAATCAGTTACACAAGTGGTCAATTCCGTAACATGCGCCCATTTTTAATCCTGAGTAATGGGAAGGTAATAAAATTCAGAACTGAGGGCCCACAGATTCTCAGGGCAGTGCGGGAGGAAGCAGATGAACCAACAATAAAACATAAATACTTTTTGAAGTGACTATCCTTAGAGTAAAGGTACTTGAGTTTACAGAGTCTTGGGTGAATATAACAGTGATGTCATATTGTTTCCATCTCTGTAACTTCTTAATATTTGCTTCAGTTGAACGAGACAAATAGAGAACAGGGAAATATTGAGAAATTTCACTTACTACCCTCATCATCGAACATCATCAGTCAGCAGCATAACGCTTATTGTTTTCAATGTATTATATGGTTAAACAGAGGGACAGGTCCATGGAACAGAACTCATTTTACAAACAATGCCTGGTTTCGAAATGTAAACCGACTTATTCCATTTCAGTTATTGCCCAACGCTAAGTTGACTGACAGATACTCACAGGAATACATGCTCACTGGGGTCAGGTGTTCCACGCTGGTTAGTGAGCCACACGCAGTACAATTCTAAACTGATAGAAACTCCCAGTAGTAATGCTCACAATGGTCAGGTCTTCCAATCTGGCTAGTGATCCACTCAGTGTGATTTTCCACTTACTCCCGCGAATATCTTCCTTCAGAGGGTATTATTTCACTGACATCTTGTTAAATAGGTTATAATGTTCCACTGAAGTGAATGACTTGCCAACTGAAAGGTTGTCGGTTTAAAGCCGGGTTCATTTTTGCTTTTGGAAATATTTACAACCTGAGAGATAACACAGGATACTTGAATCAAACAGATATTATCACTGGTCTGTTGTCTGTTTCACGGTCGCAACGGGATCAGCATGTAAGATTAATAGTTACAGGGTGAAACTGGATAGCATCTCAAGCCAAATTTAAACATCTCCACTGCTTACAAAGACTTGCAAGGAACACCAATGAGGGCAATGATCATGCAGTAAATATTATGCACACTCCCAATTGGATGAAGCATTTTCAGTGTGAAGTGATCCGTCCCTTCGTTTTGTTGGCAGCCCCTCTATATAAAACTCTGAGCTGATACATTCCCAATCGCTTTCAGTTATATCCCCTAGGATCATCTCAGTGATATTGATATTACATAATTTTCTAATTAATTTTCCTTGAAATGAACCAATAGATCACATCAGTGATCTAGCTCCCTGTTGTAATAGAATAGGTTTAGTACTGAGAATGAATTGTACAATTCAGATCGCTACAGTTAAATAACAAAAAGGTAGTACCTATATTATGTCCATAATGGCCATCTCCACACAAACACCATCAGTTACATCTCTACATCTTGAAATGTTGCAGTGATGTTTTTCACTCGACTGTGGCAATACAGTAATTTAAATGCAAATGTTACAGTCTTTGTCTCAGGTCTTTTCTCCTGGATTCTATGAGTAGCTGTCGAGCTTAACCGTGCATATTTACTTGTGATGAAAGTGCTTTATTGTATAATTCTTTCATGGGATGCGGGCAGGGACAGCAGTTGTTGCCGATTCGTATTTTCCCTTGAGCTGAGTGACTTGCCAAACCATGTCAGAGGGCAGTTAGAAGTGAACCATTTACTGTGGATCAGGAATCGCATCAAGGCCAGAACAGACATGGATGACAGATTATCTTCCATTAAGGACATTAGTGAAAAAGAATGTTTCTTTATTTTACACCATCACTGAAAGTAGCTTTCAGTTCCAGCTTTATTAATTGAATTAAAATTCTATCAGCTGCCTTGTTGGGATTTGAGCCTATTTCCCCAAAGCATTATTCTGGGCCCCTGGGTTACTAAACATTACCACTACGCCACCTTAACCCTAAAACCACAATGCAGTGTCCAATAATTCAATATATGAATTTAGTTCAACGTCACAAACTGGTACATCTCTAGCAGCTCACAATAATGAAAGGCTGTGAAGAAAAACATAGCCTCAGATAATAGGGTCACTCCAACCAAAAAAGACAATCCAAGCAAGAAAGACCCTCCAATTGATATAGCAACTCCAACTGAAACAGAAATTCCAACGAATACAGACCGAACAGCCACTCCAAACACTCCAACTGATAGAGATCCTTCAACAAATGCAAACCCTGCAACGAGAGCTGACTCTCCAAGTCATGCAGACCCTCTAACTAATACAGACCCTTTAAATGATTTACTTCCTCCAACTGATTCAGATGCAAACAAACATTATTGTAACACCAATTTATAAATAACCTCCAAATGCTGGCACAGACCCTTCAACGAATGCAGCCCCTCCAACTGATAGATTCAGTCCAAGCAATTGCACCGGTCAAGCGATGGGGCCTCTGGAGCTCTTGGTGAACCTCCAAAGGATAGATCTACTCCAACTGATACACAACCTCCAGGTAATACAATCCCTCAATATGATACAGAGCCTTCAACCAATACATACCATCCAGATGATATGGACCTCCTAACTGATAGAGAGCCTCCAATTGATCGTGACCCTTCTCCGTGTTCTGCCCCTCCAATAAACACCGACTCTCAAACACTCCGCATAAAGGACTTTTTTGAACTAATACAAGAAGTCAAAATAATAGTTCAACTGAAACTAATTTACTTCACAAACGAGTCCTGAAATTAACAAGCATGTTATAGTATTAAACAGCTCAAACTTACACAGCAGCACAGTTCAACACATCATATTCCGTCAACACAATGTCTCGAGCTAATACAGGATCTCAAAATGATACAGTTTCCCAAATTATAAAATACTCAAACTAATAAAAGTATTCACATTAATACAGCTCAATAAACTAAGAGGACACTGCAGTCGAATACAGGACCCTAAGTCATACATATCATTAAAATATCACGATATTCAAACCTAAACAGGATCTTAAAACAACACAGCTCTTGAAGCTAATACTATGCTCAAATTAATGAATTCACTCAAAATCAAACAGTCTCCCCAAAAAACACAATTTTCCAAACTAACACAGGATCTCAAAGTAATACTGCGCTTGAATTCAATACTCCAAATTAATGGAGGATCTCGAAGTATTACAGACCCCAGCATAATAATTTATTCCTAGCTAAGAACGGCTCTTAAATGAGGACATTAAATTCATGCAGCGTAAAATAAAATAACTTTCGAAACAAACAAGGAATTCAAACTAATATAGCTCCTGAAAATATTGCAATGCCCAGAACTAAAAATAGGAATTATAGTAATTGCTATGATCCCAGCTGATGTCAATGTTGTATATGCCTTGTTTAAACGTGGTTTCAACGGTCCAAATTCATTTTTCGCTTGTGGAGGGAAGGCTGAACTATTTCATAGGAATATATTTATGATTTCCTTTTTGGCACAAAACTAAAATATTTATCGAACAAATGAAAAATGAATTCAACTCCTCCAGACTAAGAAGTCGGGAAAATCTCAATACTCACACAAGAAGATTATTCAAATATTCCCCAGCCCCCTCATCCCAGCAACATAATTCAAAACTAATACAAATTCAGAAAAAGGAAAAAATGTTCAGCACCTATCTCAAACTTTAAAATTCATGGTAATATGAGAGACATTTGAATTACCTTGTGAACTGTGGTCAGTCAAACCACATTCCAAATGAAATGAAAATTGCGACTATAGCAGATTGCTTGGAATTCTCAATAAGCTACCGAGACGTTTGCCATATTGTGAACCAAACTGTCACATTGATAGTTTGGTTTTCTTGCGAAGGTTTCTATTCTCCATATTTCAAGAATACGCATTGGGCTTCTCTACAAACGTCGCTCCCACTCGGATGGCTGGAACAACGGCCCACCTCGCATGGTTTCAAACTCATTTTCTGAGACTCCCTTCTTCTGGAGTTCCGAGTACACTCAAACTGCACCTTACATGTTCAATTTCTGATCCTTGGACGTGCTAAACAGATCGCCACTCTTCCAATACATCGACAGTAAGGATTCTCCAAACTGCGGCTACCTTCTCGGAAATTCGGGGCTTCTGTCAAGGCCGTTTCAGTTCAGGTCTTCCCCTCACAGCTCTCTCTCTTTTTAACTCCGGCCAATTGCTCTGCTTCTTTCTTTTAAGTTGAATTATGGGACCTATTTCTGATCCCGGTCCTTTCCATGCCTAGGCTTTTCTTCTGGGACCATTTTCTAATCACTGATTTGGTTACTGCCTGAGACTGACTTCTGTGACACCTCCCAGCCTGCCTGCTGTGTCCTGTTCCTTGGAACACTAAAAACAGTGACTTTCCATTTCAGGTCACCTGACATGCAGCTTCGCGCCGCTTCATGTAGTAGCAACTTTACCTTCTTCGGTGATGCGCACAGCCTAAAGAGAGTAAAACACCAAATGTGCACGTGCGGCCATTTCCCAACCGTCGCGTGGGTAAGAGGCCCAAGGCTCGCTGGGAAATGTGGCTCCCAACTTTTTATTGTATTTGCATTTCGTGACACCACCTTCCCCTTGGAAGAATAGAATCTTCGATAGGTGCCACCTTTACTACTCACTGAGTCATAGCTAAACCCTCTGTTCTCTTGAAAATACATTTGCTGCGCTCAGGGCCCGATTTTTTCCCTGTGTCTGCAGCCCCTTTGTGAACTTTTAATGGTCTTGTAACATGCGTGTTTTTCATCACAGAACAGTGTCTATGTGGAAGAAAATACAGAACTTGGGCGCACCGTTTCTAAATAATGGGACTCCAATTTAAGACTGAGCAGAAGGGTAATTTCTTCTGCAGGAGCATGTTATATTTCGCTTATTTATTTTCAATGACTCGGAAAACCCGCCCTTCACGTCTTCATCTAATTTACTTTCATTCCTCCTGCACGATGCACTTTAAAACAAATTTATTTGTGCAACCTTTTGGTCATCTGCACTGCCCTCTCGTTTTGCACGCCCCGTGCCAGTTCCCGGACCTAATTTTCCTGTGAAGTTGCCTGGGACATTGCAGTAATCTCTAAAGCTTAAACTGATACAACGTTGCTCTCATTTTGTCCCCATGTCAGCGGTGACATGTACATGTTATAAATATTCTTCCCTGTATTTTTGTGAGGGCACTCAAAGTCAGTGTGCAACTTGGCGGAAATATGAGCCAGGCCCCTTCCTTCAGGGGATTGGCCAAACATTTTACCTTTCTAACAAAGATAAAACGTACATTTCTCAGTAGCACAATTTAATTCAAATCCTGTTCCTGACATTAACTCTTGGTTAGTTTCTGTGAGACCTGCAACTTCTTCTCCAGTGACAAGTAATTTCTCCCATCAAACATTTCTCCCCTGACATCCCGGCTTCCTGTTGGTTTCTACCTGCCTTCTGCCAATTGTGCCTGGAAGACCAGACTGAATATCTTAGGAGGTTTGGAATGAACAGGAACTAACAAAGCACATTCGAAACAAACGTGTGAGGACGAAGAGAGTATTGATCAGAAAAGGGCCACATAAACAGGGAACTGTCTCACACAGAGGGAACTAATCGGTTCATCGGGAAGTACTGCCTCATTTGAAGAACAATACAGCTAATCCCACTCTCCCGCTTTTTAGCTATGATCGTTCATTTTATTTATTTCCATTCGAACGATTAAAGTGACTCCCTTTTAAAATTAAGATTTCAGGTTGGTGGTGGAGAAAAAGCAGCTCGGGAGAAACGTCTCCCATTGGCGGAAGGTACAAGGACCAGGTGGCACAGACTAAATGTGATAAACAAAGAACCAGAGGTGACATGAAAATGTTTATTTATAAAGTTATTATTATTTTTATTACTATTATCACTCCTAATATTATGATTCAGTCAGAGTTTAGGAAATGGCACACGTAGTTGAAAGTGTGGCCGAGGCACACTTAATCAAGTTGTTAACAAAGAACTTGGTTGGCAAGATGAAGGGGAACATTTTAGAGGGACACAGGGAAGGTTTGAGCTGTAGGAGCAGCTAGATTGCTTTTGCAGAAAGTTGGCAGCCATCGGTGCTGTAATCATTCTATGATTTATACGAAAGTTACATTTTTGGTCAACTTATGCCTTTGCCTTTCCTCTGTTCTAGGCTGTAGCAATGGAAGAGCAATCTGAGTTCTTTCAAGTTGAGGAGCACTTTCTTTTTGCTCAGTGGGTGGTGCAGACCTGGAAATCAGTCGCTGAAAATATGGTTGAGGCAGGGACGCTCCTCGCTTTAAAAAAAAAACATTCGGATGAGAACCTGAAGCCCTGTAAGCCGCATGGCTCCCGAAATAATGATGGAAAGTGGGAATCGTCTGGGTGCTGGGATCAGACACCATGTGCCGAAAGGCTCCCTCCCGTTCTGTAATTGCGTATGGTTCTGTTTTGGATCTGCCCTGGGAACTTTGGATAAGGTTGAATATTATGAACTTTTCTCTGCATGTCACCAGCGCTGTCCGAGTCCTGTGTTGCGCTGCTGTAAGGGCAATATAGGCCCAGAGATCTGGGACAAATGGCCTCATGGGGAGTGTACAGTTGTGACTAATAGCTTATTAGTTAGCAAGACAGATGTTTCTGAGATTAAAGAGGCACAGAGAGTGCGGCTGCTGCATTAAGTAATTCGCAGGAAACTGTAGAGTGGTGAACGGTTGGTCATCAGACTGGAGGAGAGCGACTCTGTTTCTGAAACATTGGTATTAATAACGGGACTTGGGTTTACAGGGAAACATTTCAAAGCATTCAAGAGTGATGTGACTGCTAAGAGCTTTCAAGAGAACATGGCAGTCTGGTGAAACAGAAACTCACACGACAATTTAACTTTGATGCTGCGATGTTATGTATTTTTGGAGGGAAAGATGAGGAGAGTGAATAGATTAACAAAGTAATCCAAAGGTAAAGGGAATCCTTGCAGATATGTTTTTGTGGTGGGGGTTGAGGAGGGGGAATATGCTGGAGAGAGAGCGAGCAAGGAGAGAAAGAGGGAGAGGGAGAACGAGGAATTTTTCCACCATGTGCACTAATGGAGTTGACATTGACTCTCTCTCTCCCCCTACCTCTCTCTCTCTCTCTCCCTATATCTCTCTCCCCGACGCCCCCACCACCCCTCCACCTCTCTCTCTCACCTCACGACCGAACATCTATCTGATATGATTGAATAGTACATCAAAATAGCTCAGTCTTCGTTTTTGAAGCAATGGTTCACAGTTTTGGAAATTTCCTTTTTCCTAACGATTAAATTCTGAGTTCTGAATTGATCAGTTAAATGCTTTGTTTGAGTAAAATGGCAAAAATTGTGTTGGGCATTTAGTCAGAAGCAGTTACAATTTACGCATGCCTTTATTGTATGAATTTTAGCGATCCTTTAGAGATTGAAAATGAAATAGCTGAATGTTTGTGTAGATTGTTTTGTTGATGCATTACATTGTGCACATCAGAGAATCATAGGAATATATCATTTTAAAATTTAACAGTTAACCAATGTCTGAATAACTTCAAATTCTTCACACAAGGGAAGGAGAAAGAGAGCGAGACCACATGGGAATCGAATGCAGACAGAGGGCCGTGTTAGGATAATTAAACTTCCCTGCCTGTTTAAACCTGAACGCCTGATCTAAGGATTGAAAGACAAGGGCTCAAATCCCACACTGAGGAGTTGCAAAATGTGAATTACATATTTCTGGTAATTATTCCAAAAAATGGAATTGAACAAACCTCGAAAACAGAAAGATTTACTTCCGTCTGCTGCTGTACACCCCGTACACACCGTCCTCCTCCAGCACCTCTGCATGCCTGGACAACTTGGAGGAGCTGCAGGTGCCTGGTTAAATTTACACATTCACCGATTTTTCTCCGCTTCCCAATCCTATCCCATTATCCTCTCTGTCCCTCAATGATCTATCGGTGACCTTCTGCTAGTTCTCATTCGCATTATGTCACTTGGTAACAGCACACAAAATCACGGAATCCATTTCCAATAGACCCTGAGTACTCTCAGCTTGAAAACACAGCTGCTTGTCTGGACGAGGATGCTCCACAAATATCCTGATCATTAATAATGGAGGAACTCAGGGCACCGGTGAAAAGATACGGCTGAAGTATTTGCTGCAATCTTGAGCCAGAAATGCCTAGTGGATGATCCAACTCGGTCTCATCCGGTGTTCCCAATCATCACAGAAGCCATTCTTGAGCCAATTCGATTCACCTAACGTGACATCAAGAAACAACTGAAGATACTTAATACTGCAAGGCGAAGGGCCCTGACAATATTCCAGCAGTAGTGCTGAATATTTGTGCTCCAGGAATTACAACGCTCCTAACCAAGCTGTTCAGAACAGCTACAACATTGGAACCTACCCGGCTATGTGGAAAATTGCCCAGGTCTCCCCTATACTCAAGAAGCAGGACGAATTAGCCATGCATTGGTCTGCTCTCGAGCATCAGTATAGTAATGAGCCAATTCGATTCACCTAACGTGACATCAAGAAACAACTGAAGATACTTAATACTGCAAGGCGAAGGGCCCTGACAATATTCCAGCAGTAGTGCTGAATATTTGTGCTCCAGGAATTACAAGACTCCTAACCAAGCTGTTCAGAACAGCTAGAAATTGGAACCTACCCGGCTATGTGGAAAATTGCCCACGTCTCCCCTATACTCAAGAAGCAGGACGAATTAGCCATGCATTGGTCTGCTCTGGAGCTCAGAACAGCTTGGTTAGGAGCGTTGTAATTCCTGGAGCACAAATATTCAGCACTACTGCTGGAATATTGTCAGGGCCCTTCGTCTTGCAGTATTAAGTATCTTCAGTTGTTCTTGATTCCCTTCTCTCTCCCCTTGTCCGGTCCCTTCCCACCTACATCCATGATTCCTCTGACACCTTACGTCACATCAACAATTTCCAGTTCCCTGGCTCCAACCTCTTCCTCTTCACCATGGACGTCCAATCCCTCTACACCTCCATCCCCCACCAGGATGGTCTGAGGGCCCTTAGCTTCTTCCTCGAACAGAGGCCCGAACAATCCCCATCCACCACTACTCTCCTCCGTCTGGCTGAACATGTTCTCACGTTGAACAATTTTTCCTTCAACTCCTCTCACTTTCTCCAAATAAAAGGTGTGGCTATGGGTACCCGCATGGGCCCCAGCTATGCCTGTCTCTTTATGGGGTATGTGGAACATTCCTTGTTGCAGTCCTACTCCGGCCCCCTTCCACAACCTTTTCTCCGGTACATCGATGATTACTTTGGTGCCGCTTCATGCTCTCGTCGGGACTTGGAAAAATTTATTAATTTTGCTTCCAATCTCCACCCCTCCATCATTTTCACGTGGTCCATCTCTGACACTTCCCTTCCCTTCCTTGACCTCTCTGTCTCAATGTCTGGTGATAGACTGTCCACCAATATCCATTACAAACCCACCGACTCCCACAGCTATCTCGACTACAGCTCCTCACACCCCGCTTCCTGTAAGGACTCCATCCCATTCTCCCAGTTCCTTCGCCTTCGTCGCATCTGTTCCAATGATGCTACCTTCAAAAGCGGTTCCTCTGACATGTCCTCCTTCTTCCTTAACCGAGGTTTTCCACCCACAGTCGTTGACAGGGCCCTCAACCGTGTCCGACCCATCTGCCGCGCATCCGCCCTCACGCCTTCTCCTCCCTCCCAGAAACATGATAGGGTCCCCCTTGTCCTCACTTATCACCCCACCAGCCTCCGCATTCAAAGGATCATCCTCCTCCATTTCCGCCAACTCCAGCACGATGCCACCACCAAACACACCTTCCCTTCACCCCCCTTATCGGCATTCCGTAGGGATCGCTCCCTCCGGGACACCCTGGTCCACTCCTCCATCACCCCCTACTCCTCAACCCCCTCCTATGGCACCACCCCATGCCCACGCAAAAGATATAACACCTGCCCCTTCACTTCCTCTCTCCTCACCTTCCAAGGGCCCAAACATTCCTTTCAAGTGAAGCAGCATTTCACTTGCATTTCCCCCAACTTAGTCTACTGCATTCGTTGCTCCCAATGTGGTCTCCTCTACATTGGAGAGACCAAACGTAAACTGGGCGACCGCTTTGCAGAACACCTGTGGTCTGTCCGCGAGAATGACCCAAACCTCCCTGTCGCTTGCCATTTTTACACTCCACCGTACTCTCTTGCCCACATGTCTGTCCTTGGCTTGCTGCATTGTTCCAGTGAAGCCCAACGCAAACTGGAGGAACAAGACCTCATCTTCCGATTAGGCACCTTACAGCCTTCCAGTCTGAATATTGAGTTCAACAACTTTAGGTCGTGAGCTCCCTCCCCCATCCCCACCCCCTTTCTGTTTCCCCCTTTTTCCTTTTTTTTCCCCTATAAATTATATAGATTTTTCTTTTCCCACCTATTTCCATTATTTTTAAATATTTTAAAATTTTTATGCTCCCCCCACCCCCACTAGAGCTGTACCTTGAGTGCCCTACCATCCATTCTTAATTAGCACATTCGTTTAGATAATATCACCAACTTTAACTTTAACACCTATGTGTTCTCTTGTACCATTGTCGCTGAAATCTTTTGATGATCTGCTTCTATCACTGCTTGTTTGTCTACACAAGCACCTCTCTCTCTCTCTATCTCTCCGCCCCCCCACACACACCTTAAACCAACTTATATTTCAACTCTTTCTTGGACTCGAAATCAAGTTCTGTCGAAGGGTCATGAGGACTCGAAACGTCAACTCTTTTCTTCTCCGCCGATGCTGCCAGACCTGCTGAGTTTTTCCAGGTAATTCTGTTTTTGTTTTGAATTTCCAGCATCCGCATTTTTTTTTGTTTTTATCTCTGTGTTTAATTGACTGCCACTGCTCTTCAAGAAATGCCTACCTCCTTGAAGAAGTTCTGTTCTTCTCTGCGACAAGATTTCCGTATCTCTCTGTTGCCTTGTACACCTTCTTTGCTTTCCATTTCCCTCCTGGTGTTTGACAAGGTGTTTACTAAAACCCGCTTTCACAGCCATATCTCCTTTCTCAGTGACTGTCTCCGTCTCCGGCTTACCCCACATGGATTTCAATTGAAATTCCACCCCTCATCTTTCGAACCCACCCAGGATTACCGGTATCTCCGGGACATAAAACGTTTCTTAGACTGCTGTTCCCGTCACATTCTGAAAACCACACTCAGTGCCATGCGCCGCCATATGAACACACTCGACCTCTCCCTCCAGCAGCACCGCCGTTCCCTTTATCAAAGCTGCGCGTGCCCCCAGTTTCATTTTATTCTTCGGCTCATCCGATGCCTCAACAAGAAACCTTTTCTCTTTCTCTCAACCACTAAGGAACGCAAGCTCCAACAACTCATCGACACCAACACCCATCCAGGACCCTCCACCCCAGCCTGTCCCTCCGTCCCCACCCCATCTTCCAATCCCAGCCCCAGCCGTGTATTCACTATACCCCCTGACCTTCCCCTCTCCGATGCTGAAGGTTCAGAGCTCAGCAAAGGACTTAGTTTCATAGCCTTACGCCCTCACCTCAATGAATTTCGGGCTCGGCATGATACTGAACTCTTCTTTCGCCGTCTTCGTCTCCGGGCTCACTTCTTCGGGCAGGAGTCCTCTCCCAGTTCAACGGATCCTTTTACCCATCTCCAATATTCTCCCTCCACCTGGACCCCTCCCTCTGGATTCTTACCTTCTCTTGATCTTTTCATTGAGAAATGTCGGCGCGACATTAGTCGTCTCAATTTCTCTGCTCCTCTCACCCCTTCTAACCTGTCTCTCTCTGAACTTACTGCACTCCATTCTCTCAGGTCCAACCCTGACATTGTCATCAAACCCGCTGACAAGGGTGGTGCTGTTGTTGTCTGGCGCACTGACCTCTACCTCGCGGAGGCTGAGCGTCAACTCGCAGACACTTCCTCCTACCTCTCCCTGGACCATGACCCCACCACTGAACATCAAGCCATTGTTTCCAGGACTGTCACTGACCTCATCTCCTCTGGGGATCTCCCTCCCACAGCTTCCAACCTGATAGTCGCCCAACCTCGGATGGCCCGCTTCTATCTCCTACCCAAAATCCACAAACAGAACTGCCCCGGTAGACCGATCGTCTCAGCTTGCTCCTGCCCCACAGAACTCATCTCTCGTTATCTTGACTCCCTTCTCTCTCCGCTTGTCCAGTCCCTTCCCACCTACATCCATGATTCCTCTGACACCTTACGTCACATCAACAATTTCCAGTTCCCTGGCTCCAACCGCTTCCTCTTCACCATGGACGTCCAATCCCTCTACACCTCCATCCCCCACCAGGATGTTCTGAGAGCCCTTAGCTTCTTCCTCGAACAGAGGCCCGAACAATCCCCATCCACCACTACTCTCCTCCGTCTGGCTGAACTTGTTCTCACGTTGAACAATTTCTCCTTCAACTCCTCTCACTTTCTCCAAATAAAAGGTGTGGCTATGGGTACCCGCATGGGCCCCAGCTATGCCTGTCTCTTTATGGGGTATGTGGAACATGCCTTGTTGCAGTCCTACTCCGGCCCCCTTCCACAACTTTTTCTCCGGTACATCGATGATTACTTCGGTGCCGCTTCATGCTCTCGTCGGGACTTGGAAAAATTTATTAATTTTGCTTCCAATCTCCACCCCTCCATCATTTTCACGTGGTCCATTGTTGATACTTCCCTACCCTTCCTTGACCTCTCTGTCTCAATGTCTGGTGATAGACTGTCCACCAATATCCATTACAAACCCACCGACTCCCACAGCTACCTCGACTACAGCTCCTTACACCCCGCTTCCTGTAAGGACTCCATCCCATTCTCCCAGTTCCTTCGTCTTCGTCGCATCTGTTCCGATGATGCTACCTTCAAAAACGGGTCCTCTGACATGTCCTCCTTCTTCCTTAACCGAGGTTTTCCACCCACGGTCGTTGACAGGGCCCTCAACCATGTCCGACCCATCTCCCGCGCATCCGCCCTCACGCCTTCTCCTCCCTCCCAGAAACATGATAGGGTCCCCCTTGTCCTCACTTATCACCCCACCAGCCTCCGCATTCAAAGGATCATCCTCCACCATTTCTGCCAACTCCAGCATGATGCCACCACCAAACACATCTTCCCTTCACCCCCCTTATCGGCATTCCGTAGGGATCGCTCCCTCCGGGACACCCTGGTCCACTCCTCCATCACCCCCTACTCCTTAACCCCCTCCTATGGCACCACCCCATGCCCACGCAAAAGATGTAACACCTGCCCCTTCACTTCCTCTCTCCTCATCGTCCAAGGGCCCAAACATTCCTTTCAAGTGAAGCAGCATTTCACTTGCATTTCCCGCAACTTAGTCTACTGCATTCGTTGCTCCCAATGTGGTCTCCTCTACATTGGAGCGACCAAACGTAAACTGGGCGACCGCTTTGCAGAACACCTGCGGTCTGTCCACAAGAATGACCCAACCTCCCTGTCGCTTGCCATTTTAACACTCCACCCTGCTCTCTTGCACACATGTCTGTCCTTGGCTTGCTGCATTGTTCCAGTGAAGCCCAACGCAAACTGGAGGAACAAGACCTCATCTTCCGACTAGGCACCTTACAGCCTTCCAGTCTGAATATTGAGTTCAACAACTTTAGGTCGTGAGCTCCCTCCCCCATCCCCACCCCCTTTCTGTTTCCCCCTTTTTCCTTTTTTTCCCTATAAATTATATAGATTTTGCTTATCCCACCTATTTCCATTATTTTTAAATATGTTTATATCTTTTATGCTCCCCCCACCCCCACGAGAGCAGTACCTTGAGTGTCCTACCATCCATTCTTAATTAGCACATTCGTTTAGATAATATCACCAACTTTAACTTTAACACCTATGTGTTCTTTTGTACCATTGTCGCTGACATCTTTTGATGATCTGCTTCTATCACTGCTTGTTTGTCTACACAACCACCTCTCTCTCTCTCTATCTCTCCGCCCCCCCCCCCCCCCCCCCCCCCCCACACACACAGACCTTAATCCAGCTTATATTTCAATTCTTTCTTGGACTCGAAATCAAGTTCTGTCGAAGGGTCATGAGGACTCGAAACGTCAACTCGTTTCTTCTCCGCCGATGCTGCCAGACCTGCTGAGTTTTTCCAGGTAATTATGTTTTTGTTTGAGTAATGGAAGGGGTCATCAACAGCAGTAACAAGTCTTAAATGCTTAGCAGTCATCTGCTCAATGACACCAAGTTTCGATTCTGTTAGGACCACTCAGTTCCTTACCTCATTGCAGCCTTGGTTCAAACATAGTCAAAAGAGCGAACTCCTAAGGTGAGATGAGATATTAAGACAACATTTGACAGAGTGTAGCATGAAGCTGCCCTGGGAAAACTGCAGTTAATTGAAAATCAGAGAGAAAATTCTCCGGTGGTTGGAGTCATATCTAGCACAAAGGAAGATGGTAGTGGTTGTTGGTGGTCAGTCATCTCACTTGCAGGACATAATTGCACTAGTTCCTCAGTGTAGTGTCCTTGGCTCAACCATCTTCATCTGCTTCATCAATGACCTTATTTTTATCATAAGGTCAGAAGTGGCGATGATAACTGATGATTGCCCAAAGTTCATCACCATTCGCAACTCCTCAGCAACTGAAGCAGATTGTTTTGAAATTCCGGAAGACATGGCCAATATTAAGACTTGCGCTGACAAGATGCAAGTAAAATTCGCACCACAAGAGTCAGGCAATTACCATCTCCTACAAGAGAGAATTCAACCATCATACCTTGATGTTCAATGGCTTCACTATCACTGAACCTCTCTCTGTCAACATCCTGAGGGTTAGCATTGACTGGAAACTGATCTGGACTAGTCAGTATAGCGACGGGTATCTCACCACTTCACATCCCAAAGCCTGTCAACTATCTGCAAGGCACAGTCAGGAATGTGGTGGAATAATCCCCACTTGTTTGGATGAGTAATGCTACAACATACTCAAACTTTACCCCGTCAAGTACGAAGCAGTCTACTTGATAGCACCACATTTAAAAACATTCACTCCCTGAACCATTGACGCACAGCCTTAGCAGTGTGTACTATCCCTGCATCTCCCAAATCCTTGGGATTTTATATCTCAGAAATCTGCGACACATGACTCAATGCAGACTGGATATCAATTACAAATATGAGCTTGACAGTCTTTTGAACAATAGAGGAACCTGAGTGCATTGCGATTAAGCAAAAATAGGGATTTGAGCCGAAGATCAAGGGGGGCATGGTCGCTTTTCACTGGTAGATCGGACACATTTTACAAAATGGTCTCCTCCTACTCCTATGTCCTCTGTGTCCTCTTTTCCTTATGTTGCGTTGGTTTAGTGAGACCTGATCTGTGATAGTTTTGTCAACATTCGTTTAACTTGCAATTTACCACCGAAACTACGTGAAAGAAAATGACTGTAAAGCTGTTCCCTTTACATGCCAGTGCTATTAGACTCCGGGCGTCAGATTAGGTGTCAATTTTAATGGTTACTGAAATAATAGTGGTGCTAGAAGGATTTTGGAGAGATGTGGGTGCACTTAATCATTTACCATTTTACATTTAAGCAGCTGGAGTAAACAAGTTATTTTTAGGTACTTAATCATGACAGCCTCAGCAGTGTGTACCATCTCTGAGTCTCCTGAACCTTGGGATTTTAATACACCAGTAATATTCTCCAGGGAACTAATTTACTTTGCACAAATTAGTTTTAGTCTAATAGCTAAAGCGCATTCTCGTCTTCATTGCAATGAGATATAATTTAAATATATTAGGTATTGAGTTGATAACTTCCATAATTCGGTTTATTCAGTACAAAACAATAACTCTCCATTTCATTCAGTTAGTTTCCATAGTTGGAAACAACGTCAATAAATGATATTGAAATTGTAGGCCCTGTCTCTTGCTCTGGTGTCAGTCAATGCAGGATCATTATAGAAATACATATCCACCTCAATAATGAGAAATGGTGCAGCTGTACAACTGTACAGCACAACGATAAACTGAACTCCTTGAGTTGTAAGGCGGGAAGGTATTTCTCTGAAAGTCCTCTATATACTTCTGAACACCTGGTTCAAATTTGTCTTCTATATTCTCCATCAGAATCTCGAGTTGAAATTTGACAAAGTTCTCTTTCAGGTAGTGGTTAGATCTCTTACTTAAAAAAAAAAGTGAACACTGTACTTGAACTAATAGGGACTGAACTGCTGAACTGAGCGTAGCCATACCTTGAGGGATATATGAAAATCTGTTATGTCTCTTAAGACACATTAATTGCACAACTATGTGGATCTAATTCAATGAACTGAACGTAGCTGACACAAAACAAAAATGTGTAAGTACCCTCCTGGGACATAATAATACCAGGCAGTGAACAGAAACACAAATATTTCACAACCTAAAACATTGGACAGACATTGGACAGATGTGCAATAAAACTTCCTTAAATCAGAGAATTTGAACATTTTAATAAGTATTGGGAATAATATATAATTCCATCAAATAGCAACAATGTAATGTGGAGCTTTTTTATGACAAATTATATCCGTGTAATCTCTTCATTTCACCGATTTACTATCGATTTCTCAAGAGTGGATTTAACACGGACATTTGGAACTGTTTAGAATCCATATGATAGCAGAAAAAAAAAACAAATTTATATTCATTTTAACTCTATTTTCATGCTTTATCAATTGTGATATTTGAGATTATTGAAAATAAGTCTCATGGTCATCATTTGAAAAAAGAAGAATAATTAAACACCTGCGTAACCTGGAGGCTGGGAGACATATTTAGACGTGAAACATAGAGGCAGTACGACGGCCCTTCCTTACCTGGATCATGAGCCACAGATAACGTCCTACAAGGCACATGCAGCGCATGAATACTGTGTCACAGACGTGGCGTGTAAGTGTATGTAGACACTCACACCGTAATGCAATAATTCTTCACCACCTGGGCCGTGAGACAGAAGCAAAGAGCTGAATTTCTGCGCTCCATGTGAAGCGCGAAGAGGCGGGAAGTGCCAGAGAGCAGAAGGTATCAGGATGGGAGCTTTGAATTGCAAACGGGTATTCCGAGGAGTGAGTTGCAGTGGGGGAAGACATCAGGCTTAAGCATGGCAGGAATACATTAAGCCTAATATGCAAATAGTGTTTTGTAATTCTTCCGTGATTTTCAGATCAATGAGTGAACTGGAACCAGGCCATTCAAAGCTTCGCAAAGGCAATAAGTTAGCAGAAGGTAATTGATAGCTCCAGGTGTCAGTTATCATGAATGTTAGCGTGTCTTGGTGAGAAGGATTTTCTTTTTTTTTAAATGTTTATTTATTTTCATGACACGTGGATATCGCTTGCAAAGCTCACATTAACTGTATGTCCGTGGTTGCCCTTGAAGTTGGAAGTTCGTGACCATTCGTAGAGTGAGTGCTGACCAGGGCAGAAGTAATCGTACTGTTTTAGAATAACAACAGTATCCCATATCTGACGTTAGCCTGTGTTGATAAACATGAGAGATGAGTGGTGGAGGATAGCGAGGGTAGAAACAAGGGCCGGAGATTTCGCACAGGTAACCACCATGAGTTTGATTTTTGAGGCTTCGGGGCATCCAATTAAATGGATCATCAGAGAAGGAGAGAGCCTCGAAAGCTCAGCAGTCCCAAGGGGAAAAGAACAACATCGTGAGGTGGACAGAGGAGGAAGAAGGCACAGATGGACAGGCAACCATTGCATCCGGTGGACCAAAAAGTTTACTTTCCAGAGTGGGTCTCTAAGAAGAAGCTTTGTGGTTTTCACATAGCAGAACAGCAGTGTTGTCTAACACTTGACTCTCCGAGGGGGCTATTGCAGATCGGAATGCCCCATGGAATTTGTTGGTCACCCATTTCCAGTTTCGTTGAGCTCGAAGTGGAGCAGAATTTCAATCTTTCGACATCAATCCAGTGGAGATTTTTAGTATCTTCCATTCTGAAGCTTATTAACTTTTTTAAGTTTTTCACCAAAGCCATTGCCAAGAAGGGTTGCCAAATGGATCTGCTTTGGGACTGTTATCAGCAGTAAAACTTTGAGGATCATGGGAATATTGACAGCACTGGTGGCCCCCAGGTGAATGGTATGATCGAATCAATACAGCAGATATTAAGATTCCCACGGGCAAGGTAGCAGACTTCATTCAGATCAACTCACTCAAAACATAACACAAATGCGCCCATGGCACAGTGTTGCTCCTTCGAGTGTGTGCAAAGTTTCCGGAAAACAGCCACAATGCCTGGATGCTACGGCAGCTACAGATGACAGAGGTTTTGAGGCTCTGTCCATTCATACCTTCAACGATGATTAATGGGTGGCAAGGGCATACCGTGGCAAACATGATAACTGGTGCCTTGTATGGAATGCAAACGCTGATGAAGAGGAGGCATATTAAACCTGCTTCTGGGCATCTCTGCCGACCATTGAACAGGCCAGAGGGCTTCCGAAAATGTAGAACAGATTCGTATTACAATCCGTTGGGGTCTTTAACATCCCTACTAAGAATGCTGCATATTTTGGTGGAGCACTGTGTGATGTAGAAGCTGGTCACATAATGAGGAATTGCATTGACCACCAAGGCTTCAGAGGCAAGAGTCCTCGTCAGATGGTGAGAATGTAAGAATGACGGTGACTACGTGTTGAATGATGAAGAATCCCATGGACAAGTGTTAAGGTGCAACTCCTTATTGAGAAGCACCTATGGGACACACAATATCATGAATATTTTAGACGCTGCTTCCTTCTCTACCCGTCCCATGGACCAGAAGTTATTACCTGATATTAAGGCAGTGGGAAAGCCTTTGTCTCATACAGTGCAGCCTCTTCCATGCACACTTTCGGGCCAGGATGCCACTAAAGGCTCAGGAACGGATGCAAAATTTATTGACCTCTCTTGTCTTCTGGAAAAAGGCAGCTACTGGAGAGGAACATCTTTGTAAGTTAGCATGCTTTAAGGAAATAGAAAAATTGAACCCAATGCATTGCTACGTGCTCCTATTACGCGTTCTTCTTTCTACTCAATGAGCCCACCCTGCTGTGAACTCATGTGTGGAGAGGCAGAATAACGTACTGTAGTTTTGCTTGGGATAACATTGCTAGTCTTCTTCTGATTGATGCGGGCTACAGGGCTGACAATCTGAGGGATTCTTGAATAAATGCAGCAGCCTCCTCAGTCAACTCAAATGGTGTCACTGGCAGAGGTTGATGAGAAGCTACCCACATTAGGAGTGCCCTGAATGATTCCTGGTTACATTTGGCTGCCGACTCCTTTAAAGCACACTCGCATTTCCTGCTCACTTGATAGGCTGAAGAAAGTGGTGAGTCCAGTTTTCTCCCTACCCTCTAACACGATAGTTGGTGCATGTGTAGATGGCGATTGCATGCAGCCCCCAGCGCATCTCGGCAACCCAAGGATTTATTTTCTGGATATGGTTACCCACGAGTATTCCAATTACCTCTATGGGGGTGCCAATTGCAGTCGGAGGCCCACAGCCTTGTTAGACTTCCCCAGTGTTACTGTTAGGCTATGCAAATCTTTTGAAAGCTCCTTTAAACCTTGATGCCCCTCATGAAGCTTCTTCAGCAGTGAGCATCTTGTTAACGACTCAAGAGGCTTGTCATCAGACTGAGGCTCAGGATCACCTTGGCCAGCCAAGCTCCTCGGTGTATCCCTGTCCTCGGTTAATATGGCCACATTCAGCTGTTAGTGTGAGTCTGTGCTTTTCTGAAAAGCTGGTGAGCCCAGATCCAACTGCAGACGGATAACCATGGGGTTGAGTCTTTCAGCACTTGTAGAGTGTTATAGGGACCCACCAATAACCCTCCTACATGTCGATTGCGGATGAGTGTTCCCCAGTTACGGGAGGTGCATTTTCTTCTCTCTCACATCCGTGAGTGGAAAGTGAATTGGAGTGCAATGCATGTTCCACCAAGCCCTTCACACTACTCATCAAAAGCATCTCTCTGTGAACAGCAGCGCACACATGGGTGTTTTGTCAATTGTTCAGCGGGCTATAACTTCTGCAGAGACATTATATCACTAAAGCTATCTTTATATTTCACATTCGAGCTTCACCATTAAACACGTAATGACCTCATGCCGAACTCCAAATTCCACTGCCTACTCCTCAAGTAGGTCAAGATAACGAGAACATGGTCGCTGCCACATGGCTCACATTCTATTCTGCAAGCAAATAAATGATCACTGTTAAAACAAATGCGATGCTTAATGGTTGAGAGGGAGCCGCAGAAGCAGCACTTCAGGGGACAACACTAACGGGCTGGGGCACTTTATGAAGAGACTGCTATCCGTCTGTAAACAATTTTGTTGCCTGGCCCTTGTCAGAGATAGTGTGGGCGCTTCCTTCCCAGCAATTCCTAAATCACGTCTACTCACATAAACACATGATGCCATTAGAGTATTTGCAGCACTGCAGCTAGTTTCCCCCACGCTTACCGACCTGCCTTACGTTCTCCACCACTACTTGCTTTCTCAGGCTGGCTCGTTTCCTTTTTTGCATATCAATGAATTAGAAGAGACATCCTTTCAGGAGAACCCAAGAGAACAATCTGCAGGGATGCATTACTAAACAAAGGGGCCACTTGGAATCATACTGCTGGCATTCCTCCAAAGTATCATATATTTCAGACTACAGAAAATGCTTCTTCAATGGGAGGAAGAATTTGAGAGACTACTATCAGCCCTTTACATGTGATATCAGCTCCTCAGTAATGCGACACAACAACTTTCATACCGCCAGACTCGATGTCTCTTTTGCCTGTCATTTTTTGACTATAGCGTCGCAACTGTTGAAAGCCACCAGCGCGCCCACACCACTGTGAGTTCGTATTGAGCTCCCCAATGGATCTTGGGCCTAGAGGAAAATGTCAGGCCACCATGTGCCAACGCCGCCCCATATCTTCACGCAGTTGCCTGGAATTGCAGTAATTGAGTTGGATGCTGCGAGAATTAGATCAACTGATGCCATTTCTTCCTTACAGTTCTGTTATTTCCGTGGGTTTTAATCCTTAGGCGGCTCTGTCTTCAGTATCAAAAAGAGAATTACACAACTAGTGGCTTGGATTTATAGAAAACTGAATGGATGGATAACACTGCTTATGTGATTAAATCATCTTTAATTTGCACATGATTCATGGTTTTGTAATGAGGGTGAATTTGGATTTCCACATGTCCATATCATGCGAACACATCGTGATCCTGAACATATTCAATGATGACACGGCCGTGTCATAAAATGCTGAGCACTAACTTCTGCAAAGGTTTTTTTCTGAATGGGTTAATTGATTATCGTGCCTTGGAACCATTGTTGGCCAAAATGCATAAGAGGGAACTAATGCGAGTGCGTTAAGATTTGTGAAGCAGATTTATACATTGCAGAAGATGAGAGGCCTGTTGGGACAGCATTGGAACAGCCAGCTCCACAGGCAGCAAAAAGATGAATGCATTTTCATCAGCAGATGAACAAATTCAGGGTTCTGGATGGCGATTTCAAGATTTGGGAAATCAAAACGCTTGGTGCTGAAGCGTATATGTCGCTAGAAGAAAGACCTCAGCGTTAAACACCAGACCAATTTTGCATATGATTTGGTCCAAATTCATCCTGCTGCTAGGTATTTCAATGGCGCCAGTATATTTATGGCAGATTCCAAATCAGAATCCACGTAATGGCTAGTTGGAAGAAATTGCCTTGCATTCTGCGTTGAGTTTTGACAAGCAGCTTTGTAAGTCAATGGCACAGTGCGCATTCACGGGGCGACGGGGCTATAGTGATCATATCACCAGCTTAGAAGTCAAATGGCCGATTCAAATTCCACCACAGCATTTAATGTATTTTAATTAATTAATAAATCTGTAATCAGGGCTTTGTAAGGGTGACGATGGCAATCTTCACCGACTGTTTAAAAAAAAACATATGTTTCACTAGTGCCTCTTTAGGGAAGTAAATCCCCTAACCTTACTCAGCATGGCCTACATGTGACTCAAGATACATAGAAATGCCGTTGATTCTTAATTATCCTCTGAAATGGCCGAGTGAACCATTCCATTCAGTAGCGTTGACGGATAGAGGACAGGTGTGGACGACGCCCATGTTCGCTATAAGGGTAAGGGAACAGAATCCAAACAGTTATGGGAGAGAAAAAGCAGAGTCACCAGCGCACAAACTAATGTTTTTTCTTTCAGTGGATATTACTGAAGAATAGCATTTATTGTAAAATTGATGTCCCAGATTGCCAAAGTAACGTTATTGATATGTGAAGCTAAATTAGTGCAAGTAATTTTCCGGCTAAGGTTTGAGGGATAATTTGCAAAGCTGCATGAACAATGCAGAAGAGGTGTTTAAAGAGGAAGTTGTGGCCAATTCTGACGAATACTGCAGAATGGGAAATAGGGATAGTTTTCCATTCTTGACAAATAAATGCTATATGTGCGTTTTATATTCATTATTTCAGTGCAACGTTTACACCAGAGATTTCATTGGGATGATAAAAGTAAGCAGCCTTCAAATTACGCTCAGCGACTATCCTGCTGCTTGACGAAACATCCAGTATTATCCATACCTATGCAGGAGCATTGTGGCCCTCACTCATACTTCCAATATTCATCGATGTTTATCACTGATCAGTCATCTTCACTCGGCGTCCATCCAGATATACCAATCAGTTAATTCAAATGTGCGTAACCTACCTAGAGAGACCACTAAATGTAGCTCCCTCGCATTTTCACTGCCTATCCAGACACAGCAATGTCTCGTTGTATATTCATGACTGATCCTTGTTAGCACTGGCTTTACCTAGGGTCTTAAAGCACATCTGATTCTATCACACATCATTACTATTGTTAACAAAACAAAAACAAAATTACCTGGAAAAACTCAGCAGGTCTGGCAGCATCGGCGCAGAAGAAAAGAGTTGACGTTTCGAGTCCACATGACCCTTCGACCAATCTCAGTTCGGTCGAAGGGTCATGAGGACTCGAAACATCAACTATTTTCTTCTCCGCCGACGCTGCCAGACATGCTGAGTTTTTCCAGGTAATTCTGTTTTTGTTTTGGATTTCCAGCATCCGCAGTTTTTTTTTGTTTTTATTACTATTGTTAATATCATTTCAGACATATCAGTGGCTTCACCAATATTGCTAAACCTCCCTGAACTAGCTTTATTGTCAAAAATAATTCATCTCCTGTAACGGCCTAATTGTGCTGCCACTGGCCATAAGACAACATTACCGAACTCGCAGGGGATTTAATTATTCATCCACTCATCGCCCTGCTTACACTGTCACGTTCCTTGCTGAAATATCCCTAATCTCACACTTAATTCCTCCACGCATCCAATTATATCTCTGGCGTCGATTTTTGCTGACGCTAAGATTCAAGTACAGTATTGCACTTACACAGAAAATAGAGTTATATCAGAAACCTCACTCATAATTGCACTGGCGGCACATATATATCTGACCACGCTTGTGCTGGCACTGGCACACAGGTTTATCACAGATTACTGACCATTGGTCTAGTTTTGAGATGACTACCCACATGTTATATGTCACACTTCTCCCTTGAATCCGCACTGCCTATTTGTTTGCATTCGGATTTTAAACGTTCTTGCGATTTGAGCTTCTCTAGTAAGGTCAGTGTTTGAAATAAATAACTGCCCTGAAATAAAACAGTTATTCATCTTTTTTAGCACTTGTGTCTTGCTTTCAGCGATATTACTCTATACCTTATTACATGGCCTTATTCGTATCATGACTTTCATCTAGCTTCGTGTCTTGTAAGCCTGAAGTAGACTATTGTCTACTTCTTCAAGGAAATGCTTGCCTTGGAGGCACTGTATTCATTTTATGACCCGTATTATTTTCAGAGGCTACGTTACACTGGTGAGCTATACGGTTGCATAATTTGAAGGGACTTAATTAGTTTTAAGGGGGATTTTCTTTAAGATGTGGGTTTAATCAGGGATTACAGTGTACCAGAAAGGGCCGAGGAATCATAAATGGTTAATTAAGGAGTGATAGTTAAATTGTCAACTCATAATCAGAACAGACCGAACAAAAATACTATCTGGAAAAGCTGGGAAGTTTGAGCAAATGCAGATTGCAAGGACGGATAGAAACCGGAATGAGCACGTTAGCTGCTTTCTACACAAATGGTCGTTTCTTCATAACGATGTCTCGTCATCTTCCTTGGACATCTGTAAGGCAAAGAAGTAAGTGGAAAGTAGGATGAATCCGCATCAGAAGGCCTCCTCAGTTTTCACCTGGCAGGGCGCAATCAGTCATTACATTATTTGTCATTCCCGTTTACAATTACACCTGGGAGAAACCAAAAGAGTAGAGCCAATTCGTTCTTGCCCCAAACCCACTCACTCACCTCTTGGCTTATCTGTTTCAGGAACAGTCTCATCATCCAACTTAGGCAGTTTGTTTTTGATATGGGGAACCTGAGAATCAATCTTATCAAATCCAGGATTGGGTACACAAAGGAATTTTCTCAAGCCTAAGTTCTTCACAAAATAAAATGTCCTTTTAAATTATATTCTATACCTCCAAGGATTTTGCATCAGCTCTTCCATACTGAAGAAATATTATTTTAACAACCGAACGGCAGGGCAATTAATATTAAGGTAACATTTTGATTTCATGATGCGTTAATGGATCCATATTAAATTGGTACCTCTTCAGCTTTGTAATAATGTATTACTTTTAAGGTTTAAATTAGTTTCAGCGTATGCATTATTTTGAGAAGTTTTACGATTTTGAGCGGCTAGGTTTGTCTCAAATGCTGCAGCATATTGAAAGGCTTTATTAGTTGAAGGTGATGCATGAGCTCGAGGGCTTTCATCAGGTTGACGACATGCTGGTAGTTTGAATGCACTTGCATTTTTCTTAGAGTTTGAACCAATTTGAGGAACTATTAACCTAACTGTGTTAGGCTGATGGGCAGTGTATAACTGAGTTTTTTACTTTATGGTTCTTAGGAGTAGCATTTCTTTCTGAGCATATATTAGTTTACGACTCTTATTTTAAAAGGACGAATTAGTGCAATGGCTTTTTGATATGTTCTGTCTCTACTAAATTGAAAGACTTTACCAGCAAAGTGTGCAGTAATAATAAGGTTGAAAACTCTTGAACTCTTGCCTTTTTTTGAATTGCTTCATTCCTTTGGTTCTGTATTAGTTTGAGGGAATGGAAGACTTGTTCCTGAGTTAATTGATTTGTGGCCTATATTAATCGAGAGTTGCCTTATGTTGAGATTGTGTATTTACTTCAATTAGTTTATTATTTCCACGGCCTGTATTAGATGGATTAGATTGGGCTGTTGTAAATGAGAGCTGTACTTGATCGAGGCGCTGCACCAGAATTTTCCGGCTATATTAGGAGGGGCAAGTATGTTCTTTAAGCAATATATTAACTTGAGATTCTACCAACGAGTTAAGGCTTGGATTTCAGTTTCAAGGACGGCATTATTGTGAGTGTTGCATTAGTTTCACGAGTGGCCAAAACACAATCAAGCTGGGTTCTAAAATGATGTATGAAGAGGCAGCACCATCCAACTTCCGATATTCAATGGTTATTTAACGTGGTCCAGAATATTCCTGTCCATGCTTTTCATAAATTAAGTCTCAGCGATAAACATAACTTATCGGTGTAGCGAATTAATTCAGCTGTCATAATATTTTTGATCAAATTTGAAAGAAAAAAACATTTTGAACGATGTTGCAACCTGAGTGTCCCAGCGGGGATTTCAAGGTGTATAAATGAAAGGCGTCGATAATGTAGCAGCACATAGTTTTTTGGGGGGAGACGGTGCCTGCAGCACAAAAGAAAAATCAATTCAGGGACAAAATGCTCGAAACTTTTCACACTATTGATAAAACATGCTACACTATCATTGCTATCATTGGTATACCTGGTAAGCTACAGTAAGCATTTTAGTTGTGTAAATCTGTTTGTAAATCTGGTTCCATCCTTGGTCTGTCACATACTTCAAGGTCAACTGTTGAACGTTCTGCAATGACATTATTTAAATTAAGTCAATATCCTGAATTATGTATGTGGTTTTATTTTATTGTAGCTATTGAAAATAATTATCTCCTCCCGAACTAAAGATTAATTGTACTATCAGCTAATTGATTTGAGGGCAATATTGCATGCTGTTGAATCTTATGGAAGTTCAAGCGAGTCATTACTTGGAAAGGGGAACTCTGCTGAGTGTTCTGACTAACTGGAGTGAAACGTTTCACCCCCGTCTTTTTTTTTAACTGGCAGCATGTGTCACTTCAGACCTGAACTGATTATGGGTCACCGATTGGAATGGAATAAACTACACTTCTTTAAAATCATGACTTCAGGTGGCCGATGTCTGTTTGCCATGGAAATTTCATTGTGTTTGACAAAATAGGGAGTTATCACAGGGTTTTGTTCAAAGAAACCCGAGTCCTGCTGAGGTACCTGAGTGCAGACCTGAGGTTTTCCTTTGTAGGGAATGTTACGATTGAATTTTGTTCTTACATTTTGCTCTTAAAATCAAACCTCGTTTTTAATTAGAAGCAATTGTAAAATACTGTGGACACTGTCTCAGTTCTTTATTTATTGCTGTTTAGACGCAGTAAATTCAGTATCAGTTGTACGTGCTGAGTAGTTAATTAACAAGCTGTTTGAAACTCGTTTATTTAGCCGCTGTTCAGTTTATTATTAATTCAGAGTTCTTTATTGCCGTTAAGGCAAATGGAGTTCAGCTGAGATAATTGAGTGAAAATTTGAAATTTGTTGTGAAGGGGGATTTTAAATGTTCGTCTTATTCTTAAATGTTGCTCTTAAAATATGATCTGGTCTGTGATTAACAGCAATTGGAAAGTGCTGCTTAAGTAGACTAAGTTATTTCGTTGTTGCAGTATGACATGGTAATCTTATCTCAGCTGCAGGGAATGTCCAGTTAATTGCTAACATTTTGACACTGTTTGCTGTCGCCCCAGTTAATTTTACGATACGTCCGGTGTTCTTTGGTGCCTCCAAGGCCAACGGCGTGCAGCTGAACTAAAATAGTGAAGGTTTGGAGTTTGGTGGGAGAGGCAGTTTTAAGCCATAATTTGTTTATTAAATGCTGTTCCTATAATCTAATCGATGGGCTTGACCTAAATAGCCAAGTGGTTATGGTACTGGGTTTGTAACCCCAAGATTGAGAGTTCAAATCTCACAATGGCAAACTATGAAACAATGTAACTTCATCTGAAACAGATGGAAATGGGTTTGTGCTCGAAAGAGTATCAAGAGTTCAAATCTCACAATGGCAAATTATGAAACAATGTAACTTCATCTGAAACAGATGGAAACGGGTTTGTACTCGAAAGAGTTATAATCTAATCGATTTTGTAATTAGCAGTAACTAGAAAATAGTGTTTAATCAGGCTAAATTCGTTCTGCTCGCAGTTTAGACACCGTGACCCCACTTTCACCCCTAGGAGCTATATAGTTAATCAGGTAACTGCTTGAACCTGGTTACTATAGGCCCACTTCAATTTACAGATAATTCTGGTTTCTTTAGTTTAGCCATCGAATAAACGGTGCAGCTGAGGTAACAATTGAAGGCTTTGAATTTGGTGAGAGGGCAGTTCGGTGAAGGGCGGGGTGGGACGGGGGGATGTGTTTTTTTTTTCCAAACTTCTCACGCCATAGGATTTGGTTCCGGCTTTACTACAGAGAAATGAGCTAACTGTTTGGTGAGTATGTGCTGATTGGTTATGTGCCATTCCATAGCTATGGTTTAAACTAATACAGGTACTGTTGGGAAAGAGAATAAGCTATTTAACTAAAAGATGAATAAGTGATTAACAGAATACATTAATTAATTAAAACAGATTAAAGATGGCCGGACAAGTGAAGTGACTGGGCATCATGGCTGAACAAATTTCACCCACTTCAGTCTTTGAGCTATGATTCATCTCCTTATTTTTATGTACGCTAAACTTATTTACATGCAGCTCAGGTAATGAACCAGCGATTATAACATTTGTGGTTCTCATTTTTGTGGTAGCTCCTGGATAACACTGCGATTGAGGGCAAATAACTCTGCAGGAAGTGATGGCTGTTTGATGAACTTCGGCTCAGTGTCATTGATATTGAGGTTGATTTGTAGAAACTGAGACACATCACAGGGGCAAAGGTACCTGGATGCTTGATAGCTGGAGATAGTCACGCCACTTAGGATAGGTTCTTCTGATTTGCTCAGTTTCCAGGGGCAGGTGGGTGTGACTGCGAGTGCGTAAAGTAAGGGCACCCAGAAGCAGGAGTGGAGGAGTGTGAGCCTCTACAATGGTCCAATATGTTTGAGGTTATCTCAGCTAGGTTGAATGATATTGGTGCTGCAGGGTGGGTGTGCAAACTGACCAAGGCACCGTGGTACATGCGGGGGGAGCAAAAGAGAATGAAGTGGTAATAGAAGGCTGTCTGGAGACTGCAATTTGCTTCCCTGTTGCAAAGAGGGAGCGTTCATATAGCTATGTTGTCTGCCCAGTGCCAATGTCCAGGACAGCGACACAGAGCTGGATAGGGACTGGCAGTGGGAGGGTGAGATTGAATTGTTCTGGTTCATGTAGGTCATGACAACATAGGTAGAAACAGGAACGATTGTCTGCATAGAGAGTATGAGGAGCTCAGCAATAAATTTAAAAGCAGAACCTCAAATATTATAAGTGCTGTAACATTATCTGAGCTGCATGAATATTGGCTCAGCGTACATAAAATTAAGGAGATGAATATGTGGCTCAAGAGTGGTGTGGGAGAAATTGGTTCAGTCTCTGCGGCACTGGCACAAGAACTGGGGAAAGTGGGGGTTTTGTTGGTGGGTCAATGTGCAACCGAACCGAACTGAGGTCCGTGTTCTTGGGAAATTCATAGAGGGAAATTGAGAATTGGTATATCAAAAAGCAGAGAGAAGGCATGTGAGGCAAAGAGTAACATATGAAATGAGAGTCAGAGTATGGCGAATAGGACAGCAAAAAAAAAATAATGCAGAAAGAGCAGGCTAATTTTGGCACAGTTAAATCAAAGACTAAACTACAGGCTCTGCATTTGAAATAAAAACAAATAAGTGCTGAAATAACCCAACAGTCCTGACAACAATTGTGAAAGAGAGAGAAAAGAGTTAATGTTTCGAATCCGTATGACCTTTTGTGCAGAGCCCTGTGTCTGAATGCTTGTAGCAATCATAACAACATAAAGGAACCGAAGATACGCATTGATATAAATAACTGTGATTGAATACCCATCACGGACACCTGGATGCAAGATTACATGAATTGTCTTGCGAATAAGGAGAGGCGTATGACCGTTAACAGACAAAGTTGGAGGCCAATTATTTGTAATCAAGGATGACATTTGTAGAAAGCATAGTGATGACCTTGGTTCAAGAGTTCAGGTTTTGGAATCGGGTTGGGTGCACATGAGGAATAGTACAGGAATGAAGCCACTAGCGGGAGTTGGTAGCGAAAGTTTCCTCGAGTGGCAGGTTTCGGAAAAAAACCTAGAGCAGTTTATATTAGACTAAGTATTGTGTAATATGACAGCGTTAATTCGTGACGGCCGTGTAAAGGCACCTTGGGTAGTACAGAATATATTATGATTTTAATTTTACATCTAGATTGAAAGGGAGAAGACAAGTATGCAAAACTTAGGGGGAAAAGTTCCACTATATGGGGAAGAATACTGAGCTGACTGAAATGAACTGTGATATTAAGCTAGAGGATATATAACCAGATACGCAATGGAAGGCATTGAAGAGAATATTTCAGAATACTCACAATAGGTATATGACTAATATTGGTAAAAATTCTGAAATGAATCCCGACCTTCCATGGTTAACAGAAAAAAAAAATTAAGGGCACACTTCACACGTAAGGAAAACGCATATTACTGCGCCAATGTGTGTGTCATGATAGATGATTGGTCAGAATATAATGAATGGCAGAGAATGACTATAAGGCGAATCAAGGGATAGAATTCAGAGCCTGAGAGGAAGCCAGCAAAAAATATAAGAAATTATATTAGTTTCTACAGTTATTTAGAAAAGAGGAGAGTAGGCTTATTGAGTGTTCATCCTTCAGTCATTGACAGTGGGGACTTGATAGTATAATGAAAAACATGGTGGATGAAATAAACAAGTAGTTTGCTTCCGTTTTGAGGATATATAAAAAGTACATTCCTGTACTAGCTGTAAGTCAGCAGGTGGAGAATGGCAGAAACTTGGCGAAATTGTAATATCTAGTGCAGAACTGCTGAACAAACTCATGCATGCTGCGGTCTGAAAAGTGTCCCGGCTCAGATGGATTCACCCTTGGGTCTTAGATACGATGGATAATGAGCGAGTAAATGATTTGGTTCTAATTTTCAATAATTTCCTGCATTCTGGAAAGGTTCCAACAGACAGGAAATTAGTAAATATCACCCCTCTATTCAAGAAGGGAGGGAAGCAGAAAACTGGAAACAATAGGCTAGTTAGCTTGACGTCTGTTGTGGGGAAGGTGTTAGAGTCAATTATTTAAGTTGTTATAGCTAAATACTTAGAAAAGCTCAAGGTAATTGTGTAGGATCTGCATTGTTTTTGGAAAGGGAATCCATGCTTAACTAAATAATTAGAGCTCTTTGAATGATTAAATTGTGCAATTGAAAGGGTTGAGCCTGTAAGTGTGCTGTATTTGTGTTTCCAGAATGCATTTACTAAGGTGCCAAAACAAAGTTTATGCATAAAATATAAGTTCATTACGTCGGAGGTAACATATTAGCCTGGTTGGAAGATTGGCTTGCTGGCACAAAGCAGAGCGTATGCATAAACGGGCATTTTTCAGACTGGCAAGAATCTGTGCTAAGCCCTGAATCTTTTTCATTTCAATTTACATCAATTACTTAGATAAGTGGAAAGAGTCTCTGGTAGCTAAATTTGCAGACAGCAGAAAGATAGGCGGGGAAGAATGCTCGGCAGAAGATGTTAGGAGTTTGCACACGGATATGGCTATTTTATCTCAGTGGGCAAACACCTGACAGCTGGATTATGATGCGGGAAAACGTGAAGTTGTTCACTTTAGCAGGAAGAAGACACATTCTTAGTGTTATGTAAACAGAGAATAACTGCAGCATGATAAGGTGCACAGGTATCTATGTGTCCTCGTGCAGGAGTCACAAAAAATTTGGCTGCAGGTTTAGCATGCAATTAAGAAGGCTACTGGAATGATATACGATATTGCGACATGAATTCAACATTAAAGTAAGGATACCATGGTCAGTTAAACAGGCCATTGGCGAGAAGGCATGTCGGAAACTGTTTGCAGTTGGGGTCTCCTTATTGACGGAAGGATGTAAATTCGCTGGAAGCAGTTCAGAGGAAGTGTACTGGATTGTTATCTGGAATGAGCAAGCAGTCGTAAGGTAATTGGTTTGAGCTTGCTTGGCTTGTTTCCAATGGAATTTCAAAGAGTGAGTGGTGACTTTATGAAGATAAAATCCTGAATGGATTTGACAAGGTCGATGCGGAAAGGATGTTTCCTCTTGTTAGTGGGTCCACGACGAGGGAGTACACTGTTAAAATTAGGGTTCACCCTTATAGCAAAGAGAAGAAGAGTTTTTTTTTCTCTCTCTGAGAGCTATGTGACTTTGGAACTCTGCCTCAGAAGGTGGGCAATGATTAATTTTAAGGCAGAGTTGAAGATTCTTGTTAGCAAAAAGAATCAAAGCTTGTAGGGGATAGATGGGAATGAGGAACTCAGAACGCAGTTAGATTCACCATGGTCATATTGTCTGGCAGAGAAGGCTCGAGAGACCGAATGACCCACTCCTGTTCCTAACCCGTATGGAAGGTTGCTCACATGCTGTCGGTTGAATAAGTTAACAGATTCAAACAAATTGACATTTTGGTTTCTTATTGAACTGCGGCAACAGAGAGAGATGTTAACTGGTTAATACGCCAGTTTTATGCTATTCAGCTAAACAGAATAATGACGAACTTACTCTTCACAGACTAAGTTCAGACACTGCCTGCTGCTGATTATTCCCCTGCCATCAATGGGGAGTGTCTTGGCTAAGTTCGCTCATTTTGTTCGTGCTACTATATGCACAATGCATATTGCGTTGTTGTTATTCATTATTCTACTTTTTGCAACTGCTTATCGTTTGGTGAGGAAGTTTTTAAAGGAAAATCAGTTTTTATACTTCATTCTACAATTAACTTTGTCGGTAGCTCAATGATTTAATAGGACCATAAGACATAGGAGCAGAAATTAGGCCATTCCTCACATGGAGTCTGCTCTGCCATTCAATCATGGCTGACAAGTTTCTCAACCCAATGTCCCAACATCTCCCAGTAACCTTTGATCCCCTTACCAATCAAGAACGTATTTATCACGGCCTCAAATACACTCAATAACCTGGCCTCCACAGCCTCCTATGGCAAGGAATTCCAGAGATTCACCACTCTCTGGCTAAAAAAACTTTCTACTCATCTCTGTTCTAAAAGATCTTCCCTTTACTCTGAGGCTGTGCCCTCGGGTCCTAGTCTCTCCTGCTAATGGAAATAACTGCCGCACGTCCACTCTGCAGGCCTTTCAGAATTCAGTATGTTTCAATCAGATCCCCTCTCATCCTTCTAAGCTCCATCGAGTATAGACCCAGAGTCCTCAAACGTTCCTCATATGTTAAACCTTTCATTCCTGGCATCATTCTCATGAACCTCCTCTGGACCCTCTCCAGGACCAGCATATCCATCCTGAGATACGGGGCTCGTCATTGCTCACAATATTCTAAATGTGGTATTACCTGAGCCTTATAAAGCCTCAGCAGCACATCCCTGCTTTAGATACTAGACCGCTCGAAATAAATGCCAACTTTGCATTTTCCTTCCTAACTACCGACTCAACCTGCAAGTTAACCTTAAGAGAATCCTGGACTAGGACTCTAAAGTCCCTTGGCACTCCAGATTCCTGAATTCTCTCCCCATTTAGATAATAATCTATGCCTCTATTCTTCCTACCAAACTGCATGGCCTATCATTTCCCGACGTTGTCTTCCATCTGCCACTTCTTTGGCCATTCTCCTAACCTGTCTAAACCCATCTGCAGCTTCCCCGCCTCCTCAGTACTACCTGTCACTCCACCACAAATCTTTGTATCATCTGCAAATTTAGCCAGAATGCCCTCGGTTCCTTCATCTCAATCATTAATGTATAAATTGAAAAGTTGTGGTCCCAATACTGACCCCGACGGAACTCCACTAATCACCAGCCGCCATCCTAAGAATGAACCCCCTTATCCCCACCCTCTGCCTCCTGCCAGACAGCCAATCTTCTATCCATGCTAGTACCTTACCTCTAACACGATGGACTCTTATCTTACTGAGCAGCCTCCTGTTTTGCACCTTGTCAAAGGCCTTCTGGAAATCCAAGTAGATAACATCCATTGGCTATCCTTTGTCTAACCTACTCGTTTGCTGCTCAAAGAATTCTAGCAGATTTGTCAGGCAAGGCCTCCCCTTGATGAAACCATGTCCTCCAGTGAGAGATGAGAGATGAATAAAGCCAGAAAAAAATCCTTTCTTATTTTCATGATGTACAGCTAATTCCAGGGGCTCTGAATAATATAGCTAACAATATAAAATGGGTAAATAGTGCACTGTTTATTGAGCGCACTGATTCGATACCCATACAGTAGTGGAATAACTGCTGACTGCGATTATTCATTAAGTTACGTCATTAACCCCTGGAAAATACAGAACATGAAGGTCTCACTGATACCAACTGGATTTTGCCTGTTTTTATGCTCTACTGGATAATCTCTCCAAAGTCAATCTCTGCATTCTGTGCATTTTTCAGTCATCAACATATCAAATTCTTCTCTCTCAAGTACCTATCCACATGCTGCGAACAATCATTTCCTATGCTCGGCTCCATGTTCTAGTTCATTCCACCATCTGAACACCCCCGCACTCCAGTGTGAGATTCCTTTTTACGAGGACTATCTGTAATTATATAATTTCACTGAGTGTGTCACTATCCGGAGTGGAACACCTGACAGCAGTGTACATGTATTACTCGGATGATCTTTCAGTGTAAAATTTTATTGACAATGTATCACTAACCAGGGTGGTACAAAATGGAAACTATTGCTTCCAGTCAGTAGTGTACCAACTCCCTGGAGCTGCCGGCATGTTTTCCAGTTGAGTTGATGCTTGCTGCTGTGGGAAGTTCTTAGGTAATACGATAATAACTTGAAGTACATTGATGTTGCTCTGTTTCCTATTTAGCACTTCCACTGACAAGTATACAACAGGATGATACTGTCACTACATTCAAATTATTGAACTCTCCTTCTGCTTGTTGCAGTAAATCCTTTGGCTCTCAAATGCAGCTACGCTGGAGTCTTTGATTCCCTTTAGTAAAATATGCACATTAGCTAACATTTTTATGGACACCACAAACGTTGATTGAGCGATAAGAGAAACAGCCATCCTATAGGAATTTAAGAAATAACCTGCAAACATCAACAGGCATTAAATGTCACAGCTGGAAAATGAGTTGTATTGAAATAGAAAAATTAAACTTGCATACATTGCAGTTTCAACAAGTGGGCCATTATCATGCTTATTTAAAGGAAACTGATACTCTATAATAATCACAAAAAATACGGCGGATCTGAAATAAGAACAGAAAGAGCTCTAAGAACTCAATCGGCTTGCCAACATCTGTGGAGGGAGAACCGGAGCTAAGGTTTCGAATCCAACATGACTCTCCATCCAAACTTTGAGCCTGTTCCCCTATGTAATGTATACGATGCCCAAGTTACCAATTACTTGTAACTCTGTAACGAGAGTGACATGATAGCAAGGACAATTTAAATATTAAATAATTAAAATAGCTGTAATCAACAAAGTTGTCATTTGCATTGAACTTCCAGGGGCCATATTAAAGGATTACAGAGGTAGAGATGGGTAAACAGCAATTTCCAGAGTCAAGTGTCCAGGCAGCTGAATTAAAGGCATTTGCACCAGCGATCAAGATGGTGCCATATACAAGATGCATTGTAGCCACTTGCCATGCCTCCTTCAACAGCGCCTCCAAACATAGATTCTCTGTCGCCTAGTTAAGCAAGGACTGTAGGTGCACATGAAAGCGACCAAGTGCATGTTCATCTCTAAGCAACATACCATCCTGATTTGGAATCACATCCTAACAGCACTGCTGGATAGCCTACACCACAGCGCATCAAGAAAATTACTCGCCACCACCTTCCAAAGGAAGATGCTGGTGAGCCATTAGCAATAGTAAGCAAACGCTTGCCGAGTCAGAAACATCCACATCCAGCGAAATAATAAATTCAAATGTAGCAGGACAAATATATTCGAGGGAGAAGGGCTGACGGATGTTACCTAGATAATGATGGGCGAGGCTTTGGGGGGATTAAATCATTAACATTCTGCTATTTCTCAACTGAAGCCAATTGATTTTAGCAAGCATTGTGCATGATGGAGCAGTGCGAAGTGTGAGTTTGGATAAGGGCAGCAGTATTTTAAATGAAGTCAGATTGTTTAATATGGTAAGGAGGTTACTGGAGAAATTTTTGGAATGAAATGTACTGTAATGTAAATGTTATATGACAGAAATGCAGTCGGTCAAGTAAAATTAAAGTGAATTGTTGATATTTGTGTGATAGGCAATGGACAGTGGTTTTAGATCATATTTAATGTCATACAGGCAGTTAAGGTCTTTTCTTCAATTTATTATGACGCATGCATGAAATATGACAAAGGGATTTGTACCTCCCAGACATCTGCTTTGGAACAATATCAATGAAGCACTTGCTGTGCCTGCTTTCTAAAGCATAGTTATCCATCGAATTCCACCTCTGGCGACGTTCCATTTATTCCACGAACTGGTCGGGGTGTAGACGTTAGTTTGTTTGTGGCAGTGAGTAAGCTTCATGATAATCCCTTCATCCCGGCAGCCTGTGAAACCTACTCCTCATCCGGGACCTTCAACCGCGGAGAACATCGCTAAAACCATGGTGAGATTGAGGCCCTGTCGTTTGGAAGTAATAGGAGGGTTGCATATGTATCTTAGGTGAGTGTGGAAAATTGGAGCTTTATGAATGTATTCAGAGGAAACGGTCATTGCAAGAGTGAGATGACTTGTAACTTCTTAACAGAGCCAATATCTGCATACCGATGTTGCTCGTGTCTGACTTGTGACTTCTCGCATTTTCAGCATTAGGCGTATGGTGTTAACTGAAAAGAAAAACACCTAACTGTTGCAAATAGAAACGATGGAAGATACAGGTTGAAAATAATGCTGTCAATAGGAATGTTTCTGCCTCTTGAAATGGCAGTGGGAAAACGATCTTAACGCCTAATACCTCTTGCAAAATAATGCATTGCCATCCTATTTATATAATTATTCTGTATTAAGATTTTATGCTTGGCAGTTTAATTGCTACAATGCGCCCATTTTACTTTCGTTTATTTTTTATTTTTGTTATTTCAGAAATAGTGAATCCATGTTTATTTCCCTGTTTGTTTACAGTGCTAACATTTGTTTACTTTACGGCTCATCAATGGTGTGAAATTTGCTGAAGACTATGACAGATCATCTGCTCAAAGCGATGTATGTAATGTTTTATATACATTGTAAACTACTGGACTCATGTTTCGTGTATCAATTTTCACTTACCCCCTAAATCAAAACTGAAGCTGTTGCTAATAACGGGTTAGCATTAAACTATTTAACGCATAGTTTTGGATTGCATTACCTTGATTTCAAGAGTTCTGTTACATAGAATTCACAAGACGGGGAGACAAACTTTAGTGGAAACGCAGCCTCTTTTCCACTTTCCTCATTTAACCTTGTCAGCATAAACCTCTATTTACTCTTCGCTGTTACGGTTATCAATTATTTCCTTTGAATTAATCTATGTGGCTCACTTCAATTACATTGTTGAACGGGCGTTTCCAGGTCAACCACATTGGTGTGGGTCACATGTCGGATGGGCCAGGTAGCAGCAGCTCATTTCTTTCCCATCAAGGCATTAGTGAACAGGATGGCTTTTGACAACAATCAGCAATGGTTTCATGGTCAGCATTTGAATTTTAGTTCCAATTTTTAATCTGCCAAGTTGGGATTCGATCACGGGTCCCCAGAACATGAACGTTTGTTTCTGGAATACCAGTTAAGTGACCAACCACTGCATCATCGCCTCCCCTTAGTTGTCATTTGCTTGGCTTTTAAAGCACAGGCATGAAGTTTGATATCTGCCAGTCTGCTTCACTAATCTGTTCTCCAACTAGTGATTAAAATGTTAAATAATACACCTGTCATTTCAGCCCGAGGTTTATGCATTCACAAATATACTCATTTAATATATATATATATATATATACACATGCGCACACACACACGCGCGTGCACACACACACACACACACACACACACACACATACACACAGACACACATTAGTTTTAGGGAGTGTATTACTTGCAGGCATTGCACTAATTTGAGGCCCAATATTATTTTTAGCTGCTGCGTTACATTGATAATCTGCCCAGAGAAAAATTATTTTGAGGAACATTATTCAATTTGAGGGGATTATTTATTTGAAGTTCTAAATTTTAATCGGGAATCACGGTTTACCTGAAAGCGTAGAGTATTCAAAAGTGGATTATTCATGAGTGGCAATTAACTATACCACTGGGAATTAGATTAGACCTAGCAATTATAAGCCCCAGATAAGCTGGAATATTTTATTCCAGAGTAATGATCTAATTCATTGGATCCAGTTCCTTCATAACGAAGGTGCGTCTTCATCTTTGGTTGTCTATTAGTCAAGAAAATTAGCGGAAGCTGCCTTGAGTCAGCTTGGCGAGCCCTCCTCACTTTGGGGCGAATACGTTACGACAATCAGCCATTCAATTATTTATCATTCTCTTACCAAGTTGCAGGATATATTCTTTGGCTTTATCGCGTCGCGTCTATAAGGTCATCAGCTGGCTCAGCCACTGAAGCACACTGCATTGCCCATTAACTTGATTTAGATATGAGAATCCTGAGATTAAACCTTATCAGGTTCAGGAATGCGTATACAAATGTATTTTCTTAGATTTATGCTATAAATAGAAAGTCATGTTAAATTACTAAAACACATTCTATCTTCACAGCATTGCTGTACGTAAGCTCTTGCAAAATGAAGAGAAACTATAGCTACTTATAGGATGAGAGATCAATTGCTAAATTTCAAACAGTTTTATAGGGTGCTACATTAGGTTGAGGTTCTTTATGAACTAATGACTATGTATTCATTTGGCACTTATGCTGTATTTTAATTAAATATCATTTTAAATTCTGGACTATTTTCGGTCGACATATTATTTTGAGATTCCTGAGTTGTGGGCTGCTCTGGCTGGGCCAGCATATATTGTCCATCCTGAGTTACACCTGGGAAAGTGTTGGTGAGATCCTTACTGAACGCAGCGGTCCATGTGGCGTTGGTACACCCACAGTGCTGTTAGGAAGGGTGTTCCAGGAATTTGACTCAGCGACAGTGAAGAACAGGCCATCTATTTCCCAGTGAGGACGTTAAGTGACTTGAAGGGGAAATTCTAGGTGTTAGTTTTCCCATCTTTCTGCTGCCCCTGTCCTTCTACATGGCAGCGGTCTTTGGTTTCGAAGCTGTTGCTGAAGGACACTTGATGAATTCCTGCAGTGCATCTTGTAGATGTACACATTTATGCTGCTTTGGAGCGGTGGTGAAGGAAGGGACTGCTTGCGGATGTGGTGCCAATCAAGTGGGTTGCTTTCTCTTAGGCAGGGTCAAGCTTCTTGAGTGTTGTGGAAGGTGAAGTCATCCAGACAATGGGGAGTATTCCATCACACTCCTGACTTCTGTCTTGTATATGGTTGAGAGGCATTTGGGAGTCAGTAGATGAGCCTCTTGTCGCGCAAATGCCAGCTTCTAACCTACTCTTTTAACCACAGTATTTTTGTGGTGAGCACAGTTCGGTTTCTGACCAATTATAACCCTCAGGATGTTGACAGCCAGAGATTCAGTGGTTGAAATGCCATTGAACATCAAGGGGTGATGGTTGGTTTGTATCTTGCTGGAGATTGTCATTGCCTGACACTTGTGTGATGTGAATGTTACTTGTCTTTGTCAGCACAAGCCTGGTTAATGTCCAGTTGTTGTTGCATTTGGACATAGACAGCGTTTATAATTTTGAATGGCTAGATTAGTTTAAGGTGCGTTCTATGCTTGAGGGAAACATTGGTGGACAGTGTCATATTGAGGGATTGCATTGTTCCGAGGGGCTACATTATCTTGAGGGCTTATGTTAGTTTCAAATTCTTCCTTGGGTTATGCAGATGCATTTGTTTGAACGCTGTGTCAGCTGTTGTCTCTGTAGTACATTGAACGGCATAATTAATAACATTTGAAGTGTTAAGCCAAAGGCTGAAAGATTTATTGTTGGAGTCTTCGTTGTCTTTGTTTTTTTTTTCTGGTTATGTATTAGTTTCAGCCAATTCTGTGCTTTTATAGAAATTATTTATTTGTGATCCTGTATGATTTGAGGGTTTACATAATTTTGAAAATTTGCATTTACTTGAATCACCGTATGAGCTCCACGACCTGTATTAGGGGAAGTTTCTGAATTACACCCAGGCATTGCATTAGTCGTGAAGAGCTCAATTAGACTGTAGCATTCCTATAGATTGCAGCGACTGGCTTGGTTTGAGCAGCAGTATTTTTTTCAAGCACTATATTAGCTTGAGTATCTGTGCCCAATTTAGGAACTGGATTTTAGGCTGACAGAACGCATTTCTTTGAGTATATATATGAGTTTGTCTAATTCTTTCACTTTGTTTTAAATGGCTCTGTTGTTGTTCGGCTGCATTCGCCCGAGAGGCTGTATTCTTTTTTTCTGTAGTGAGGGACAAGATTAATTAAGTTTATTAGAATTGGAGGCTGCAGTAGCTTGAGAGAATGCTTTGTCTTGCGAACCTATAATTTCATCTGGGTCCTTTCCTCTATGATGCAACAGTTTGCGCTACTGTTTCAGAAAATGTAGTTTTTCTAGGATGTGTGTCAGCTTCTGGGGCTACGTTTGTGGAGACACTGTCGCTTTCAGCTGTTATATTCGTTTTGCTTTTTTTCATCGTTTGAGGGCTCTAATGGCTTCAGCTACTTCATGCGCTTCATGTGCTATTCTCTTTTACAGTTCTGTATTAGTTTCTGTTGATAATTTAGATGAAGCTGCTATTTCAGATTTAAGTGGTCTACCGCTTAAGGATGCTGTAATGATTTAGTGATCCAGTGATACAATTTCCCACTTCAGTATGTTTAAGTGAATGACCGCAATTCGAAAGCGAAGCTACATTATGAAGTAGTAAATAACAACACTCAGAATACCCTTAAAACAGTAGGAATTCAGTTAGTGAATGGCCACAACACTGTGAAGAAATGGAATTGTAAAAGTTATTAATTAGCACCTGATGACTTTTCAAAGAATATGACCTTTTATGATTTATACAACTTCTAACATTTAATGGTTATTTATTATAACCCCAAACATTCTCGTATTTGGGATTTTAAAATTAAATATCAGCGATAAATGCACTCTATCAGTACAGAAAATTTATTCAGCTGTTACCATTTCTCCATTCACAATTTAATTAAAAAACAAATTCTGACGGTACTGCAGTAGCATTCCCACCGTTGAGATTTCAAAGGGTATAAATGAAAGGCGCTAGTAATTATCGCCTTACATTACCTTCGGCCGAACATGTCTGCAGCTCGATGAAGCCAATCAGTTAAGGCAGTAAATGCTGGAAACATTTCATGGTGTTTATACAATATACTTCACGATCATTGTTATCCTTGGTGCTCCTGGAAAGAGACAAGCACCATTTAAATTGTTGAAACCTGCTTATAAATTGGTTTCTACATTTGGCGTGTGACTATTACTTGTTTGTAAAGTGCATACCATTATGCCGTGACATTACTCAGTCAGTATCCTGAAATTTCTATGTTGTTTTATTTAATTGTCGATTTATAACAATGATCTATTCTCAACTCGCAGATTAACTGATATATCAGCTAAAAACAGAGAACTGATGATGCTGCAAATCCAAAGCAAAAACAGAATCACCTGGAAAAACTCAGCAGGTTGGGTAGCATCGGTGGAGAAGAAAAGAGTTGACTTTTCGAGTCCTCATGACCCTTCAGCAGAACCTTTTCTTGTGTGCTGGTGCTGCCACACCTGCTGAGTTTTTCCACGTAATTCTGTTTTTCTTTTGATATATGAGCTAATTGATTTCAGTGCATTACTTTTGGTTCTTGAATCACGCAGAAGCGCAGACAAATCATTGCTCGGAGCATCGAACCCTCTGGGACAGCACTGGGCGTGGTGATTAACTGGGATAGAAAGTCTGACCCCAGTGGACACGTTTTAATAAGAGCATGTGTCTCTGTGGAACTGAGCTGAATGCGGGTCATCAAGTGTAATGGTACACACCATTTTTGCTTAATAAAAACTAATCATTCGTGGGATTGATCACTGCGCACCATAGTAACCCTGCCTTGTATTCTTAAATAACTCGATGGCAAATGGAAAGGTTTTTGCTGCTGGTTGAATACGTCTATTGATTGAAACTGATTGACATTTTAGATTTCTTATGGAACTTCAGGAAGAGACCGAGTTGCTAAGTGTCCAGTGAGAGACGCAGAGTTGGACAGCAGTACCGTATTCAAATAATTGGAATAATGACAACGTTACACATTATTGACTAAATACAAACAGTTTCTGTTGTTGCCTATTCCCCTTCCCTCGGTTGAGAACCCCTTTCCCAATTGTGTTCATTTTTTAATGTTACTGCTATGTAGGAGTAAGATTGCGTTGTTGTTATTCATTATTCTACTTCTGAATCTCACTGAAGTTTGATGAATCGGTTCTTTTCTGTGAACCAGGGGAAGCATATAAACCCAGAAGCATACAATTCAGATTTTTCTAAAACGGAGCTGCGTCCACGGGCACGGAGTAATGCCATTCAAAAATTAAATATGAATTTATAGTGCACGGTTTTAATGAACAGACGGGTTTATCATCTGTACTGTTACAAAGGAACTGATGAATATTGTTCGTAATTTAATTGCAGCTCATTTCATAGGATTTACAACAGAGGAATTTCCATTCGTACCAAATGGATTTTGCCTGTGTTTATGTTCCACAACAGTGCCTCTCCCTCACAGTCATGCTAAAGTTATTAGCATATCCATGTATTTCCTCACCTATCGATCAATCGAACTTCCCCTTAAGGCTTTTCACACCATTGGGCCCATGATATAGCACGTTCCTTACTCTGACCATTCACTAGCCCCTTTGGGAATTTATTACCACGAGGGACTGTAAGTGTATAATTTTACTGACTGTTTGCTACTACAGGAGTAGAACACCTGCCAACAGACAGGCTGAAGAATGCCCGACCACGAGGGTGTCAGGGCGACGAGCGAAAATTAGTTATGCTGATCCGTTTTTTTTGGGGGGGGGGGGGGGTGGGGGGGGGGGGGGGGGTGGGTGGTGAGGTGGAGGGGATCTGATTCTTCAGAAACCGTGGAAGGATTCTAATCTAGTGGTAGTTGGAGACGTTCACCAATTCAGAATGACTTTGTGTCGTATGATTAGTCTGTTGAAGCATGTCATAAAAACTTAATAACGAAAGACTTAGCAGGAGTAGCCCACTCAGTCCCTCGAGCTTGATCCGGTATTTAGTAAATTCCTGGGTGATCTGTTTGTAACCTCAACCCCAGATTTCTGCCTACTGCCTCTTACCTTTCAGCCCTTTGTTAATTCAAAATCCATTGTTCTGTGCCTTAGAACTATTGAAGGTCTCTGCTGCCACTGCATTTGACGAATTGAATTCTAAAGATGCACGAACCTCTGAGAGATACATAAAAAAAATCTCCTCATCGCTGCCTTTAATGGGAGGCCCGTTATTTTAAAACAGTGGCTCCTAATTCTAGGTTCTCACACAAGAAGAAACAATTTCTCCACATCCATCCTGTGAAGATTCCCCAGCTTCTAAAAGTTTGCAGTCAGGTAGCATCTTACTCTTCTCAACTCCAGTCGGCGTCAAATGAAGTGAATCCTGGAAACCCCGTTAAATCAAATGTTGCCAAAGACACTATCTGTTGAAATGGCCAGAATATTTTCCCAGGAGCATTTTCCGCCCCTTGTCCTGCCGGAGATTAATCTGGAGGTGAATGGATTCGAGTTTGGCTGGGAGATGGGTTGTGATTTCATTAACTCATAGCACCTTAAAATATACCAAATCACCCTTATGATGTAATCATGCCTTACAACCTCGACTAAAACACGGAGACTTTGCTCTGTCATTTACAATCTATTTTAATTTTCTCTCTTACAGTTAATTTAGTGACGATTTTGATCCTGTCCAGGGGAAAGTGCGGCCTATCCACTTGCACAACAAGGTACCTGGTAGCAATGGCAGCGGCGGATTTACTTGTAATTATTACTGATGCCATTTTGTATCAGATACGTGATTATTATTTCCCTGGTTCTTTCCTGGACATCACTCCGTTATGTAGTGTTATCTTTGCCCTGATTTCTGCAGCCACAGATTGTTCTGTCTGGTTCACCGTCACTTTTTCCTTTGATCGATTTGTCACAATCTGTTGCCAAAAGTTTAGATCTAAATATTGCACGGAGAAAACAGCAATTGTGGTTTTATCAACAACTTGTGTTGTGTTCTGTTTAAGAAACGTTCCATTTTGCTTTATATATGAACCAAGAGAGATAATCGGCAATGTACCCTGGTACTGCCATGATATGCCAAGCTATTATACAGATCCAGCGTGGGTGGGCTTTGACTGGTTTCATAAAGTTTTAACACCATTGCTCCCATTCACTTTGATTCTTTTGCTTAATGTTCTGACAGTCAGGCATATTTTAGTGGCCAGTCGAGTCCGTAAGAAATTGAGGGGTCAGAGCAAGGGAAAAGGCCAAAATGACCCAGAAATGGAAAGCAGAAGGAAGTCGATGATCTTACTATTCACAATATCCGGCAGCTTCATGCTGTTGTGGTTGACAAATGTGGTAGAATTTTTATATTATAACATTACAGGAACAGATCCATATAGTTACAACGATTCTTTATACATTTTTCGGCAAGTAGGATTTATGCTGCGAGATGTAAGTTGTTGCACAAACACATTCATTTATGCAGTGACACAATCCAAATTCAGAGAACAGTTCAAAAGGGCGGGAACATATCCTGTTAGGTCAATTATGCAATTAATAAATACACCGAGAGAATGAGTGAATTCATAAACGGGCCGAATGTCTGTGTCACAACAATGAAATAGTGTACTCCTAAATCAGTCAACTCAATGAGAGCAGCAATCACTGACGACCTGCGAAGGGATCCGAAAATTGGCAATTACTGTATTGAAGAAACAATATTAGTTTTGTCCGATATTTTAGATAATTTGATTTGGAGAAGAGCAGTATTTGCAGAAGGCTACACGAACACCTAAAAGTGTGCAATCAGTTCGCTGACAGCTACATAATTAACGAACTCTTGAATAAGTCAGTATATCTAGCAGACTTTAGGGATACCTTGAAATCCCACAGTCCATCTCGCTCTCTCACACACACACACACACTCTCTCTCTCTCTCTGTTTCTGCCTTGCTCTCTATCTCTTCCTCTGTCTCCCTCGCTCCCATTCTTTCGCCCGTGCTCTCCTTTCCCCTTTTTAACACACACACACACACACACACACAGACGGATATACGCACACACTGCCTCCCGCACACTTTGCAAACAACACTAGGCCAAACACGTCGAGTGCCGGTAAAACATGCATGATTTAGAAATTAAACCTCCATCCACACTTTGCCATCAAGCACGCCTAGGCAGATTCAAGGTTGGCTCCATTTGATACAGTAAAGCTGAATCCATAGTCTACAATTACGAAGCCACCACTGACATCCACGAGGGCAGATTTTGACCCATTCTCCTGCCACCCGCCCGTCATCTGCATTTCATAGGTTGGGGGGAGGGGGGGGTGTTGAGGGTCTCGAATCCTGCAACTGGGGCACAGGTTTTGTGAAATTGAGAGGCAGATGCAGTGAAGGCAGAGCATGCGGGAGAATGAATAAATTCTGTCCATGAAATGATCATACCACTGGCAGGGCGAATCCTGTATAGATTTTGGTTAACCGTACAGAAGGTTGGAAGAGATCCAGGATTGTGCCGGCTACGTGCCACATTCAAAACCGCTTTCATTCTTTGAAACGGCAGGCCGTACAGACACCCTGAAAGTGTGAAGTTCAGGCCATGGCACCAATAGAAAAGGAACTACACAAGAAGGAACAAAAAAGGATTAAATAGGTGTCGTTGGGGAAAACTGCAAGTGCACGGTAACAGAGATGTATTCCCGTGACATTCATTCTGAGTTAGTTATGGTGTTTTGCCACCGTGTGCCAGGGTCAAGATCAGCATGGACAGGGTGCAAAATGCTCGGCACGAGCAAGGGAGACAGCAGGTCTGCCCTTCTGCCAGAATTTCATGATTATAAATGACGTTGAAATGTAGTGCATGGGAATTAGAAAATCTTGTGTCATACCCATTGTCATTCCTGAGCGAAATCGGAATATATCGAGGATCAGTGTGTGGCCTGAGTACAATAATTTTTCTTCTGATGTCACAAGAGGCAGGAGATAACTTCACGAAAGTCAACATTATTAAATATTTTGATTCGTCTATCAATTCACGTTGAAAATTACCACAGAAGCCATATTTGTGCTTTATGGACTATGGAATTGAGAATGGAAGAAACCACGTTCGGGGGAATCGTGTATAACACCCAGGAGGAACTTTGAGAGGCAACGGGATATATGATTCTTAGCTAAATGAAGACGGAGAGGAAGGTACTAACAAATTAGCTGCTGCTGTTTGGCTGAAAGCGTCCGGCATTCTGCGAGCTTTGCAACCGTATAGTTAGTGAGGAATAGGAGCATTTTTCTGTTCCTCCCAGAATTAAAAATTGCTGAGCTGCTAAGTCCACATGAAAGATGCAAACACCATTTTTTCGACTGCAGGACACTTCATACCTGCTAAGCTGAACAACATGTTTCAACCCCTTGACTTTCACAATAGAGAGGCAATTCAAGGCATGGGAAGCGTTGATACCTTACTTAGGATGATTACATTTTGCATATTTCAGGATTATTTCTACTCCTGTATTTAACATACGATTTGTGTTTTAGTAAATAGCGGCAACATTTTTACTAAAGTAGCTTTCAGCAATTGTTCTTCAATAAAATAAACTTTATCCTGTTTAAGGCTAAAGCTTTACCGTGTGTGTATGTGTGCTATCATTAAATGGGAACATTCATAAATTTAAAAGGCGGCGACGTGCACACACGAACATACACACAAATAGACACGAAGACACACGGGCATATTCTTACTTCATAAACCACTTTGAAGAAATGCATTTTACATGATTGTGAGAATATTGAGAAAGGTGTGTTGCCATATTAGATAGCAGTATCCTTAGATGTATTACGAGTAATACAAAGGTACATTCATAATGCATGCTTGTAAATTAGAAATGGGGCGAAGAAATTTGGTCAACTACATACGTCCATAATCATACCGCGATATGTTATTTTTATGACAACAATGAAAACGTGAGCGAAAAATGGCATCGTTTTGCGCTTAGTTATCAAAGATATGAGGTGTTCCGAAAAAGTTATGGAGGTAGAAAGAATGAAGGTAGGATAGCAGGAGTAATTCGGCAATTTGTTCAGTGCAAAAAAAATGAAGTCCTTTAGTGGGCAAAAATAGAATTCATTTGGATAAAGATGAGAAACATAAAGGGGACAATCATGCTTCTGTGGGAATTGTAGAGGCCTCCAGGGAGTTGGGGGGGGGGGGGGTGGTGCGGGGGTGGGGTGGTGGTGTGGGTGTGGTGGGGTAGTGGGACACGTAGCGGAACAAATACTCAGATTGAATATGGAGAATTAATGCTTGGTGAAGTGACAGCATTGTGGGAATTTAATTGCCAAATATGTATGTTAGATGTCAAAAAATAATCAAATGGAAATAAGGCTACTTTGAACAGTGATAAACGGGAAACATTCCCGAAATGTGTTCAGGAGAAATTTCGTTGAGTATTATTCTTTCTGTATAACGAGAAAGAGGACACTAAATCATCTGATGCAAATTAATATAGTGGACAATGTGGGTAAATTCTGTGTGAAAGTCGATAAAGTAAGAGTGACCATTGCATCATATAATATATTTTCACATTGGAAAAGAGCAAGTGGAAATCTTCAGAATAAGTTCCAAATTGGAAGAGGCCTAGCTTAAATATCAAGAGAGTGGATTAAACAGAGAAAAATGGAATCACAGATGTACAGAACAAACCTGCCATGTAATCATAGGTGAACTTGAATATAAGTGCATCAGTAATTGAGCACTCGGATTGACCCCTACAGACTGCACCTCCAATCCAGTGCACCTTTGCTGACCTTTGGCCTCAACATCAATTTCCCACCCACCCAACGCATGCCTTGATTTCTGAGAGAGAAACGAAAAATTTCTGCTTCATCTTTAATTGCATTCACCTTTTGAGTGGGGAAATGGAACATACACAGTCATTTAAGTGAAGAAATTTCTCCAGAGCACAGACCTAACTAATCAATCCCTTATCTAGAAACCGTTAATGCATGCATTAGGTTTCGCGGCATGGGGATGTAACCAAATAGCATCTACACTTTATAGGCCTTCAGAATTGTTTATGAATTAATGAGAACACCTCTCTTTCTTCAAAGGCTGGATAGTACGAGCGTTGTTTAGTCTTTATTTTTTTTTAAATAGGAAAACAGTTCCATTCCAGAAACCAATCTATTGAGCATTTGCTCTCGCAGCTCCAAAGCAATTATATCCTTCCTGAGATGCGGAGAGCAAAGCTACGCACAGTACTCCAGGTGTGACTGCACCAACACCCCGTACAATTGAAACACTGCTTCTATATTATTGCACACCAATCCCAATGTCGAGCATGTCCTTTACACCCCTAATTCCTTTTTTGCAGCCACATGGAAAGTATTGTTTCCTATGTACAAGGGCACCAAAGCTCCTCGCAGCATGAATGTGTACACTTCTATCCCCTTTACAAACATTTTTTTTCATTCTTAACAAGGAAATAAAGAAGCAATTTTTTTCTTACTTTTATACTCCATCTGAGATTTTGCTGCTCAACAAGTTAACCCGTCTATACATCTTTGTCATATTTCTGTTGAATTTCTGAGAACTTAAATTCCAAACTAACTTCGCATTGTCAAACTTAGAAATATTAGCACTGTCAATTCGTCAAAGTTGTAAACATAGACTGCACGTCACTGAGAACGCAGCATTGCCTTCTGGCACTCCAATTTGAATATGTTTTCTTTATTCTTGCGTTTTGCTTCTTGTCCAATAGGCACTTCTCTATCCATTCCAATAAACGCTATTACCCCACAAATACCTTTTATCAGGACGTTTTTGAATTACATTTGGAAAGGCGAGTGAATTGTATCTACCTTTATCAGCCCTGCTGGTTTCTTATTTTTGAAAAAGAGTCTAATTAGATTTCAGTCTTTGTACTTCCAGGTGACGATGTCTGATGATAATATAATCTTCCCCGCACATTGTTAAATATTGAGAAATGATAGTTTTAAGAGTTTTCTGATGACTGACGTTTGACTCAAAGGCCTGCAGGTTAGTTCCTTTGTCGCACTCCATTCATGAATAGCGCCATCACATTTCGTCATTCCCGATTCCCTGATATAATTTGAATAATAATGTTCAGAGCATGATGTACTCCGCAGTATTCACTATCAAACACCGGGCATATAGCCCATCAGTTCCTGGGCATTCATCGGATAGCATTCCCCTAACTTTAGCCAACAAAGTTTTCTCTACTAATAGTAATTCCGAAGAGCATCGCACATGTATAGGTCATTTCATTTTCTTTTTTCTTTAATTCTGTGTTCCAGGTTTGTAAATTGCGCTCTCTACTGCTAAACAGATGAGGCAAATTTTCGCAACCGCTTCGACATTCCTCTTTCACCAAAATATCTCTTTTCTCTGCTATTCAAGAAACAAATGTCTTCACTTTTCTTATACATTTATAAAATATTTTGCAATCTGTTTCTGCATTCTGTTTTCTCCTATTCTATAGTTTTGCCCTTTTGATCAACATTTTATTGGTTCTTGTAAGGTTCCTAATAGTCTCCCTGCTCTCATATTTAAAACTCTTTTGCCACATTTTAAAACTCTCATTTTAATCAAATTTCTTTTTTTTTTACTTTCTCAGTGATGTTCCACTTATGTGCAATTTGAGAACCATTCCTGTCATCTGAATAGCAAATCCCATCGAACAATTCTCGTGTTAAATTGACATTTGGCATTATTGTTCCTGTTCACCAAACCTGTGGTTTGACATCGCCGAACAATTAGATCTGTGTGACACCACAGAAGCGTGCAACATCATGGAACTGATGAACGCAATCAATGCCTGCGAACCTGGCTGACGTCGCCAACGCCACAAAGATGCTTTACAATTTCACACTGCAGTGCAAAAAAAACAAACGAAAAACCCAAAACTATTTCTTGTTTGACTACATTGGCGACGTGGAGGACTTAACATGATTTCTAGGCGGCTCCTCTGGGATTCTGCTCATTCGGATATTATATTATTTTGGATTGTTTCTTTATATGTTTCGGTCTGCGCTTTTACCAGTGCATGTTTTAGTCTATTGGCTGACCTGCTTTGTTGAACTAGAAGTGTCAAGTGCAAAAACAGAAAATGTTGGAAATCTCAGCAGACCTAGAAGCATCTGTGGAGAGAAAAACAAAAGCAGGGAGTCAATCTTTCGAGACTGTAAGATCCTTTCTCAGAGCTTTGGAATTTTCCAGCTTTTTTGTTTTTGTTTCAGATTTCCAGCATTCACAATATTTTCCTTTTAGTTCGCAATTTGAATGTGTCGTTCAAACCTAACTACAAAATGAATTTATCATAACCATTGCTTACCAGCAGAGTTTCCAAATGTAATTACTGATGAAACTTATTTTACAGTACAGAACTGAATGATAGTTAGCCTTATCCCTCAAATGTTTTGAATTGTCACGTTCCGGGCAAATACCATGAAATATAGACTTATCTTGCAGGCGACATTTGCCAATGTGATTAAACAAATGGTACATTGATAATAAACTCCAAAATTATTGGATTATGTCTGTGGCAATTTAACAGTCGTGTTCCTCTTATTCATCTACCTTATGGTGAAAACATTAGTCCTGACTGACTCATATAAAGCGCCCTAATATTTAGGTTTTCACTGCTATTTCGTTAGGTGGACCTTATTTGCAAGCCACTAAGATCGTTAATCTCTCTCCTCACAACCTGATGTGTGATGCTTCACTTCAGTCCAACTGTTTTTCAATTTGACTCTCAACTTTTCTTTTTCAAATGACGTTTCTCAGTCTGCTTTTAGATAAACTCCGCTGCACCCTTTTACTCTCTCACATATTCACACTTGTAGGATTTACTGAGTCATGGATCATAGTTCCATTTAAAGGGAGTCAGCCCAAAGGTAACATTCCCTCTTTCACAAGTTATGGTGCCAGTGATACATGAATTTAACCCAATAGCTCGCACAAAACTCTTTGAGCCACATTAAGTCGGAAACGATTCAGGTACAGACTGGACTGTATATATTAACGGCTATAGAGAATGGAACCAAAGCTAGAGGTTCTTGGACATAGGAGGAGGAAGAGCACATGATACAACTAACAAAATGATACCATGTCGGAAAATTTTTCAAGTGGGAGCTAAACAAATTAAACGAGGTGTGAGGAATTCTGGAGAGTGAAAAAGGACATACAAGTATTTTTCTTTTCGTGGGATATCCTGGGCGTTTTCCTGGCATATTTAGAAGGCATTTTAACAAACAGGTTAGTGATAGATGAGATCCCCGCTACCTCCCTGGCTGCACCCCGATGAAGAGAATGACATTAACCCCTGGATAATCACTCCTGCTCCTTCTGACCTGTGGACTGGTTGCTCCTCAAAAGGGACTATTAGATGGATGTAAGTCCATGAATTTCCATTACTTCCTGGGTGAAGCGCCTGAGGAAAAGAACAGCAGGCGTCTGATTGGATAGATGGAAAAGTAGGAAGTTTTTCAGCATTGATGAAAATACTTCAGGACAATAGAGTCTGATTCCTTGCAAATGGTTGTGTTTTAGACTGGAAGATCTTGAGAGTGGTGCTCTACAATGTGCAGTGAAATAGCCACTGTGGAACGTGAAAGACACTTTCAAAGTTTGCCAATGGTGCTATGCGTGGTGCAACAGAGAGTGTTGCAATTCCAACAAAATAGATAGCTCCATAGGCGAGCAGAATGAGCACAAAAATGTTAGATGGGATTTAATGCCGGGGCGGGTGAGGAACTTACGTTTGAGAGATGTGGTGGCGGACACAATAGCATGGGAACAGAACACTTCTAAAGAGAGCACAGGGACAAATAACACTTGTCCAGAATTTGGCAGCACTGATATGGGACCAGCCGAGTCCGGTTCCTGAACTATATGGTGACTGGGACGTGAAAATGTATCGGTCTCTGAATTGTTTCACTAGCACGAAGAATGGGATGAATCGTAAAGTCCACATACTGCACCTTGGAGTTAGAGGCAACTTAATACGAGTGTTAATTTCTGAACCTGCCGAAATTTAGTGCAGGTGGCCGGGTTCTTAAATCCCTCCAAAATGAAACTTGTAGTTGAGCGAACAAATGAATGGAAGTGGGTAAGGCAAGGCAAGCAAATCTGTTTTCCCTTTCTTATGGTTAATCAAGAATTTTAATGCCCTGAGTTTAAATGTGCTTACCAAATTTGCCAGTGACTGCTCTGTGATTATAAACTGAATTTAACATTAAAGTTAATTGTTTCCATTTACCTACTTCTGAAAGTGATCATACACTCGAGTGAAGGAAGAGATATAAAATTTGCTATAGTATCAAATGAATTAGAATTAATTTTCCACTGCATAAAATATTTTCTTGCATTGTACATTATTGCAAAGCTAGGTCAGTGTCAGGCCTGGAGCTAGTTACTTAAACTCAACCACTTGTTTTCAACAATGCTGTGCAAATCAGCTCTCTAATCTGTTTTGCCGTTTTAACGCTTAGACAGATATAATAGCTTCTGTCTGCCTTCAAAACAGCAAAGCATTCTGAACTGCCAAAAGATACATTAGTTTCGATGTTTGGTGCATTCCAAAGCAATGATGGAATCTACAGCAATTGAGTAATTTAGGACGCATAAGAAGGTGTGTTTTTCAATTTGCTAATGGGATTTGGGCATCGGTCATTTATTGCCCCTTCGCAATAGCCCTTGTTCAGAGGACAGTTTCAGTGTGAACTATATTGCTGTGTGTCTGTAGTTACATGCAGAGAAGAACAGGAAATGCAGGCTGATTTCCTTCCCAAGAGCACGTCACTAAACCAGAAGCGTTTGCTCAACAAGTAAAAATGATATCTTAGTGATCAGACTTTTAATTCCAGATTTTTCTTGAATTCGAATTTCAAAATTTGCCTTCGTGGATTTCGAACACAGGCCACAATGCTAGTAGAATGACAGTATCGCATTGCTACCACCTTCCTGAATATAGTCAACGGTGTGTATGCTGGGTTCTCTGAGAGCTATATAGACATGCTTGAAACATCATTTGTATCCCATAGCAGTTCCAGCTTAATTACTTCAAGTGCACATTCAAGTATCGTTTGAAATCTTTAGAGGAGAATTCAACTTCCTCTGAATTCACAGGGTAGCGATCAAATTTCTGGAAGGCCTTCCCACGGGTTACCTCCTACGGAATATTATGCCGGGATGGGCGAAGCTGAGAACAACCCACCAGCCCTTACCTCATTTGAGGCTCTTAAATAGTCCATGATCACTCATCCAAGTGCCATATCTCACTCAGAACCAATTTTCAGGCTGGCGGGAGGAGTTGTGGGACAGTGGGGCAGCCAGCAAGTTAACCATATTCAGGCCTCTGGTAGGAATGGCTGAGCCCTGCGGGGTATAATGCCCACACCCGGCTTCTCCACCGACATTCTCTCTCCACCACTTCCATGCCAGCCCTCAACTAACCTGGCCGGACTTGAGACATGGCCGTCCCATGGTTAACTTGGCCCTGGAATCCAGGGACTTATGTTCTGGGAAGAGATGACCGTGCTAGTCCTGGCTAATGCAACTCCTACACACAAGGCAAAACGGTTAGCACTCGATCAGAATGGCCATCAGTTTTCTGAGGCGGACTTCCTCCAGCGGGTAGGGCAGAAGCCCTAACTTCAACCACTTAACATTCGTTAGAGTGTGAGCTGGTAGCCTTGGCAGGCGGGAATGTAATTCAGCCGACTCCATGAATGAAGGAAAGAGACGTTCTGCTGTGCAAAGTGCGCTGGAATTGATTGATTCCCCTTCCAGTCACATCTTGGGCTGCGTTCTAATTGCCACTAACAACCTCTGCGTTATGAAGGACTCGATCTGAGTTATATTCCCGATGTATCTTTAGCTCTTGACATTGAATGTATGACCCATAGTGCTAGAACCATCAGGCTAGAGGAACATGTTTTCGTTGACTTGCTTATTGAGTTATGTTATAACCTTTTAGTAATCTATCAACTATCTCCACCCCTATTTTACTTAAAGAAGAACAATCCCAGCTTTTCCTAACTAATTTTACGACAAAAATTTCCCATTATGGAAACTCATCTTCTAAATCTCTTCTGCCAGCCCACAAAGTCTCTCGCATCATTCCTGAAGAGTCCTGGACGAATGAGAAACATTAATACATTTGGGTCATCACCAGTTGTTTAGAAATGTTAAGAATATAATTTCTTTTTTTTGATCTCATCACCACTCTTTATAAGACCAAAGGTCCAATATGCCTTTATAACCACCTGCAGCAACACATCCCTCTCTTCCTTTACTTTAGTTGTAGCTCTGCCATTATGCCCACATTACTTATTCATATAACTTATTTTAATAAAATAATCACAGCATCACTGTTCCCTTTGGTAAATGTCATATGTCATTTGTCTGCCCAGTCTTCTGGACTTTCTATATTTTTCAGCTGATTTGTACCATCGTCACTGTTTTCCATTCCTCTTGGTTTGGCATTACGAGCAAAGTTTGTAATTTCACTCGGTTACCCAAGATCCTATCTGTGTACATCTTGCAACAGAACGTAATGGTGCCATCGGTCATCAATTTGGAATACTGCTGCCGAATATCAGCAAACTGAAAAAAAATCATAATTACCACTCGCTGTTTTCTACTCCATGTATTTATTTACTTTTGGCCCGTTGGCCACTGACTCTCCTGTTGGATAAGTCTCAATTTCGTTAATCAGCCTGTTACTTGTTATCTTGTACAACTGTTTCCAAATGTTCATAAGTAGTGGATTTGAATCTGGCTCCAAAGATAAACATGTTGTGGAAGCTTTTAGTTTTCAGTCATCAGGACAGTATCCACTAGAATTCCAAATTTAAAATGTAACAATAATTTATATGCTTGAAAAATAATGTTGATTGGTTGGCAAGCGGACATTGATTTCTTGAGGTGTTTTCATGAGCAATGCACCAGCAACAAATATGCTCAATCGTTTCTTTAAATTCAATGCAGGCAAATCGGTTAATATTTTCGATGTTTTGGCATTAAGAATGTTCCAAGGAAATTTTGAACCCCAATCCTTTTACTTAAATAAGGCGCAGTGACTGGGCATGTTATTGTATTTACATGGGACAATGCCTTGCGTCTGAATGCTGCATAAAAGGGTACTAGCAAATGTGAGTGAGCCCGACTGCAAGCCGTTTGTTAATCTTATATTGAGTGCGAGTGTAAATCTCAACACACTGGAGATTGTTATGTAAGTCTCCCCAATTGCTGAATCACACTTAAAGTTTGATTACAAAAACATAGTTACCTGGAAAAACTCATCAGGTCTGCTGCCAGATCTGCTGAGTTTTTCCAGGTAATTCTGTTTTTGTTTTGGATTTCCAGCATCCGCAGTTTTTTAATTTTTATTTTAAAGTTTGATTGTTTCTCCTGTGTTTTACAAAAACGGGGTGCTTGAGTCGGGTCAGTAGAAGCAATAGAATTGAACTGTTGTTGAAACGATGCACCAGTCATTGGGACATATCGCCTAGAAAGCAATAATCATAGAAACTATGGAACTCATCCAGCACGTTACTAATTTGTGTGGTAAGAAGATCATATTTTCGCTTGTTGGCAACACTGTGCCACTATTGCACTACCACAGTGAAAAAATACTTTTTGCTTTGCCCGCAGCTCAAATATTTGAGACACCTTGCACTCCAAGGGGAATTTGACGTAGACGGAGAACTTGTCAGGAATAAAAGTGCTTACCTTTGTACAATTCATGATGTTGAGTAGCACACAATGAGCAAAATTCCGATTGTCGTGCAGGGTAGCTTTGGTGCGTCCGATTTCAGAATCAAGGCTGCATGATGGAAAAGGTGACTGAGTACATTTTGGCGAAGTTGTGATATGTCCAATTTTGTAGTTCGTAAGGCTATAGGAGCTACTAAAGTCTTCCACCCTCAATTCCTTCCTATAACACTCTCCTTCTTTGCTCGAATTCTAAACAGTTCCTTTTATCTTTCCAGTCTCTCACACAATTCTTTCTCGGGTGGTGAAGTTGCTGACAGGCATTCTCTGATTGCCTTAGATTATTGTGGGAAACTTGATTTTCTCGTATATCTGAGGCTTATGCAAAGAATAACGACAGATGAGCAACTGAAGGCTCAAGCCAATTTTCAGTCAAATATCCTACTGTCATGAAGAAATATTATTTTCTATACTGGAATTGGAAATTATTTTAAATTGGATTTTTTTTTTAGCCTGCCTCTGTTTGGCTCTGTGGGTCTTAATTGGATTAAAGCCTGCTAGCCTGGTTGCTTAGATGCATAGTAGGTTGGGGTGTCATTACAGTAAACGGGAGGTGTAGAAAGTAAAGGGTAACTTTGCATCAGTTGAAGAAACAATTCAAAAGAATATGTAAAATCTTGCACCAAGCCGGGAAATGCCACGCAATGTGTTTATATCACAAATTAAATTTATGGAATGAAAATAATATTTCTAAGAGCGGTTTCTTTTTTAAACATTACAATAGAAAATTTACATTCAAAGATTAAGCTCGGTCTAGACAAAAAGGTGTTTGTTTGATCTGTCAGTGACATTTCAGATCTAATCAGTCTGTAAGTGCACAACTCTGAAAAGGAAACAAATTGAAATGAACCTAATTTAGATTTTTTAAGGTCAAATGTGTTTTGCATGGTGTCTATTTAAAATCTATCTGTTCTTATTGCCTCTGTGAAGATTTACGTGGTAGTTATTGTTGTAGGGATTCTTTTAACTTCATTATTACGCTAGTAATTTGTAGACATGTTTATTTGTTTAATTCGTTGTTAATTTAACAAACTTTTAATTTAGTTTTACATTAAAAAATACTCTTGCAGCTTGATGGTCTTATTCATGAATTCAGCACTGCATCTGAAAAATACCTATTCAAAATATAGGTTATGATAGCTGTTCAAGTTTCCCTCCGGGATTTAAACAATGCAATCTTTACTAACTGCAGTGCCATAAGACTTACCCACATGTGAACAGGTCTTCTTGGATGGCAATATATCCCTGATACTGCCTGTCCGGCAGCCATTCAGTGTTTCAACGTGCATTTATTAGATTCAGGTGGGACCTACGACGATAAATCGGGAGTAAGTCCCGCCTCAGAGATCTGAGAGTGAAACTGACTGGCCAACTCTTCGCTAGTCCCAGTTCCGGAAGAAGTCCCCAAGGCCTTAGCCCTAGAGAAACAATAGTTTTTGGATTTCTCAGGATACGTAGGGGAGGTGAGGTTGGAGGAGGCGAAAAAAAACATATTTGGGGTGTCTGTTGAGAGGCGGGGGAGCGGAGGAACCCTGCAAGCGTGAGAGTTTTTGAGCAGTCTATCGGTATTAAACAATGGCTGCTGATGGAACACCAGCACTCCCGTAAGTCCTCCCCCCAACACCACCACCCCCCACCCCCCACCCCCCCCCCCCCCCCCCCCCCAAACACCCCAACTTGAAATCATCGTCTAAACAGCATTATGGCTGGGCGGAGACAAACATTAAGTTTTCAATAATTGGCCAGTTAATGGCTTCAATTGCATAAGGGTGGGTAGAACTCCCCCGCTGCGTCGTACAATTGTGTCGAGGTCTGGGCTTGCGTGAACACGTCCAGATGGTCATCTGGCAGATTTTACACTCACCACAAACACGCCGGCAGGGGGACACAAAGTTCTACCCCATGACTTGTAAACGTTTTTAGTGCCTTTGTAGCTCATACTGACGTGAAGTTAAAAAGAACAGTTGGTGACTCTATAATGATATTTTGTATCCTGATTAATAGTCCTTAAGTCATTAAAACCGTAGAAGAGGTTATTCAGTCCATCCAGATTTTGTTGGCACGCCCAGCAGCGAACCAATCGTTCCCATTCCCGAATCTATTATCAGACTCCCGCTGGTATATTTTGCATAAGCGTTTTCTAGCTTCTCACTGAAATAATTGGTTACTCCATTTCCCGCCAAGCTCATAGGCAGGACGTTCCAACCCCTTAGTGCTAACTGCATGATAATGTTAATACCCCTTTCTCTCCAGTTCTTGTTCCTAACAGCTTAAATCTGGGCCCCTCGTTTGCAAAGTCGTCTGATGGATTGGAAACTTATTTCTCTAATGCATCTAAGCCAATCACGATCTTGCGCACTGTCATCAGATCCCCCATCAATCTATTTTGCTTCAGGCAGAGCAACACTAGCTGCCGCAAGGAAAACTTAGAAGGAAAATGTAATATTTCTGAAACCATTCTGGTAAATAACGTGTGCTTCCTTCCAAAGAGGCAGTTATCCTTTTCTGAGGATTAATGAACCTACCACGGAACAGTAATGCTGTTGTGGGCGAACAAAGCAACATACTCGTTCTGAATAAATTCCTTGCATTTGTACTCAATGTTTTGATAGATAAAGAAAGCAAAATGCGCTGATGATGGAAATCGGAAATGATAAGAGAAAATGCTGGGAAAAGACTGCAGATCTGGCAGCATCTCTGGAGGGAGAAACATAATTAAACTTTCGAGTCCGTATGACGCTTCTTTGTACATAAGAGGAGGGGAAATGTGTTGGATTTTATGTTGTTGAAGAGCTGGTGGAGCAGGTGGAGCAAGAATGAAAGTCAGGGTTTGATGACAGCTAAGGAGAAATTGACAGAAATGACACAGACACAAGACATAGTGAGTGTTAAAAGTAGTGGAAAACACTAAATAAGGTGTTGGTTGTCGCATTTAAGTAAGACCAGAACGTGTTAATGGCAAAGCAAGGGTCAGAGCTCTGTGAAATCACAACATGAAGACAAGTGATAGGTGGCACAATGGGCTTGGGGGTGAGGGTCACTGGATGTGGTGGGATGCGTAAAATGGCTAAAAAAATAGATTAATACATTTTTAAACAAAACAAATAAAAGTTAAAATGTTGGAAAAAAGAAAGAAATGTATACAAAAGACGTAAAGATGGATGACAAAGGTATGGTCTAAAGTTATTGACCTCAAATTTAATTCTGGAAGACTGAAAAGCTGCTGATCGGAAAGTGTGGTTTTGTCTGTTCAGGTTCCATTGTGCTTCGCCAGAACTTTGAAGCAGGCCGAGAATGTAGAACTGTGATGAGAGCAAGGTCATGTGTTGAAAGACAAACGGCAGAAAGTTATGTGTCATGCACATGAAATGAGCCAAGGCATTATGCAAATCGGTCACCAATTGTGCGTTTAATCTCCCCAAAGTAGAGAAGACCACTTTTCTAGCAGCGAATACAGTTGCCCAAATTGAAGGAGGAGCTGGTGAAGCGCTCCTTCACCTGAAGGGAATCCTTGAGGTTGTGTATTAAGAAGAGAAGTGAGCTAAATGGGCTGGATTTGCATTTTCTGTGATTGCATGGGAAGATGCTCTGGGAATGGGATAATGTTTCAGGAGTGATGGAGGACTGGACCAGGTTGTCAACGTGCCAATGTTGGCGAGAGGGTGGGGGGATGGGGTGGGATGGTGAGGGAAAGACATGCTTAGTGCTGGTATTGTGATAGAGGAGGCCGAAACGCTATCAAATAAAATATCAAACCTGATGGGGTGACAAGTGAGGACAACGAGGGCCCTTATATGCTTCCGGCAAGGAGGGGTAATAGTGAAGGCAGAGTTGGGGGAGATGAGTCAGAAATGGTTGATGACACTTTCAACCATCGTGATGTAAACATTGGTTAAGGAATAAGGAAGGCATGAGGCAAGCGCCATTATGGAAGGCAGAATCATTGGAACAGATGCAGTGGAATTGGTAGAACTGAGAGAACGGAATGTAGCCCCTGCAGGAAGTAGGATGTCAGCGGCTATAGTTGAGGTACCTGTGGAAGTCATTGGACTTGAAATGAATGTTGGTGGACATCTTATCACCAGGAATTGAAACAGAGAGGTCAAAGATGGGAAGGAAAATGTCACAGCTGGGCGACGTGAAGGTGAGACAGGGATGTAAATTGGAAGCAAAATCCATCTTCTTTTTCCAGATCCTGCTCCGACTTCCATTATTACCCAATGGAAACTGGAGGAACAACATCATATCTTCCAATTAGGCACGTTACAGCCTCGCGGATGTAACAATGATTTTGACCTCCTCCACCTTGACCAACTTTCAAAAATCGAACTTTTATTTACCTATTGAATTAATTTTTGTATTTTTTGGCAGCATAATTTTTATTTTTTCATGTCATTTTTGTTCAGTTTTAATTCTTTTTTGCAGCCTCCCTGCCCCAAAGAGCCTTCTCTTGTTTCTATGTAATTCTTTCACAGAGCACTGAACCTATTCTGCTCTTAACAGCTTCACCTTTTGTACCTTTATGCCAAACCCGGCACAGTCTTTACTCTTTCACATTTTCATTAACACTCCATTTGTCTCACGTCCATTAAATCAAATCACTTTGTCTTTCTCTGGCATCAATCTCTTCTCAGCAGTCACCTGCCCCTGAACCTCTACCTTGCTCCACCTGCCCCATCCCCTATTTAACTGTAGCAACTCGATCACATTTCTATTTACCTTTCGCTCTTAAGGAGAGTCAGCAGTATTCAAAATGTTAACTTTCTTCTCCTTTCCACAGATACTGCCAAAACTGTTGTGTATTTCCGGCATTTTCTGTTTTTATTTCAGATTTCCTGCATCCACAGTATTTTGCAATAACCTTTGATTCCATTGCCTAATAATAATATATCTCCCTCTGCCTTAAAATTATTCATTGCTCCATTTCCGTCGCCTTTTGAGGCAGTGATTCCAATGTTGCACAAAATTTTGAGAGAAAAAAAAAATCTTCCTCATCTCTGTCCTCTAAGGCGACTCTTCATTGTAAAACAATGCCCCCTATCTTTGGTCTCCCCGAAAAGAGGGGGAATAATTTCCACATCCATGGCATCAAGGAAATTCAGGATCATACATACTTCAATCTAGAAACTGTTCAAAGTTTTGAAATCCAGTGGAACAAAGCGTAGCCGATCTAACCTTTCCTCATAAGACAGCCAATTCATTCCAAGGTATCGGAAACTGCAGGGAAATATACTGGACATTATAAAAACAATTATTGAATGTCCGGGATGATGGACAGGCAGTGAAAGCCATGGAGTGGGAGTATACATTACCAGAATTGGAAATAAGGAAGAGTTTCTGAATTTCCATAATGGATCGGCTGATGAATCCCATTTGAAGGAACATGCAGGTATGGGGGAAAGGGCCTCACATACGTTATGAAGGGATTTAAATAGTACTGGCATGGAAAGTCCGCAACAAACGAGCAGGGGTCGAAGCATGAAAAGGCATCACAGTGGATTAGATATCATACAGAACCATCGGGTGACTAAGATATTTTTGTGGCTGCTATTACATATGGATAAAACCATACATGACGCTAAGGAGATATACTTAGAGAGTTGGCATGAATTTTGCGTGTATTGAAGGGTGCCAGGTGAGGGCCACCCAACATTATTTCATAAATTGTTCTGTAGAGAAATGTTCCGATCTTAGGGAGCTTATAAGGCCAACACGGGGTTAATAGTCATAAACACAGCATGTCAGCAAAGGGATCACCTTCAGGTAAATGAGTTCCTGTAACCACGTAATGAAGAGATATGTGTGCAAATAAGACTTGGGAAGTCAATGAATGTGCGTATCATTTCACTGATACTTGCAGAGTATAATAAATTTCAATTAGACCACTTTTGTTCAAGTGAGTTAGTCTCCAACTGAAGACAGATCGTGAATTTCTTTCTTTTTTCTGTTACCAATGCAGAAAACTCTCGCCTTCATGGTGATGCATTCTGTCAACTTTTGGTGGGATGGTAATATGGGAGATCCAAAGCACTGATGTTGATAGCAATAAATAATAACATCAGGATGGGAGGCAGGCTTCTGAGGCCTTTACATATGTGGGTTAGAAAGAAGCCAGTATCAGTTTGATGTTACCTTACGTCAACTATCATACTTAGAAATTGTTGGCCCTCTCAAAGTCAAACGTGCCGGTCCTCACAAAAATATGCAGATGCTACCAAAGCTGAGACAGAACACCACCAAACGCCAATTGGCTAATTGAACTGGCTAAGCATGCCAAAAAGACCATACACAAGCTGTTATGCCTCACAACTGAGCACTGTAATAAAACATCAACAGATTGAAGACTTTGACGCTGCTGAACAAAATATTTAAAATCATGGTGAAGAACAGTGAGCTGAAAATTCTACCTTTAGGTCATTCTAAGAATACAAAATAATCGATGTTTTTGGTGCACCTAATGCAAACCTTTGCGAAGGGCTTTCGATTGCATCCCGTTTCTTGTTACTTCTTATGAGAGAAAGCAGCAAATGTTGCCTTTCAACTCGGAAAGCTGACAAAATGAGTCGAATGGCAAAAACTACCCTGACTGCTGAGTTTTGCGCTCATTAAGGCAGTCGACATGGAACTATTATCATCAAATTTATTAATAGGAACTCCATATCAGGGAGATGCGGAAGAAACCCTAATGATAGAAAATCAGAATTATAGAAAACAGGAGCAGGAGCAGTCATGCGGCCTCCCAACTGCTCAAATGTTCAAACAGATCATGGCTGATACTCGTTGTCAACGCAATACTCCAGCACACTCCCCAAATCCCATGGTGCCTTTAGAGCCTAGAATTTTTTCTAATTACTGCTTATGTATATTCAGTGACTTGGCCTCCACAAGCATCTATAGTCGGAAATTCCATAGGTTTACGACCCCCTAACTGAAATCCTCATCTCCGTCCCAAGTGCTTTACCCCGTATCATGAAACTGTGATCTCCCAGTCAAAGCACCCCTGCATCGAGCCTGTTCAGCCCTGTCAAAGTGCGACACGTTTCAATGACATCTCCTCTGATTCTTCCAAAATCCAGAAAATACGGACCCAATCAGCCCAAACTCCCTTCATACGACAAACGTGCAACGCCAAAAATCAGTCTGTAATACCTTTGCTGCAATCCCTGTGTGCCACGTATATAATTTCTTATGTAAAGAGACCAACACTGCACACAATGCTCCAGGTGTGGTCTCATCAAGGCCCTCTTCAGCTGCAGTAAGACACCTTTGTTCCTGTACGTATGTTCTCTCAGTAATCAAGGCCAATATACCATTTGCCTTCTTAACTGCTTAATTGCTGAACCTGCAACCTTACATTCAGCAATTCGTGTATAAGGATACCCAAACCATTTTTGACATCAAAATTTCCCATTCTATCATAATTTGAATAATATTCTACCATTTTGTTTCATTTTTCCGACCGAAGTGGATACATTCACAATTATCCATGAAATATTGCATCTGCGTTTTGACAGAAATGTTGCATTTGGACAGAATTATTCTTCCTAAAGTGTTCCCCCTATTGAGGTTGAGCTGATTGGCCAAGCATCCTGGGACTATCATCACATGCAACAACTTTTTTTTATTATTTTGAGTAAACAAACAGGTGTTGCATTTCTCCTGTCCTCTAGCCCAGCCTTTAGAAACATTGAAAGATTTGGGCAACGGCATTCACAGTTTCCACCCTTATTTACCAAAGATTTGTGGGTTTAACTCATCACCAGGGAAAAAACCAAGCATTGCATAATACATTAATAGGCAAAAATATCATTGGATCTGATACAGGCCCTCGATTGCAATTAATTAGATCTTGACACGAAATATATGCGGGTGCAAATGGGAGGAAAAAATATAATTGAGGCCTATGATGTTGCCCTGTCTTCCTGGTAAATTCAGATCTACCCCATTGTTATGTGATAGAGCATCAATGCCCAAAGCAAGACAGATATTGAAATGGTTTGGCAAGTGATGGATGGCCATAAATGTTGCTTCCCGGTTGATGTGTTCGATTTGGAGAGGTGGGAGAGACCATGAGGTATTTATGTTCTGATCGGGGGTTCCAAAAACCATTGATAATAGTGTAAAGCTGATCTTGTTAAAACAAGTGAAGGGTATTTTTTGGATAAAAGGGCAGAGAGAGGCAGAGAGGGAAAATGAAAAGAGTGCAAGCAAGAAGAAGGGTAGGTATTGGGGAAAGAAAGCGATGGAGGACGGGATTGAGGGGGATAATCACAAAGGGAGGTTGACAAATGCAGGAGAGAAAGGTAGCGGCGAGCGATTTAGACTGGTGGCAAATGGATTCAGGAACAGAGAAATTAGGGAAGAAGAAAGAGTCGGAGATGGAAATGGATAAAGTTTAAGAAAGTTGGGAGGTGTGCTGCAGTTGGTGAAAAGAGCCCTCCAGGGACAGAGGGAGAGGGCTGAGGAAAATCGAAGGAAGGGGAAGGTGGCAGAGGTGGAACAGCGGTGAGAATCAGAGATGGGTATGTGCTCGACGTTTTGAAGAACGAGGAAGAGGGACTGAGATAGAGATTGGCGAAGATAAGCAGAAATAGAACGAGAAAGTGAGAAATAGAGAGGCGAAGAAAATGTGTATGTGTGCGTGTGCGGGGGGAGGGGGGGTTCGTGGGGAGGGGTGGAGGCAGGGAGGGGAGAGAAAAGTAAGAGAGGGAGAGAGAACCTGACGGAGAGACATGAACACCCAGAAAGAGAGATACATATTAAGCAAGAGAAATAAGGAAAATTCAATTAAGAGACTGTGAAAAGTAAAACTAAAGCGCGGGCAAAAGTGGGAGAATCACAGAAAGGAAAAAAAAAATAATATGACAGACATTAAGAGACAAAGGGTGCGATTGGAATGGGAGAAAGAGGGGAAGAATTAGAAATTTCGAGAATGAAAAGTAGGGAGAGGCAAGACGGTACAGAATGCGGCACAGAAAGAGAGAGAGACAGAGAGAAAGAGCTCGACAGAGTGTCAAAGACGGGATACGTTAAACATAGATGATATACACCTTATTCCATTCTTATAGTCCAAGCTTACAAGCATCTTCAAAGGTGCGTTAGAAAGCAAAGCCTTTACATCTAGTCAAAGAGAAATTAGGATTTAGAGAAAGATTTTGAGGTGCGCCCTGAATTCCACAAAACAAGGGGCTGAGAGATTGAGGAATGCAATTTTACATTCCTTACAAACATGCAGCTGAAGGCACGGCCTCCAATGGTGGAAAAATGAAAATGGAAAAGGACAAGTACCAGTAATGGAGGTTTCCAGATATCCTTAAAGGTTAAAGAGACTGCAAGGGAACACAAATCGAGTTAAGGTGTAGGTGCTTGAGGGGGTGAAAGATGGAGAGTGTTGGAGCCGCTGGAAGAACTTATAGAGGTCGGGGGCGGGAAGAGGTGCACTATTGGCTGGTAGGCTTCACAGTGATAAACTCTGTTGTAGTGCTTAGTAGGTTTACAGAGATATGGAAGAGTTAGTAGATGAAAAGTTTTGGGAGCAAGGCGACCCTGGCTCCATGTGTGACCACACAGTCGCTCAGCCATGAACAGCGTCTTTTAAAGCTTGGGGGGAGAGGTATAAATAGAGGACAGCGATAAGGCTGGAAGGTGGCTAGGGCAATACAATAATTCGTTTCAATAAGTGAATAACAAAATCAATAGATTGATCGATAGGTGTATGGATGCAAACTAAATGGGTGCGGGAAGGGTGATAGATGGCCGAAAGGATAGAATAACGGGATGAGAGAGATACAAAATCCATGGAAGAATGGACGATTAGACGGTCGGACAGACAGAAAGAGGGATGGATGGGGGATAAACAAATGAATAAAAGCATATTGACCAAAGGAGATTTCATCTATATGCAGCCTCTTGCTGTTATACAAACTTGTTTTCCGTTCTTTCTGAGAAGAAGCAAGGAGTTCAAAATCGTGAAAGTCTACTTTGAGGAAAGAATGTGTCTGCTGTGCTATTTTATGTTCATCAGGGAACGTTTTTACTGCCTTCCTGTCAACTTCACTTCCGGTTCACCGAAGACCAAGTTTGTCCTTTGTCCTCTGCTCCCTGACTGCCCGCCTCCATCTGTTAATTTATTCCCCGGACTCTGCATGTTATATCTCGACATTGAAACGCAGCCTTTTGCGTTAGAGTCTCCGCCTGCATAGTTAATAAATGTATTTTCAATGTCTGCTTAAATGTGCTCATTGAATGCAGTCCCCGGAAGTATCCCGATGATCTTGACCCACTGCTTTTCGCTGTATCAGATAACTGTGGCACATTTTTCTTTAGTTTTTCCCGCTCACTGACCCATCTTAATTTTCGTTAACAGCTCTCCTCTGGATGCATTACTTCCGATACTGCTGCGGTTACCTCATGCCCCATGATTCTAGATATTTCAGCTGCTCTCAGTTCTTTTGTTCAGAAATTAATTTCTTAATCGATGTAGTGGATGATTCAGCGCGTTCTGTAACTGCACCCTGAACTAAGCCTGAGTCAACATATAAATATTTTTTTGTGCAGCAAACTTAAGTTCCACAGCATTTACGCAACATTATCATAGGTGCAAGAAAATTCATCATCTCAAGCATTTAGGACATCAAGATATCTAAAATATACACCAAAGATCGAAACTGTGATTCTCTCGCACAGTCTGTCCCCTCAGTCTCTGGTGAACTCGGCTGGCCAATAAAATGTCTCTCGCTGTCAGAGATTTAATGTCAGGAAGAGGAAGTAATGATAATATCATTGGAGTTTTTCTAACATTTTTAATCGAGTATTAGTCTGTGTGTGCTAATTGGATGAAAGCCAGCGATGCTGGGTACTTTGGTGTACCGTAGGTTTCAGATGTAAACAGGGCTGGCGGATACATTTGCATTTTGCTAAATAGAACATTCAAGAGTGCGGGTGAAATCTTGCATCTAGTTAGGAAGACACCAAGTAATCCTTTTATTACTGATGACAATGGAACTATGAACGGATTTCAAAGGGCCTGGTCATACAATGAAAATTTGCATTCAGAAAGAAAGGCTAGGTTTAGCAGAAGGGTGAACCCATGTGCATCACAGAGACGTGTAAGTTGAAAATTTGTAAGATTAAAACTATTAGTATTGGAACCAAACAGTAGGGAACTACATTTCGAATTCGTCTGGTGAAAATGCTCCGCCTAGTGTCTGCTTAAGTCTATTGGTTATTGTTTCCTTGGGAATTTGTTTAAAATTGAAAATAGAAATGTGTAGACATGTGTATGTGTTTAATACCTTTTTTGCAAAACAATACAAGTTTAATTTAGTTTGATATAGAGACGTCTGGGGGTTTGGCGGGTTCATTTATGAATTCAGAGTTCCATATCAAATATTCCAATTGAAAACATCGGTTATGACGGTTGTTGGAAGTTGTCCCCTCGGATTTTAAATAATAGTCTTTTAAAACTGCTATGGCATAACAATTTTGAACTGTTGAGGTATACAGCAATTTTGTCTGATATAATGTGGTCAACCTAGTGGGTGGAAGCTTTTCCGACCAGATCAAACACATCCAAAATTATTGCGAAATTTATTTTAGAGAAAGTGTTTACACGTTATTTTAGTAAAATGGGTACAACAACTAGCAGAAACTGTACAAGAAGCAAATTATGTAACTGCTCACCGACAGGGAAAGAAGAAACAGCAAAGCAAGGCTTATTTCGATGCAAAAGCTAGCCTGATAGAGTTGAGCCCCGGACAACGAGTAATGATTAGTATGCATCAACCAACCTCATTCTTGAGTCCAAATCCAGATCTACCAACCCCTCCAATCCCCTCATGTCCCTACCTGTCATAAGCCTATAAGGAGTGTATCCTGTTGAAGCCATGGTATTCCTGATTATTATCAGCACATAGGGCAGAACAAACTGCCGGTTTGTCTTGTGCTGCTGCACCATTTTGGCTATCATGTTTTTCAATGTCCGATTCAGAATTTCCACAATTCCACTAGACTGTGGTCTATAGGGTATGTGGAATCTCTGCCTGATCCCAAAAAAATTCATAACATCGTGCATTACTTGGGCTGTAAAACATGTTCCCTGATGCAATTCTCTGCCTCCAGGTAAACCCCAGCATGTAAACACCTTCCCTAAAAAAAAAAAAATTGCACTAATTTTGGCTGTGTTTGTTCTGTTCGGAAAAGCTTCCACCTGTTTAGTGAAGGTATCAAATAATACTAGAATATCCTTGTAGTCCTCTGTTGTGGGGGAAGGGATCCTACATAGTCTATCTGTAACTTAGTCCAAGGCCCTTCTACTGGTCTATTATGTTGGAGGCCCCTTTCCTAAAATTTCTATCGGGGTTGTGTTGTGCACCGATCAACAATTCTTGACATAGTGGTGCACACCACCTTTCATTCCTGGCCACCAGCATACCTCCTTTATCGAATACAGGGTGCTCTCCATTCCTTTATGTCCCGATACGTCATGGTACTGGTGGATAATTTGCTTTCGCCCCTCCTCTGGTGCCCCAAATTTCCACTCACGTAAAACCACTCAATTTTGAATATAGACCCCCTCGTGCCTTTTAAATATGTCTGACTGTGCTCCTTCTATAATTTTTTTCAATTCTCCGTCTTTCTTTTGCTCATCCATTAAATCCACTACTTTAACCTGCTTCTCTTTCTGGCCCCCGATTTCCAAAATCTGTGGCTACCATTCCTGTCCACTTACAGCACCTCGTTTGGCTAGGTCATCAGCTTTCCTGTTCCCATCGGGAGATAATTTTGAATGAGCTTTAACTTTTTTGACCACAAATTCTTTCCCTTGTGCTTCTTGAAAGATGTATTTTAATAGCGGGGAGGAAGGAAGAGGCCTTCCATCTGCAGAGACAAAATCTTTTGCATCCAATAGGGGCAAATGTTCTGTGAGGCTATTACAGACAGACATGTCATCAAAATATATGACTGATCTAGGCGGAAATATTCCGGGTGTCAAACCACATATGCAATGGCTGCTAGTTCTGCTCCCTGCACACTCATGGTTTTATGGATATTTCAAAGCCGCACTAAATCTTTCCTGTCCGTTTTCATACTCTATGGATATCCCACAGAAAGTTCTCCTTTCCCCATGCTGTACTGATGAAGAGCCATCCACCAGGATTTAAAATAGGGTTTTCCTTTCCTGATTGCTTTGTTTTTCTACTTTCAGGCCCAGTCCTACTCCCTCCCTTTTCTTCTGATACAAATGGGCCCTTGGAGTCATTTGCGTTCATCATTTGACATTCCTATTTTTCTCCATGATAAAGTAAGTTATCTCTTAACATGATAATGTTTTATCCCCCTTTATGGTTATATTTCTCCCGTGCAACATTATCCATCCAGGGATTCTATTTGTCTGACTGTACCATTCTTAATCGTTCCGTAATTCAGTAGCTGTACAGGAATGTGTTCTGTAAATGTTGTAATTGTTTTATTCCCACTATAAAGGTAAAATGCTGCACTGCCCAAAATTCAGTTAGCAAGTGTTTTGCGCATATCGTATACCCCTGCTGTACTGGTGAGAGCATATGTGAGGCATACGCTATGGGTCGTACGTTTCCATGTGTCTCCTGTAATAGAATTGCTGAAAGGGTGGTGTCTGTGATAGCCACCCCAAATGAAAATGGCTCAGTTGGATTTGGGGTTTTCAGAGCTGACACAGCAGCTAATGCTTGCTTTAGAGAGTTCATGGCCTGGGTTTGTAATGTTTTCCACTCACAAGTCAAATTCTTTTTTAATAATTCCATTAGCGGTGCTGCTTTTTTGGTGAATCCATCTATGTGGTCCCTACAATTTCACACCAAATCTAAGAAGGACGTTAACCCTTTTACGTCTTGTAACATTGAGTCTGCCAACTGTGTTCATCCTACGCTTGTCAATGTCCCTCTTCCCCAGTGTCACAATCATTGCCAAGTGAGTAACTTATTGTTTCATGATCTGCGCTTGTTTAGGGTTGATCTTTAATCCCAAGTCATTTAACTGCAGTAATTCACTTAGTCGTTGATTATGTTGCTTTTTGGTTTCAATTTGTAGGGGTACGTCTCTACATACTGCACTAGAAATTCAGGCCTCGAGAATCCTTTTAACCCTTCCCTTACACGTTGGTGAAATATGGACAGGGAATTCTGAAATCCCTGTGGCAGGGTGGTCCATGTATATTGCTTTCCATGGAAAGTAAAAACGAATTTATATTGACATACTTTCTCCCGTGGACTAGACCAAAAACCGTTACTTATGCCAAAACTGTGAACCATTGCCATTCTCATTTTGTCGAACTACTGTCTCTGGGCTAGTTGCTACAGTAGGGGTGTTAAAGGGGTCACTTCCCTTAATTCTCTGTAGTCTATCGTTAGTCGTCAGCTGCTGTTGGTTTTTCTCACCGGCCATATATGTGCATTGTTAGTAGAAGCTATTGGTCTTAATATCCCTTGCTGCAGCAGATTCTGTATCACCTTTCCTATCCCTTATTCTGCTTCTTTTGGTAAACCGTACTGCTTTTGTGGTTTGGAGTCTGGACCTTGTATGCACACACGTCTGGTCATTTTCCCACAATCATGCTTTAGTCGGACGATTAATATTGAGTTTTGTGCAATAATTTGTTTTACATGAGGATCGTCACTCATTTCTCCTGGTTCTATCCACGTTTCCCCGATCGTGCATATCCTATCCTGATATTTTCCTACCCAGTGAGTGTGTGATTTATACTGCCTTTGTCCAAAGGCATTTGTTAAATCATACAGTTAACTAGGTCAAAGCAGAATCCTGCTTTGACCATACAGTCGCTCCCTGAAAGATGTTCTAGTTCTCTGGGTAATTTGATAAGAGCCACTGAATGTTCTATCAATATGTCTCCCACACCGACATCCAACTCACATATCCTACTTGTGAATGTCCTGTGAACCGGCTTAGAAAAATGTTGTTTTTAATTTTCCAATCTATGTCATTGATCTGACTGGTGCTGAAGGAGGTGTGGGATCCCCCTGTGTCCCAAAGTAGTTTAATAGGCCGGCGTCCAACCCTACCATTCACTAGGGGTCTTCCCGTGTCATCCCACTGCATATCACACACCCATTATGGAGAGTCCTGAGACCGTCATTGCAGTTCGGGGTACAACTCAGAACTCGCTGGTATTTCTATCATATCACACTGCGGACTTGCTCTATTCGGTCCATCCACGGGTAGGCTCCAGTTTCCTCCCTGACCTGAATTTTCTCGTCTCCAGTTTGGGCAGTCGCTTGAGAAGTTTCCCTCTCGGCCACAGTTATACCATCTGGACACCTAGCCCTGATTTCTCCCCGTCCCCGAGAAGTTTCCTTTTCCTCTGCCTCTACCCAATGTCTGATAGGCTGGAGCGGGGTCCCTCTGAGGAGGTCCCCTCCCTTCATTTCTCCAGGTTGTCAGCTGATTCTTAACAAGCATTGCTCTGTCCCTGGATGTCTTGAGTAGTTTTGGTGTTTCCCTTTCCCATACTCCAACTATCTTTTTAATTATCCAGTGCTCTCTATGTGCGTCATATGTGGAATCAAACTGATCCAATGCTTTCCTCGACTCCTCAGTGCCTTGCAACACGAGCATACTCTGCCATCAGTTCCTAAGCTCCAGCTGTAAATTATCCTTATCTAGCCCAGTGGCATTGACCAATTAAAATACCACCCAAATGCGAGCCAAACTGTGGTGGTGTATTCACCTTTTCTTTGATAGCATTTCATCAGCGCCTACACTGGGACCCCTCTGTTATCGTCCATGACAGGTAAAACCTGCTTCTTTGAGGCCTCATTTGTGCCTCTACCAAGTTTTTGCTCCTCCGGTAGGGCAGAGTATATATGTGGGTGTAGGCACATTAGAAGTAATTTTTCCTCATCATCGTCTAAGCCGTGTACCCCTCCCTGTTGCCTGACTGCGAGGAACCACTCGCTCGGATCATCCCTGGGTGCACACGTCCCTATATCTTTTGCAATATCCCTCAGTGCTTTTATCCCAAGTGGGCTGGAATATGTCATATTGGGCCCGGCTTGACCCTGGCCATCAGCCCTACCTTTGCTCTAGTGGTTACAAGGTGGGCCATTGGGGCAGACAGTTTTTCCGGATCTGGTTTATATGCCGGTGGTGGATCCTCTGGTGGAGTTTTCTCGTCACCCCCGTTGTATCTATCCGCCCCGCCTGCTAAATCATCCCAATCTATATCCCCTTGACATTTTTCTTCACTTCTTCCGGGTGTAAAAGCACACTGTATGCCCCTCTGTGCAGGTGGCTGATCTTGCAGCCTCACTATTAGTTTCTGACACTTTGTGTGATCACAGGTAGTGCTCCTCTTTTCCTGAGCTGCTCTGTGAATCACATTCATAGCACTTTTAAAATCACTACGTTGTTGTTTCCAACCCTCCTCCTCAGCATTAGCTGTTTGGGCTTCTCCCTCTCTCTTACTCTTTTTTATCAGCCAATTTTTCGAACTGTAACTGATATCGGTTCATGTGCAACAGATCCACACTTCTCTGCTGTTTTAAATCAGTAACCTTCTCACTAAGGCACTTCTCACTAAACTCCTCATGGAGTTTCTTATTTTCTTCCTCTAGTTCGTCTTCCTCTCTCCTAGCCTGCTTTTAGAATTCTATCCATTCCTGAAATAAACATCCAATCGCTACGGACTTCGGTACCTGTTTTAAATTTCTTATCTGACATCTTTGTTTGTGCAATTCTCCAAAGGGCCTCTATAGCGGGATTTCCCTTGTGACCAATGTGACTTACATTTTCCGTGTAATGCGGCCACTCCCCTATTACGTATTTATGAAGAATTCCCTTCCAGTCAAAACAGATATTCCCTTTGATTCGTCATCTTATGTTAACAGCTATGAATTAACCCAAACTCCTGTTATGCCTATACTTTGCCAAATTGGTTCGCCTGAGTCTCCCGGTAACTGAACTCAGAGACTTACACAGGGACACCAAACATGTTGCAGGAGGTCACCGGTAATGGTTAATGGCTTAGTACACAGAGGAGTAGCGCAAATTCTCTCTTAACTTTAAACGCGCTTATTCACGTCTTTAGATCATCTACACACAATTCATACATCTGTTTAACTATAGGCATACAGTTTACAGCAGGTTATACAGTTTTATACCAGAACTAGGATCTAAACACTCATACACTAGGTTTCTCTGACACTCCCTGAGTGGTCACAGAATATAAAAGTTAGTATCCGAAAAGGAGAGCTGATGCTGGCCAGGCATTCCCTTCTCTCTCCGGTGCGTCTCTACATTGCGGATGTAGTTTCCCTCGCTTCTGCGATGGTTGGTCTCCAGAGTCTCGCTGCCCGATGCCCGAAGTCCTCTCAGTGTTACACTGAATTGTATATCTTCAAGTTGTTCTGTCTCTCTTCCCGTTGGTTTTGGTCTGCTTTTCTGATCATTGGCATCTTCCCTATTGGCTGTTCCAAGACTTGAAGGATCATCTCGTTTCTCTGTTTCTAAATATGGACGCATCACGTTTCCATTGTCTTGAAGAAACTCAGCTTCTTTGACAGCGGTTCTAACCAGTTCGGACCCAGTGACTGGAGTCAGGTTTGAAAAGTTACTCAGGCCAGCAACTGGACTCAAGTTACTTCAGTTCAAAAGTTGCTTTTGCCTGTGTCTGGCAGTTCAGCTGCAGCCAGTGGCCAACATGTGCAACGATAGAGCTGGATCGCAAATGCGGTTGATGCTTATAGAAGTTGAGCAACCTGTATAATTATTTCCAACAGAGCTGTTACAGTAGGAACATCCTGTATTCTTTCCCGATTGTGTTGTAACGCGGTCAAAATCTTACTGGGAAGAGCGAGTCGCACACAAAGGGCATGCAGTTCAAAAGCTAAAAGATGTCCAAATCGAATTAGTTGACACTGTATTTGATATCATTTTTCTGGTGGAAAGAAGGCAGGACCGTTCAACAGAAGTGTTTAACTCAACGAAGTTAGTGAAGTTACAGAATAAGGGATTTACAAATAAAGGAGTTATATCAGAAAGCCTATGCAGAAAGAGACGCAAACTGTACTCCAATATGTTATTATCTTTAGGGAGATATCTAAATGTAAAAGCAGAAGTCGGATCATTTCTTAGCAAATGAAGACTGCATTGAAGTTCATCAGGTTATCATCCCAGTTGGGTAAAAGAAAACGAAATTCTGAGGAATGTCACCAAATTCGAATGTGTGGAAATTTTGGAACTAGGAAAACACAGGGAACGAACCATTGCCTTTACATTTTTGCCCAGTTTACATAGGGATGTATTAAAATTCTGTAGAACCTGTCATAAATGTCAAGCAGTGATTAATGCCGTGCGTTTAATCCCTATACCACCGTTTGAATAACCTTTTACATGGGCTACAATTGATTGTGTAGGACCCTGTTCTAAGTTCAAAAGTGGAAATCAGTATTTTCTGACAATAATCAATGTACCTACCAGATTTCCTGAAACGATTGTGAAATATTTCAACTCAGAGGATTGTGGAGGACTATTTATTTTTGCATGTTATGGTGTAGGGTGTAGGTAAAAAAAAGCGTTCAGATAAGTCTTCAAATTTCATTTCGCAGCTTTTTCGAGAAAAAAATGAACAATTTGGGGATTCAACAGTTTAAGTCAACAGTTTATCTTCCGGGATCACGGGGAACTTTTGAGAGATGGCTTCAAACTCTAAAGACAATGAGAACGGCATATTGTGAGAATTATCCACAGGATTGGAATGCAGGAATTCCATTCCTTTTATTTGCTATTAGAGACGCTCCAAATGCATCGACCGGTTTCAGCCCTTTTTAACTAATGTATGCCTCTGAGGTAAGGGGCAACTGAAGCTGATTCATGAAAAATTGATGGGTGAAGTACAAAAGATATTTTTCTGGATTACATAAGATTTCAGGGAAAGATTGAACAGAGCATGTGAGTTGGCGAGGAAACATTTGAACATATCACAGCAATTGACGAAAGTGAAGGCCAATAAGCAGGCTAAACCACGCAGTTTTTCTTCTGGAGAGAAAGTGCTGGTTCAGTTACAACTGCGAACTGATTCATTAAATGGACGATTTACTGGGCCTTACAGGATCGGAAACAAATTGATTGAAGGAAATTATTTAATACATACTCCAGATATAACCAAAAAGCAGAGGGTCGGACACGAAAATATGCTTCAAACGTGCTTTCATGGGGAAGAGGAACAAAAAGAGCTATTTTTGAGGTGACTGAAGAAGAACAATTAGAACTGCAGGTCTCTGCAATTAAATTTCCTCTAATCGAATTGGAAAATGAGGGTTTGCTTGAAAGTTTTAATGAACTATTTAGTTACGTTCCAAACAAGTGTCAAAGTGGTTTCGAAATTATTTTGCAGTAACAGATGTGTATTTGTGGAAACAAGTTGGGAAACATGCATTTTGCTATATTTAATGCCTCAGTGCAAGTTCTTTCTTCAATCAGGCAACATCCTTATAGATTAAACCCGGCAAAGTTATCCCAAATACAAAAAAATATCTTACTTTTGTCCTTCAAAGCTATATATGTGAGTCTAATTGCACAAAATGGAGTGCACCTAATCCATTGGTACAGAACCCACTTGGAGAACTATGACTCTCTCTGGACTATGGAGAGATGAATGTGATGACAAAAACGGATTCATGTCCTACACGACGGTTGGAAGATTGTATTAAGAAAGTAGGGCAATCGAAATTTATCACCCAGCTTGGCTTGCTAAAGGAAAGTGGCAGCAACCTTTGTCAGAGAGAGCAGTAGGGATATGAGCCTTTGTAACACCAAGTGAACTACACCAGTTTAAAGTCATGCCATTTGTTATGAAGTATACACACGTGACATTTTAAAGAATGACAAACAAATTAATTGCGGGTCTAAGCAATTGTGTTGCTTTTATTGATGATCTAAACGCTTGTACTTAGAACATTTACCCCCTCTGGAAAACATATTTACTCGAATATAAGAAGCTCATTTGGCGTTGAACTCGGCTAAAAGTGATTTTGCAAAAGTGCAGGTTAAGCATCCAGGACAAATCATTGGAAATTTTAAGGTTGCTCTCAGGTAATGTGAACGTCAAGGATATCGTGGATTTCCCAGTACCTCCGACAAAACAAGAATTTATGATATCTCTGGGCATGAGTGGGTTTTACGGTAAATTTATGCCAAATTTTAGCCGATTGGTTGCTCCACTGGCTGAATTATCATAAATGAACAGGAAGTTTCAATGGACATTGGTGTGTCAGAAGTCATTGAGTAGTTCGAAAGCTACGTGTTAACTATGACACCAATTTTGGAAGTACCCAATTATGCCACTTTATGTTCGCCATTGCTGCAAGCGATATAGGCACTATGGATGTACGGTTACAATTTTATAACATTGGAATTGTAAAATCGATAGGATATTTTTTCACAGAAGCTGGACGTGCAACATAGCCGATAGTCAACGATAGAAATTGAGTTCAATAATGCTGGCAACGCAGCATTTTGAAATTTATGTTGCAAGCAATTCATTGGAAACAATTATTTATCTGGACCACAATCCCATGAAGATTTGGACAAATTTTGTGATAAAAGTGCAAGACCTTGTACGAAGAGATTATTATTACAACCATTTATTCTACGGATTATACATGTGGAGGACCTGCGTTTTAATCTTAAAGGAAAACTGTGGATTTTCAAAAACATGGTCATTGCAATGGAACGATGCCTTATTTTAATGCATGCGTCTGGTAATTTAATAGGCTAATAAGTATGGGACATAGTGTGAGATGGTTTATAAAAAAATGGAAACTTCCTTTAGGATGCTGACTGTTCATTTTTCGATAGGAATGGGGATGTCAGGAAGTGATATTCATGCAGATAAAAATATTGAAAATTTTCTTTGTTAGTAGATGTTTGGCCTATGCGAATTTTAACTGGATTAAAAACAGCTCGTCTAGGTACTTTTATGTATAGTAATTTTGCGCCGTAATTAGAGGTAGAGTGTTCATTTAGATTTTGTTGAATGGAGCATTCAGGAATGGGTGTGTATTCTTGCATGCAGCTAGGAGATGCCAAGCAATGCTTATGTTATTAATAAAGCTAATACAATGATAGGGGATCAAAGGACCTGGTGAATCAATGCAAATTTACATTCAAAAGGAAAGGATCGTTATTAGAGAAGGGTATCTGTGTGCTTTGCAGAGACATGTAAGATGAAAGCCTGTAAGCCTACAGAAATAATAAGCATTGCAAAAGAGCCAAATTGAAAGGATCGTCATTTTGATACAATAAGGTGAAAATGCTTTACCTGGTGTCTGGTTAAGTCTATTGGTTACAGGTGCCTTAGTGGAGATTAATTTGGGAATTTGTTAAGAAGTTGTGATAGTTGTAATTTGTAGACATATATATGTATTTCATAATCTGTTGTAAAGAAATAAATATATAACTAAGTTTGATATCCACACCTCTTGGGGCTTCGTGGGTTCATTTCCGAATTCAGAGATGCATATTCAACATACCAATTGAATGTATAGGTTATGGTAGTTGTATACATTTTACCTCTGGGGTTTCAAATAAAAGTATTAACCAACTGCTGCGTTATAACAGTTGAACAATGGAATTAACCCGATTGGAAGCAATAGGCTTTTTTTTCGAAGATCATAAAACCAACGGATCATGCATCATTAAAGTAGCTTGGATTTTTAGAACAACGGCAAATTGAGCTGCCAATAACAATAATAGTTAAACCTAACCTAGGTTGGAAAGGTTATTTTAAGCAGGACGGAATGCTATCTGCTTCTAGACCGACAGCCGCAGTTTATCTGTTCCAATATTGAGATTTCAACTTCTGGCAACATATGACGTCGAATCGATCAAAATTGAAAGCGACAGGTAACCAAGCAGCACAGTCTGTGGCTGCAAGAAACAAGATGTAGCGCACACTGCACACGCGTAATTTTCAGGAAATTGAGCGGGACACAATAATCATTGATTCGGTTTAGCATAACCCCTGAAATAATGATGAGGGCTTCTGTTGGTGCCATGACCACAGCGTAGCAAGTATCGCTGGTGGAGAGGCGACACTTTCCATAGGACAAGATCACAATTGACGGAGATGGGCGGTTACTGAAGAATTCTTTCCGTTTCTGAGTCCAGGTAGATTGGATTTTAGCAGCACGAATTTGGTAGCAAGTCAGTGGTTAGGCTTAACTCGACCGTGACTTCAGCCAGCATCCAAACCAGGTGTAACCAATATGTTTCTGAGCCAAGCAGCAGATTACTTCCAGGAGCCAGGTTGATATCTTAAATGTTGTTCATGAGTAAACAAAATGGGTATACTGGACATCGTTATGTGATCTCCGACAACTCTCAGTGTAAGGAGTCATCCCAGTTTGGGATCACAGCCTTCTGCAGGAAACTCACCATTCAGGTGTGAGCAATGCCCTCATACAAGAGACTCACATTTGTCTCAAACCACTCCACGGAATTTGGGTACCGGAGCTAAAGATGTATCACATTATTATGTATAGAAGGGTATTTATGGAGTTGGTGCACATGCGTTTAGAAAGCAGGCATTCAATTCAACTGGAAGATCACTAAAAGAACTAAAACATATTTTTGTTTATAGAATGGAGGTAATAGCGAATTTCACACATATGTTAGGTTCTGGCCAATCATAACAGAATCACAACTCCATGTATCAGTTGCAGACATTCTGTCCAAAGGTAATACGGAAACAAACAGATTAGCATTGTGGAAATTGTTATCCTGTGGATAAGAGAATGCTCATGGGCTATTGAATGGAGGCCATTAAATTAACAGAGGCTAATGAGGATAGGATAGTTGTGACATATGTGTGTGTGTCCAATTCTCATTCACCTCAATGCAGGACAGTCGGCAATAAATCCATGAAAATACTAAAAAGAGAATGATATACTTTAATGTCGTTGAGAATATGGAATTGCGACCACTTGGAGTGGATGAGGTGATATTTACGATGAAGTGAATTGAGTATGAGGGAAACAGGAATCGAAGATTATACTGATAGTCTCCGATGACCTGCAGAAGAATAGGGTTTGTCTCCAGCAGGAAGATTGGCTGAGAGCCTCGTTACTGTGCTGTAAAACCTGCAATTGGGTATTAGCTAATTATAATCATAATGGAAATATTATTCATTAATACATTATTCTAATTTCCCAGTGGCTCTTGGGACTGTGTATGGCGATGGAGATTATTCAGCACCCAGAATCATCGTCATCAGCTCTACTTTCAGCAAGTGTAATATGATGCCCCGCACTGAATACATTTATACAATGACAGGTCCCACAGGAAAAACATGGTCGTATTTGGCAGGTGCAGCACTGCATTAAATGTCCACAAAGGCATTGTGGATTTTTTTTTCATCTGTTTCACGAATGTCCTTTAGGGAGGGAAATCTGCCTGCATGTGAACCCAGACCTCCACCAATGTGTTTGACCATTTAAGAAGGGGTGCACAATAAATGCTGGCCTAGCCAGCGACGCCCACACCCGATGCTTTTCCCCTGTACACGTGTAATTGGCCACTCTACCTACCTGTGGGAATTCAGTAGAACTATTCATAGATGCAAAAAATAAATTAATAAATAGATCGGTGAAATGTTTTTAAAAAGGCAGTCGGCCATTTCACCTGTCTTGCCAATGCCAGTTGCCAGCAACAGCAGTTCAGCAAAACTCACTCCCTTGTTTCCTCATCTTTATTTGGCGTAATGTATCTTCCGTCTATATTCCGTTCGCTTCCGCTTGAATCGCTACGAAGGTCGGACAGCTAATGGGGGAAAATAATCCCCTTTAACCTCGACTGCACTCTCTTCAAGTTTCTCAAAATTAAATTGTGGGACCTAGAACTGGAGGCAAAGGACAGGATTTGAAATATTTGTCCATCTCTCACGGAATGTGAGTTGTATAGCTTTCCTAGTTCAACACTTCATTCGATAGGTTGATGATGATTCTTTTTGTAACAATTCCTTCTGTAAGGATGATCTTGACAGAGTCAACAATTTTGCTTCTATTTTCTAACCACCCCACGCCTGCAAACGGGCCACCTGTGAACCTACCTTTATTTTGATTACTTTTCCATCTGAATTTCAGGGATTATTCTCAGCATTAATATTTTCTATGAACTACGATATCAGAATGTTAAATTGCGAACTGTTCGTTTGAACCCATTTCCAGTAAACAAGGCACAATTCTCTCTTCGCCTTTGCAAATGTTCAGATGTCACTGCCCATAACAAATCTTCAGATGTGCCTTCCTTTAAAATCAGCATTACTTAACCCATATTTTAATTGTCTGATGCCTCGGTAAAGACTGTTCCCTTTCCCAAATTTCTCCCCTCACTGTCTTCCCCTCCTTTTCAGCAGAAAGATACTTTTCCCCTTATTCTCACCTTCTATCCCAACCATCTCCACTTTCTGCACTTTATCGTCCACAATTTCCACCATGTCCACTTAGATCACTAATAACATCTTCCCCCACCCCTGCCAGATGTTCCATGTTTGTTCGTTATTTCCTCCACATGAAACATCTCATTTGCTTTCTCCCAAGCCTCTCCATATGCAAGAGTAGGGGATGCAATAGCTGCCCCATATACCTAACGCCTTATATCGTGCTCCTGACCCTTTTTGGCAAAGAGGTCCTCCTACACAACGCCTTCCAAAATCTCTTTTTATTTAAGTAATACCCTGCTTTGATATCCTTGTGAACAAAATGGAAATCCTGACATTTTCCCACTTTGTACAGTACATGCCAAAATTGTACAGTGCGTGTCAAAGTCTTCAGCTAACATCTCTAAACTACTTTCCAGGTTTGTTTGTATATTCCTAGCAATTTTATTTCCCAGCTCTCTTGGCATGGTTAGAAATTTTGTGTACAGCTTACTGGCCGTTTCATAGAACAAATTTGGAGAGTTTGGAAATAGGTCAGGCTGCACGATTGAGCCGTATGCCACTCCACTAGTTACCGAGTGTCAGGCTGAAAATGAAGCATTTATCCTGACTCACTTTAGTTTTGTTTACCATTCCCCCATATATAATAATGCGTTCTCCCCGACTCCATGAATGCTTTGTGGTAAGATTTTGTATTACACAGCATCAGATCGTTTTCTTTCTGTAAACCAAATAAAGTAGATCTACTGCTGCCACGTGTATCCACCCTGCTGCATACAACTGAAAATATAAGAATAAATTTGTCTAGGACTATTTTTCCTTCAAAAAATCATGTTCACTCTTTTTGTACTATAATTTCCGAAATTAACCGCTGCTCCATCATTAATCATGGATTCCAGTGTTTTCCCGGTGAGAGAGGTTTGGCTCACTGCTCTAGAATTTGTGGCTTTCGTCCACTACTCTATGCAAGAGAAGTGTTACATTCAGCATGTTACAACCCAGTGTGACGTTTCCAGATTTTGGAATTTCAGAATATTTGAAGCAACCAATCATTTATTTCTGTAGCCACTATTCTGAAAACATTGGGTTGCATAGCATCAGATTAAAAACATTGGTTGCCATTTTTACTGTTATGTTTCTACGTATTTTGTCCTCTAGATTTAAATATTTCTACAAGTTAGACCCTTCCTTCTTCCCAATGATTTCCTATTTTTTTTTAATTTTATTTTTCTTGTCTTTCATGTAGGAATATTCTAAGGGTCAATGGGTGGAATTTCCTTGTCTCTGTTTGGCGGGCGTCATGGCGGGCGTGAATGGGCAACATAGCGGGAAGGCCAAACGTAGGAGTTGCACTTTCGTGAAAAAACAGTTTTTGAATAGCCTCTGCAACAGGTAATGACGGGCTTCACTTCCCGCAATCGAATGTAAGAAACAAAATGTGGAATTTTATTCCAGCAGGATGCTACAGTCAGCCGTAGCCACTGAAGTCTAGAATGGCTCCCCGCATTTGCACCGCCTTCCCAGCCATGAAGGGGCCGTAAATTTTGGTATTTTAATACTGTGCCGGGGGCTGGAATCATCCGTCCATGTTAATTCTACCTCCCACATCAATGTGACTTCAGAATGTCATGATATACGATTATCTTTACAGGCGTGCATCTGGCGACTTGAAGTTTTAGAGTCCTCGAAGGTAAGTGCACGCAACCTTGTGCAGTACTCAGAAGCCTCGCCCGTAGGGCATTTAGGAAGAGGCAATGCACACTCTGTTGGAGTCCCGGGGAGGGCATGTGTGGTGGGGAGGGAACCTGCAAGTCACTGATACCCAGCTGGCTTTTAGTGCAGTGCTGTGGCACGGGATCCGGTGTAGGTGGGCTGATAGGTGGGGAGCAAGATAGCAAAGACGGATGGATGCTCGCAGCCACAGGCCAGGTGTCAAAAATCTTGTCAAAATTGAGTTTTGCTGCACAGGTGGGATGGTTCAGCAGCAACTTCATTGATATGTTTGGAGTCAGGTTCTGAAACATGTCTGCTCACTCAAACAACGGAAAAGCATGAATGTGCCACCAAATTGTCTAGAGCCTCTCATCTGTCGAGCGCGCATTGCAAATTAATCAGCGTTTTAGGATGCTGCAACTGGACGACTGGGCAATTCGTTCACGCCCCTTGTGAAATGCGGCCACCTCACTTAGAGTCCTTGATATGTGGTTATTCAGATTTAGAACAGTTCCCTTCATGGTTTAATTGAGCAAAATAGCCTTGCTGTGTGTGTTAGGTGGATGCCCGCCTTGAGCTGAGAGTGCAGCATGAATTCCAGAAGACAAACTGCTGCAATAGGTCAAGGGAGCTGGGAATGAAAGAGGCGGTGTTTTGAACAATCATGAAGTGCACTGGCTTTTGCGGGGGTTCCCTCGCACTTGCTGGCAAGCGCCAAGTGGCCTTTTGTCTTCACCAAGAGATTTACTTTGGACCATATGCTAACCCAACCGTCTCTCTTTCTGATCCTGCAGGAGCAGACATCAGGATCGTGCAGCCGCTTGAGCTACTACTGTGTTTCATTGCTTACAGGGAGCAGAGAACAAAGGAAAGAGTGCCTGGCTCACAAATGAGTTGAAAGCTAACCTCACAATGAAGGTGTGGCAGGGCATCCTGCACATTCAGCTAAAGATCCACAGTGGGCCGTCGCTCTTAGGTGCCTCACTAGACCCAGGGCCCATAGATGGCCCCTGCCTTTTCTGCATATGGCTAAGAACCAGTGTTGCCATAGAGTGCAGATTTCTAGGGGATTGTCGGTCACATAACTCATCTACTGCACGATATAGAGCCATGGGGACATGGAGGACATCTACTGTCAGTGACCAGGAACGTGATGTAACACACAATTGGTTCCCCAGGTGACCTGTGCGGGATCTCACAAGCCTTCTCTCACAGGGCCTTTCATGAGATCGTGGACCTCTTCTTCTGAAGGCCCAGAACTTATTGCATTTTGACCGGGGTCAGGCAAGACAGGAAGTTTTCATTTAGAGCGCTAGGTCTTCCAGCAACCTCTGATTTTCTACAGTTGCATGGTGCCATCGCGCGCACTCATGTGGTGCCTATCTCTCTGTGGCAACAAACATCCAACGACATCAACCACAAGGGCCCCCAGTTAGTGTACACACAGCTGGTCTGCAACCTCAACAAGTGTATCCTCCAGCTCCCCAAATGATTCCCACAGCGTGTTCATAAACAAAAAATTATTTGCCGGCCGCACATCCCAACATCCTCAAGTGTCTTGAGAGGCTGCAGTGCTGGATCCTCGGGGACAAGGGCGACCCACGTGGCTGACCAAGCTCGTGTGCCAGCCTCAAGCTACAACAGCGACATAGTATAATGAGGCTTTGCCATAAATCAGACGTTGGTGGAACAAACAATAGACATAAGGACATTGAGGGTCTGGTATCTCTGCAAGCTGTGTGGCATGTAATACAGCTCCCAGAGGGTGTCGCATCATCACAGCTGATTGGCGCTGCACAACCTGGTGCTGCACTGGGCAGAAGACCTGCATGTGGAGGAGATGAACGAGCTGCACGTCTCCTTCACGAGGAGGGCGTCGAAAGGGATGAGAGTGATGAGTTCCCGAAGCCGACGTTGACAGCACTGAGGCCATAGCACTGGCCAGGCAAGGCAGACAATTTGATGAGGCTTCAATGGCCACCTGTTTCGTGAAGAATGATGACGAGATGCAGGGAGGTCAGTGCTGGTATCTGGCTTGAAACATAGCCGGCAAAGGCAATTTCTGATAGGTGATGGAAAAACAAATCCTTGCATCGGTTCAAGTTTGGCACCAGGCTGATGGCAACGCACATTCAATCAGTGTTCAGGGACTTGCCTTGGAGTGCCACTGGAGGCCACAATTATTAGTTAGTTTTCAGGAGGATCATGAAAACATGCCATGAGGAGACTCCACATCTTTTCACATTTCTTCAGTAGACGTCTGACTCCTGTCTGGCCGAGGGCAGATTGCTTACATTCTGTGATCAGTCTCATATCATGTGTGTTCAGCGGTGCTACTCTAACAGCACCTGATCCTTTGGCAGCCAATATCACACTTTTTCGTCAGAACTGCACCGTCACCGGACGCTGATGCTGAAGAGATTGGAGGCCAAACCCACCTCAAAGGCTCTGACAGCACACAGGGATAATGATGAAACTCTGTGATTCCTGCCGATGACATTCTGACTACAATAACATATATGATCGATGTGCAGCTGTCACGAATGTGTCAATTGAGTGTGAAGCCGGATGATTAGTTGATCTGAAGAGACTGCACAGGGAAGAGGCTGAGGAGTAAGACACTTCCCTTTATCTTCAGGAACCAGGTTTGCACATCTGAATGCCAAAACACTGTTCATCCCAACGTGCAGCAAGAGAATTAGACATTCTTGAGACTTTATTTACAATACCAAACATTATGTACACCGATGCCCACATGGTGCTACAACATATTCTTTACAATCATAACCCTGTTGCTATGTCTTGGTGCTCCCCCGATGTGCACATTGGAGGTGTGGGCAGTCTGCTGACTGCTACATCCAATTGCCTGTGATGCCTTTGGCGGGCATCTTCTGGAGGACCTAGACCAGGAGGGATTTCACGAGCTGCTTTGTGCACTCTGATGTGAAAAAATTAACCCTTTTCAGTCTTTTGAGCTGGAGATGTTGGTGACACCAGAAGAGGGGCTTTCGATGGGATGGGCATTGCCAGAAACCTGTTGAGTGGCCTAGGATATGCAGCTGTTGGTCATCTTCCTTAAGGGTGTCCATCAGCCTCTGGCTGACTATTGAGGAGAAGGGGAATCTGGAGTGAAATTGATTTGCCCCCCACCCCTCTTGCATTGAGAAAGGTTAAAGCCAACTGTGTCATCAGCGATGGAGTTCGGCCCGGGCAGCAAAGCAGGAACAATGCTTAGGCGACCGTCACCCTGCTAGTGTTTACCCCGATGCGTTCGCATGCCGGTGCTTTCATCTCAGGCTGAAGCCAGACAAAGTCTTATATCACATTTTGTATCAGGAATCACTTCATGATGTTCCTGTGATTGACTTTGAAGCTCCAACAACTCATTGATGACTGAGTCAAAAGTCTCATCAACTGATTTATACTCAACAATGTCCTTCCCTCCACTAGATCATTAAGTGCCAGCGATATCGGATGTCCCTGTCTCTGCCTTTAGTGGAATAGATTGTGTTCTGTGCTCACCAGATTTAGAGCTCGACATCTAGGTCCCAGAGAGGTGTGTGTCACTGTGCTTTTAGAAATAGTGGTAGGGCGCTGTGACGGATCTTCAAAGGTGCTGCCCTCAGAGTCCTCATCATAGGTACTTTCTGTGCTTGGGTCAGCGTTAAGTTTGCTTGACAGCGACGTTAGAGGATGCGTCTAGGACAGTAACTGAAGATAATTAGTTCCGGCACTCGCATTACGTGAGAAACAGTGGACTCAGTGTACCGTTGACAGCCGGATGATCTGGTGCGATATCCTTCTGTGGATTCTTGCCCGTGATGTGAATTTCGCTGCAGGGACACTTCCCTTCTATTCTGGCTACCTCCACCATGGAAATCTCGAATAGAGTGAATAGCTCGATGACTGGGAATCCACCAGAAGTCTAGTACTCCGCCCATAGATTATCCGTGATCTTGCTCTGAATAAACAACGATGGGGAGATTGTAAGCAAGCCACTTGCCAGGCCAAATGGGAATGATGCCAGGCATGTGTGTGTGCTAAGTGAAGCCATGGGCGACATGGGTTTGGGGGGTGGGGGGTTGGGTGTGGAAATATCTGGAGGAGATGAAGACAGATGGTGATCTGTGGGCGTGTGTGGGTGAGCGATGATGTCCCTTGAGCTGGCTGAGAGGACTGATGGATTTTTTTAGGGCATTTTTAAATTATTCGTTCTTGAGTAGTGGGAATCATGCGGCAGACCTAATCCTTGATCATGGAGCTTTTAAGAGTGAATCATATTGCTGTGGCTCTGAAGTAAAATGCACGCCAAACCAGATAAGGAAAGCAATTATCCTTCCCGAAAGGCAATTAGTGAATCACATGAGTTTTTAAGACAAACGAGAATGGTTTCATGCTCATCATCAAACCGTTTTGGTCCAGATTTTTTATTGAATTCCAATTTCAGCATCTGCGTTTTTGAGATTCCAACCCAGAGTCCCAGAGTAATCCACTGGGTGTTCAGAATAACAGTCCAGTGAAAATATCACCATGATATCATGATGAGATGGTTGAATTACCATTCTGGCAGGGGTGAGATAATTTATAATTTTTCTGCACTGGATGTCCGACCTGTTGTGTGCACTGCTGGCGCCGACTGCCGCTGCCATGAGCTCCCAAACCGGGGTGGTGAAACTGATGCGCAGTCTATGGGCAGAACAGCGTAGAGGACATCATGCTTGCCTGGTGATGTCCTAAAAGCGTCTCAGGGATGCGTCATTGAATCCCAGAGTTGCACTCTGCTTTGCTTTTGTCGCCATGTCTTCAGTGAAGCCGTCCTGAGCTGCAAACATTCAGAACTGTGCGGATAACAGCAATTTAAGTATGGTGCATGGAGTAATAAAGTATCAAGGTAGCCATGCTGGGCATAGGGGAGGCGGCCATCAGCAGCCACGCGTGAGTGAATTATTAATGGGGCGGTTGCACCGGTAAAGTGGGGCAAAAATCCATCATTGTGGCCGAGGGGTAATTCTCGTTTGTTATTAATACCCACGGCTGAATTTAAAGCAACTCTACAATGATTCCACACACTCCCTAAACACTTTGCAGATGTAATTAAATACAGGCAAATGAAAATGTTTAATTTTACTCGCAAAAAACTCAGTGAGACGATAAATGGTGCATATTTGAAAGCTGTCCCCGAGCAGAGTATTGAGCCTGTGTATCTATATTTATCATAGATTACGGAAAGACACTTTGAGAGCGTGGTTAATGAAGTATAAAACATCCTCGGCTTCCTTCATGGTGGAATAGTGTATTAAACCAAAGCCTTTATGTTGAACTTTTTCAACTGAATATAACATAAACAGGACGATCTGGATAAGCATAACATGTCTACAAAGATGTGCGGAGAGAGAAACGAAGTTAACGTTTTGAGAACTGTACAGAAGTGGAAATTTGACGGTTTATGCTGTTAAGAAGGTTAACCAGAACGGTCTGAGGGCGTGCCACTTCTTCCTTGAACGGAGGCCAGAACAGTCTACATCCACCAGCAATCCCCTCCATCTGGCTGAACTTGTTCTCTCATTGGAAAGTTTCTAATTAAACGTGTCACACTTCTTCCAAGTAAAAGGCATGGTTTTGGGTAACTGCATGGCCCCTAGTTATGCCTGACTTTCAATGGGGAATATAAAACCTTCTTTGTTCCAATTCTACCCTGTCCAACTCCCATAAAGCTTTTAGCTTCTTTTCTCGTTCATCTAAGAATGTACCTGCGCCAATGCCTGTTCTTGTGCAGAAATGTTTTTTTTTTATTATTTCCTTTAACATTACTTCCAATTTAAACCCTTATCGCAGCTTCGCTTGTCAATCAATGTCGTACAGCTTTGAATTCCATTTCCGGGGATGGATTGCTGCTGTCAATAACCAAAAAAAGAACTCAGAATCTGGAATAGCTTCACGGGTCAGTAAATGCATTGAGATTCTTAGAGTTTCGCAGACTATGACATGGGGCTTTTCAGCAACCTCATAAATCTGACCCGATCCATTTTCTCATCATGCAAGATTGTTGCTGATCAAAGTCGCATGCAAATCTCCCTGCCTTTGGCTACCCTGATCAGATAATTTTGTGATGTGTTACATAAATTCGGGATGACGCTAAAACCGTCACTTTCCATCCTGAAATGTGGCCAGTCTACCCTAGATTACCCTAAAATGAAAAGGATTGAAAAGTTCTGAGCCACAAATGCTACTATGCAGCCGCAACACGAGTGATGTCGCTACTAAAAGGATGTTGCCTTGATGCCAAAAAGAGTTCTCCTTATCACACAAATAAATAACCTGGCATATGGGTTTCAATGCTAGTGTGATGCTGGGTATGTAGGGTGTATGCCTCAAAGGCAGGCGGCTCATGTGAAAGAGAATATCACAGCCATTGTTTGCAATGGACAAGCTGCAGAACTTACTCAAATAGCCCATGCTTCCAAAACCCACAATGGAGTGCCCAATATTACATGTGATTCCGTGATTGGACAACAATTGCTAAATCTTCAGTGCGTGAAGAATTACACTGACAACCATTTAAAAACTTGTAGTCAGTGTCACAATGTGGCTCATTTGAATGTCCTGGAAGCTGCATATACAAGAAATAGGGCACTGTTTTATACAAATAGATGGAACATTTGCACACATTGCGCCTGTTTCAGCTAAAGAAAATGAGTTACAGCCATTTGCTGACTCATTCCTCGAGGCAAAGTTTTGAAGAATGAGGCTCAATCTCCCTACTTTATAGTTCAAACAATGCTAGGCAGTTAACTATCACTCACCATCACTGGTGCATTTCCATGGCAACGGCTGCATCAAGCTGAGTGCATTTGCATACCAAGTCTTCACATACAGTATAAAACGCTGGTTTCCCCTGATATGTTCGTATTCCTATGAAGTGCACTGATGAGAGCAAGACCAAATGCATCAGCATTTCTACTTTTTTCCGCAATTCTGGAATAAGTTAAAGGTAGAAAATTATTATTTGCACGCTTGCAAAGGACAGCTTCAGCAGAAAAAAAATCACTCACAAAAGATCAGTCACATCAGGCTTTTGATACAATAAGTTCAACAAAGAAAACGCTTAACTGGCTGCAGTTGATAAAAGGCAAGTTACATCATGTTCAGCCTTCACAATATCAGCTCACTCTTTGAGCAACAACATCAAGTAAAAATTGCTAACCAGGAAAGATGAGCTGTCCAAGAAGTTCTGACGGCAATATACAGCAAGAGAAAGAGATTTCAAAGTACACCTCATCTTAATCACATTAACCCTTAAATCCCAACATCATTACAAAGCCAACCGACCCCAAAGTTAATTCGACTTCACCTCCTCACTCCTTGACTGCTTTAAAGACCCGATTTCGTTCCCCCAGTTTCTCCATCTCCATCGCATCTGATCTGATGTTGCCACCTTCCATAACGGCAAATCTGAAGATCTTCCTTTTTTCTTAGCCCTGGATGCATTCCTGACTGTGATAGGCAGGGAACTCAACTCTGAATAATCTTGTTCCTGCTCCTCTGACCTCCTTCACATCTCCCCTTAGCTTTTGAAACAATTTTAGAATCCCCCTTGTCCTAGCATTGCATCTCACCAAGTTTCATACTCAAAGTATCATCCTCTTCCATAACCAACAACTCTAGCATGATGCAACCACAAAGCATCTTTTTACCTGCCTCCTGCCAGCATTCAAAAGATATAGCATTCAATCAGGATACACATATCAACTTCTCTGTCAACCTCAAAATCTCACCTTCCCCCCATGAAATCGTAGGAGGATCAATAAATGCCACTTCAATTCCTCCTTACTCACTGCCCAAGGCTGCAAAGCACTAATTTGAGAGAATTAAACATTTAACAATACGTTTCTCCCCGCTCATAATGCCGTTGCTTCTACACAGGTGAGACCAAAGGCGGACTGGTTGTCTGTTTTGGGGGTAATTTATGTCCTTACGTTGTCTGGCCTATATGAAACTCCTGATCCACAGCCATGTGGTTGGCTCTCGATTATTCTCTTAAACAGATTAGCAAGCCACTCAGTTCTCAAGGCAAAATTGGTATTGTGAATAAATGATGGCTAGCTATTGATGCCCATATGCCATTAATGATGCAACTGAAAATTCCAGACGCCCAGATGCATGAATGCGAATATTCGGTCTCTTTCCCTTTCAATTAATGACCTTGCTCTCATAAGCAAGTTTCTTTCCTCCTACTCCTCAACTCCAACCTATGGCACCTCCCCATGCTCACGCAAAAGCTGCAACACCTGCCCATTCAATTCCTCTCTCCTCACAGTCCAAGGTCCAAACACTCCTTTCAAGTGAAACAGCATTTCACTTGCATTTCCCCTAACTTAGTGTACTGCATTCGTCGCTCCCAATGAGGTCTCCTGTACATTGGAGAGACCAAACGTAAACTGGGCAACCGCTTTGCAGAGCACCTGTGGTCTGTCTACAAGAAAGATCCAAAGCTCCCTGCCACTTGCCATTTTAACACTCCACTCTGCTCTCTTGCCCACATCTCTTTCCTTCGCTGGCTGCATTGTTGCAGTGAAGCGCGACACAAACTGGAGGAACAGCACTTCATCTTCTGACTAGGCACTTCACAGACGTCTGGACTGAATATTGAATTCACCAACTTTAGATCTTGAAATCCCTCCTTCATGCCCAGTCACATTACGATTCTTCCCCCTTCCTTTAGTTTTTTTCCAATAATTTATATAGATTTTTATTTTCCCACCTATTTCCAATATTATTAAATCTATACCTTTGATGTCCTGTGAGACTTTCCACCCCACCTCTCCTCGAGGTGTACAGGGTGTCCCGCCATCCATTCTTTATTAGCACATTCGTTTGGAAAATATCACCACTTCTCTTTGTTCTTTTGACTGCGACATCTTTTGATTATCTGCTCCTAATACTGCTTGTATGTCTTTCCAATCACCCCCCGCCCCCGCTTCTCTCCCCGCCACTCCCCCACCTTAAACCAGCTTATATTTTACCCCTCTTTTATTTTTACTTAGTTCTGCTGAAGGGTCATGAGGACTTGAAACGTCAACTCTTTTTTTCTTAGCCGATGCTGCCAGACCTTCAGAGTTTTTCAAGGTATTCTGTTTCTTGTTTTGGATTTCCAGCATCCGCAGTTTTTTGTTTTTATTTCTGACCTCGCATGCTCTAACGTTCCAGTAAAGCACAAAAGAAGTTGGTGGAACTTAAACTCCTCTTCAGCTTAGAAATTTTACAGCATTCTGGATGCAATACTTTCTTATCAAAAACTGGCATATGTTATTGCCAAGACCCGGTCGTGTCTGGTTATCATGTTTATGATTTCGGAGAGTGTTGGCCAATATACCACTATGACACCTGCTCTCGTCCGATACTTTCTTAGTTTAATACTATCATTACCACTCCGTTTGCATGATTTCCCATGACATCTTTGTGTTTTTTTAAAAAATTCCTCCTCACAAACCCAATCTTGTCCTGCCTTTCTTCTCCACGTGACCTTCCGCCATTTTTCTGCGGCATAAAATATATGAGTGTTCAACTGCACATTTCTGAAAAGGCCTCAGTTAGATCTGCACACGATAGCACTTTTCTGTCGCTACAAATTCTGTCAGATCTGCTGGGTTTTTCAGCACCCCCTCTTTTTTTTAATTTTAGGTCGGCACCATGCACCGTGGTTTATTTTTATAATGTTATATTATAGTTTTAGGCACGTGTGAAATACCTTCTTTGATAACTGCTACGTTGTCATTCTCGCTTTCCAACTTAACTTAAATTCTGATTTCACTCTTGACAATTATCCCTTCATACCGTTGTGACATTTTTTTTAAGTTCAAGACTTTGTAGGTCCTCTATTTTCCACTTCAAAACAAATGGGAATTTATATAATTTTATGGTCAATCTTGTCGGAAGTATACGTAATCGTGAGATCCATTCCTTCTCATTACCTCTGACATCTGTGCTTTTGTCCAGAAGGCATCGTTCTCAGTAATTATTGAATATGCATTCTCGGTACTCCCACTCTAGTTGACTATTGACATGTCAATTCCCCCCAGCTTTGGAATATTCAAACAGCTACTGGAATATATTTGTATAAGTTCTTACGATAATGGTGATGGTGATGGTAATGATGATGATGATTAGTGTTATTATTATCATCATTAATACTTGTAGTTGTTAATATTACTATCATAATTTTGATCTAACATCTGTCCTCTAGTGTAGCTAGTGTTAGAGGGGTGAGAAACAAATTTGAACATTGACATACTTTTTCCCGAAACTTGTTATTCCAAAATAATGCCCGAGCTACAATTTCTGAGCCAAGATTATTTCTTACTCCATAATTGATCTCATAATCTATTAGCTATCACATTTTACGTTATTTTGCTCCTATCATTATGAAATGGCAAATGCCCATGGAAAACTAATTCCAGCTTCGTAACTTTGGCTCCACGTTTATGCAGTGACGTCCCTGTCATAGCTTTCTATTTTCATTTGTGTCCATCTGGACCGAACGTGATTCAAGCAAAGCGTGACATAACAGTGCCGCGTTTATTTTCGAATTGTGGTTCTAGGACAACACGAATCAAAAACTAGTTCTCCAATGCGAATCTTTGAACATTTCTCTCTCTCATGTTATTTACCCGACGCCAAGTTTCTAGATGCTGAGGCAGTAATGCGCTGGTCGTTATGTTTGTGATCATTTTTTTTTCTTTTGGGACTCATGGACTCTGTTGTACAAGTAGCATCTATCCACCCACCTGTACAATGGCCAGATCAATAAAATTTCCTTTCAATATCCCTCACTTGGATTCTCTCTTGAATCACGGCTCATCCGTTAGGTAATTTCAGTTCTCATTGATACAAATTGCAAGAACCTCAATTCTACATGATAAATCTAAGGGTTTAGGAGCATCCAATGCTACCTTTCTGACCCCCAGGTCTCCCTCATTCTGAGTCACACACTCTCCTGCCCTTGTCCACAGGACAATTGTGAACTACCTTACCTAAGTAACGTTTTTTCCTCGTAGAACAATACATACAGGTGACTCCCTAAGACACCGAAGTTTCACAAACTCGGATTCCAGCTCATGAAACCTGAACCATATTTTCTGTAGCGGCTGGAATCTCCTGCACATGTAGTTGCTGTGGATGACACTGCTGTCTACCAGCTCCCGCGCGTGACAACAATAACCCATCACTTGCATTGCATCTCCGTTGTATTCTGTTTAATTACTTAGAATGAACAACTTAAAAATATCACTCAGTGATACACTGCAATAATATTATATAGTTTAACGAGCTTAACTGTAAACGTAATACACCAATTTAATACTGTTTCAGAATAAACTACAGTCCTGGTTGACAGTGAAAATGAATTCATGAAACTCGCCAGCCAAACACCACTTGAATAACATTTATTGTGCTGGAAATTGACTCTCAGGCTTCGCTGCCTCTTGCTTAACAATCCACCTGAAGCTTGTTTTGTAAAAGATGGCAATGGAACTTTCTACCTTCCTGTTGCAGATAACCCGACACAACAAATATCCCTGTTCAGTAATCTGTTGAAGATGTATTATGTGGTGCTGGGCTCCATGCGACCCTCTTCAACCCATGTTTTAAAAAGACCCTAATGTCAGGAATTATTGGCGTGGTTTCCCTTCAGCCATTGGAAGAGCCACTATCTCTGCAATACTTCCTTCACTTCAGCAATTTAACGCTCCAACAAAATATAATTGGCTTCTGGTGGGACACCTGCCCCTCGGATGGCAGAAGGACCGACCTAAAGACTGCCAGCAAATCTCAATGATCGGCAGATCTCTAGATCGTGAAGTGCCTAAAACTGCAGTGTACAGAATTGGGTCTGCAAGCAGCTCCCAGCGGCTAATGCCAGCATTTTTAAGATGGTATGGGTTATCTCCCTCTCCCCCATCCCTCACCCCCCGTCCGATGAGTCAGCGGGGAACATACCTGTGCGACAACTGTCTGCTTGCCAGCGAATTATTGCTCCAACAAACAATAATTAGCTGCATGTTTGGCTTCTTCAACTCACTTGGGAGGATGTCCTGCATTAATGAGCTGCTAACAAATCTGATTGCCTGACAGCTCCCTAGTCCCTGCAGTGCCAGCAGCTGCAGTGACCAGAGCTGGTAATACCTGGGGTTCAGGAATAGGTAATATACAGGGGTAGCAAGGAGGCGGGTTTATTGGAGGCCAGGGTTGAGTGGACAGTAGGGCATTGAATTGACGGGGAGAGACCGGAAGGAGGGATTAAGGGAAAGCCAGCAGTTTCGGGTCTGAACGGGGGAGGAGCTAAGTTAGTAGGCGGCTTCTGGTGGAAGACAACCCTCACTTGTCGCCTGAGGCGTAAAGGCCATTATGTTCGAAATTAACTACAGCTGGGAACTCCTCCTGATACCTTACAAAATGAAGCAGGTTGGGGTGTGGCCATTAAGTGCACATATAATGGACATTTATGGGCATTAATTAAGGTATCTCTGGGCAGCCCGCTGAAAGTCCTGCCATCCCTGTGCAAAATTCCAGTGAGCCTACGGCTTGCAGGAACACAGCATGATGCACATCCATGGAATTTCTCCCTAGCCACTTTACTCCAAACACGTAATGGGGAAATGTACATTTCAGAAAAATGGAAAACGTACGCTTTCGAATTTCCAGGGTGGGGATCTCAGGTGATTCCTGAGGAGAGCAGCAGTGTTGGGATTCGGTGTCGGTTGATAGATGGGCCTGCATGAAACCACTTAATGATGGAAGCTTTCTAGCTGGAGGCCATATGTTGATTGGTGGCTGCGCGTGCCCGCTCCCCCTTCACACATGAGGGCTGAAGAGGGAAATTTCCTGGCTCCTGAAATAAGCCTCAAAATTGAAACAACATAGAAATCAACCCTTAAGTTGTCAATAATTGTCCACATATGGGCCTCAGTTGGGGAGGGGAGGTGCTCAACATCCGAGCATAAATGTATGGCAGGCAGGGTCCCCAGGGCAAGGCATCCTGGAATGCAATCAAACAGGCTTTTCAAGCTCCCCCTTTACCGCACACCACTCGTCCCCGACACACCCACTCCATCTCTTGGCGGGGAATTTGTGAATTATGTCTGATATTCAAATCAAAAGATAGCTGAAGCCAAAACCATGTTGACGTTTTGCTTGTTTGATGTGCCATTCATTCAATGTAGTCATCAACATCTCAAGCAAAATCATTCAGCACGATCTGTTGATAACACATTTGTAATGCTTTAGAATATGCAAATCACTTTTGTTCGATTGACAGTTAACTGTGAACCAAATTATCCTTTCTGAGGCATTCCAACAATCAAGATTAAAATGAATGACCTGTAGCTTTGCACACTTTTTTGAAGGATGTAAGATTTGCCGTTCCCCAGGCCTCCCACACAGCCCCTGCACCATAGGAGGTAATTTTGATTATGGACATTGCCTCTACAATTTCCACACTTACTTCTCTTAGTATCCATGGACGATCAGATCACCGAGACAACAACTTACATGGTAGCATACCAAAATAGGTTGTATAATCACTGGTGGTCATAGCGACAACATGATTCGATGCAAAAGTATGTTCAGAAATGTTTGCATGTGGGTGCAATTCAGAGGTCCAAGTGTTGGTACCTACGATTCTGCTGTTCTAGACTGGGATATTCAAGATATACCCTGGCTCATTGTTTGAAGCATCAATGCCCACATGGCAGGCATTGAAATGATGGTGCAAAAGAAGGGTTGGCCCCAACGTTGCCTTAAGAAAATAGGTTCTACTGTGATATGCCAAAGTGAAGCTGTAGTATTCATTCTCAGAGCACCGCTCTGAACGGGAGTTTTGACATTCAGTGGTATTAAAGCAAAATATATCTAATAATGGCAAGTAGGCATCTTCCCACATCAAGAATTACTAAATTGTGGGATCTTTGTATGAACACGTAAAAGAAAGCTATATCTCAGAGAAAAGTGCCACACGATTATAATGGAGGTTTTCCACACATTTAATACTAATTAGACATAGAAGCCTCGCAACTCACATTCTGGAGCTCACAATTGACATTTAGTTGCAAGAAAATAAAAGAAATCTTAATTCCAATTATTCATCATCCATCCACAGGGATCGAATTTTATTTGCTGGCCAATTTTAACTCTGCACTTTTTCACATTGCTGCCAACAGGGACAAAACTGATGAGATGGAATCCTGTTCTGTTGTACATTTCGCAAGACTCTATCACGATATTTTCTCTGACATTTGATGTTCAAGTTTGCCCAATATCAGGATGTATCAGTATAAATCCAGAGTCTAATGGATCCATTGCTCCTCGCCACATTTCTTCTCGACAGTGGCTTGTCTGAGATATGAGCATGTAATCAATGGAGAAAATGAAATTCCTCATTAACAATTCTCAGCAAAAGGTTCACTTTAGCAACCTGCCTCTTATCTCAAACAGCAAGAACGTGTGTTGGAAATTGCTCCTTGGGGTGAGCAGTTTCCATCTTGGTTTAAATTAGACTGAAATACTGTATGACATATTAATTAACCACTTCCTTCACGGACACTGCACTGACTCGAGAACAGTTGTGTTCTACACAAGTGGAGAGATCAGCACAGAAGTAGGAACCATTCCAGTAACAGGAGCCGATACTAGCATGTTGTTAACCGAAAATCATCTCCATTGGCAACGTTAGAATTCAGATTCTCTGCTGTTCCTTTTTAACACTTTTTTCTTAATTTTTTGTTAATCCTGTTGGAATTACTCAGCTCTGTGATGCCAAACTTCAGATATATTCCATCTTCAAACCATTAATTGAGCAACAACTTGAAGAAGAATTGTCATTCACATACCCTGTGTTTCTTGAAACCTCATTTACGTGTCTGCCGGGGGGACAAGAAAGCGGGGAGGGTTTATTGAGAAATACGGATTTTCAGGCCTAGTTATAAAAAAAAACCTAGAGGAAAATTTTAATTTCTAATTTTAAGTGTTATGTTTGAGATGGAACTCAAAATTCAGGAATCAGACCACCAGTTCTTGAGGTTTTGTATTACATTAATTGAAACAGTTTATTAATAAACATAGGTTAAGATATATACTCATGGTTAGAATTCATTACTAACAAAACATTTAACAAATTATAAACTAACCGTATTGTGGCAAAAGCAACCCAAAAATTTAACCAAACACCAGGCAAAGCATGTTCACCATACAAATTCACAATGAGGTTATTTTCACTGTGAAGCCAGTTGGAGCCCTGCAGCTGCTTTTGATCTCACATTCTCTCTGCTCTGTTCACCCGAAAAGAGCTGAAGTTCTTCATACCCCTAATTAATCAATACAAATTATCATTGCCTGACCAACCTCTTTGAATTTCACCGACAAACAATCAAACCTTTTCATAGTAACAATTTCATCATTAATGTAAACATGTGGCTTGGCATCTGCTAGATAGGCCTCAAGTTCTCACCCCATATTTTGAATGCTCTATTCAAAAAATGGAAATGCACGCTATCTCTCTTCAATATCAAAACTAATACCCATCAAAGCACACATACCCCAGTGTAGCTGGCTTTAATCCAATTAAGACACACCCGAAGACTAAAACTTAATTTCAAAATAAAAAATATTTTCCAAAATATTATAAACATTAATATCTAAAGGCATTCCCCTCTTAAGCGAAAGATGAGCCACCGTAATTCTAAAAAGACAGCCATATCATAATCAGCCATTTCATACTATCTCCTTTATTCATTATACTAATAAATTACACGATCCATGCATTAACATAATAATGTATTTGAAAAAGCACTTGGTATCAACGAAAATCACTCTAGTTCAGTGCCCAGGATATTTTTAATGTCCCAACTTATCTTAAGCTTTAAATTCTTGATATCTGTGAACATATTTTCCCTTCCAGCAATATGTATAATGTGTAGATTAAACGGATGTAATAATAGATACATCTGAAAAGCTTTGAACTTTTGTATTGACATTTGTCCAAAAACTTCAACGGAGCACGGTCCATTCATTGAATCAATAGTTTATGATGAATTGTTTGCAACATGAATTTCAAAAGTTTATGATGAATTGTTTGCAACATGAATTTGAAAAGACCGCAATGCGAGCACCAGACTCAAAGTATCATTCTCGACTAGTTAATATCTAAATTTCCTATCTGTTTTTCAATTCCAATGCCATCTACTTGTAGGAGCAAACCCCATTAGTTATATCGGTTGCATCAGCTGCCAACTTGAATTGCTTGGCATGACTGTGTGCTGCCAATATTGCTGCCGTAATTAATACAGTTTTCAGTGTCTCCAGTGTCCATTGAAACTTCTTGTTCTTTATAAATAGTTCAATCTGTGGTGCAACCACTTGCTTATAATTGGGTGCAAATGTCCGGTAAAACCCATTCATGCCCAGAAATCTCAATATTTATCATTCTGTTGTAGGCACTGGGAAATTCACGACAATCTTCACTTTCGCAACGCGCGGAGCCACCCTACCATTCCCAATGATATGGCCTAGATGGGTAACTTGCGCTTTTTCACATTCACATTTAGCCAAGTTGATAATCAAATTAGCTTCATGTAGTGGAGTAAATAATTCTTCCAGGTGCTGTAAGTGTTCCTTCCACAACTGTCTGAAAACAATTAGATCATCAATATAAACACAATTGCTTAGACCCACAATGGCTTTCTTTGCCAGTCTCTGAAATACCAAATGGCATGACTTTCAACTAACGTAGTCCACTTGGCGTTACAAAAACTGATTTCTCCTTTGCTCTATGCCACAAAGGCACGTGGCACTAGCCTTTGAGCAAGCCTATATTTGTGTTAAATTTCGATTGTCCCACTTTCTCAATGCAAACTTCCAACTGTGGTGGGGAATATGAGTCTGCCTTAGGCACCGAACTCACTTTCCAATAGTCCACAAACAGTATTTGATTTCCAATTGGTTTCGGCACAAGTACAATGAGCGAAATACAGGTACTGCAAGGACTCTCAATGATATCATTTTAAAGCAGGAAATCAATTTATTATTGTACATGTGATAACTGTGTCGGATTTTAACTGTAAGGATGTTGCCTTATTGAAGATGAAAGTGCACTGAGACATCAAATGTAGCTAATTGTTCGTTTCACAACCTATTTGGACAAATATGTTTGTGTGACTGCATTAATTTTTTCAAATCACGTTGAAATTTGTTTGGAAGGTAACTTCATATTTCATTTAAATTCTCAAGCATCCGCACTTTATCTAATTTGATTAAAGTGGTATCGATTTCAGAGTCATGTAGCTCTAGCTCTATCTGATCATCCACCATCATTAACAACTCTTTTTATTCCTCTTCCCTTTCGAAGTACTTCTCAAGCATATTTATATGAACACCCTCTGCTTCTTTCTTCTATCTGTAATAATTAGTAAATGATTTACTTCATTCAAGTTATTTTCAACTCTGTAAGGATCCATATATCTTGCATTTATGGAATCCCCTAGTGCTGGAAGCAAAACTAATACTTTCTCCTCAGTTCAAGACTGCTAATTATAGCCTTCTTATTTGCTTCCACTTTCATTTCTTGCTGTGATACTTTTAAATGTTCCCCGGACAACTCACATGTTATGCTCAAAATTTCCCTAGGTTTGATAAGTTACCCAGGAGAATAATTTCTGAATTTTAACTGAATAATTTCTGATGATTCAATTTCACTGGTCCCCCTACCTCATGACTATAAACGTGTTCAAATGGACAAAAGCCAGTAGATCCATTCAAAGCATCGCTAATAACCAGTAACTGACATGGAATTCCCGCATACAAATCCCGAGCATAATTCTGAGAGTATGCTCTTAACATAATTTTTAAAGTTGATGCCACCCTCCCAATGATCCTTTTGAATCTGGATGTTAAGATGTTGACTTTACCCCACACTATTCATTACTTCCGTAAAAAGCTGTGTCATGAAATTTTACCCCTGATCTAATTGTATTCCCTTCAGTGCACCGTATCTGATAAAACAAATAATTATCTCCTCCTCAAATTTCTTAGTTGCAATATTTGTTAAATAATTTACTTGAGGAAACCTAACAGGCAGATCCATTATTGTCAATAACAAGCGATTTCCACTTTTAATTTTGGTGAGGTGCCCTACACAATCAATAATGAAGCTGGTAAAAGATTCGCCAAATGCAAGTATACAGATTAATGTCGCAGGCTTAATCACTATTTATTATTTTCCTGTTACTTCACATATATGACAACTTCCACAGAATTTAACCAAGTCTCTATGCAATCCTGGCCAAAAAAAGAAAGAAAAACCTCTCTATATTTTCATGTTTTTCTCCTGATTCCTAAATGTCACCACTCGCACCAGCGCCTATTCCCCTACCCCACCCTTCCCTCGCCCGTCAACACCACCCGCCCCTTTGGAATTTAATGATTAATCCTTAGAATATCATTTCTATATCCTAATGGGATATTAATTTGACGGAGATCCCTTCAACTCTCAGCTGCTGAGACATGATTCCACTTCCATTTTTTCATTAATATATTCCTTCGAAGATAATAACATACTGGAATAATCTTAGCTTCGGTTTCTGAATAAGCTTTCTGATCAAACTCTTTTAATTGCAAATATTTTTCCTGTAACTCCACTAACCTCTTGACTTAAACACTTCAACTGAACTGTCCAGAATGCCTTCCTCTTGAACAATATTATCCAATACACTTACAGCTAAAAGGATTTCGACACCTTCTTATTGCGTTTGAACTGTCTGCTTATCTTGATTCTTTTGTTCTTCCCTAATGGCTTTGGATCCTGTTATAACACAATCACGAAATCATCAAGGATGTTCCTTCTGTTGCACTTCTGTTGAAACACACTTCTACAGGCTGCTAAACTACCATAGGAAGCATACGCATTTGCGTTTCAGCTATATAATTGCCCAGACAAAAATGAACCACTGTAATGGACAATATTTCCACCGCTACAACTATAACTTCACCCGCCTCCCATCTGCTCTTTAAATTTCCTTCCACGCTGAAAAGAATTGGAGTCTCCATGAACCCCACTATTTATTATCTTCTCCTGTAACACACTCTGTCAACAAAAAACAGCACTATCCCACAAACATTAATGGTTAACCAGTCTTTGTGACTTTTCAAATTTTAATATCTAACATATGGAAAGACTTTCTCTTCACCAAAAAAATCTTTCAACATTTCTGCAACCTGTTCCTCAGAATTTTCTTGTGTAAACTGTGAACGCAAATCCATATTCTTTATATTTCACTGACTCTCACTGTTACACATGTACACAAACCATTGGTTTCTCCTGTTCCTGAACCTCAGAACCCACAGTACCTTTAGTTTCAGAGCTTTTCTGCACCCCAGTAATTGCTGCAGATTTTTCTTGAAACACGCTGACTTGTGCCCTACTTTACTACATTGAAAACGCCTCAAATTCTGAATGTCACTTCTGACTTCAGCTGTCATCATTTTGTTCTTAAAAATACTGCCTGGGAACTTCCAGCTTCTCACTCTCTTAAAGGACTGCCTCCCTTCCTTTCACCATTCCTCGTTTAAAAAAAAACAATTTGAAAGGATGACAGAGAAAAGGTTTTAGATCTACAAACTAATTTGTAATCTCAACTATCTCTGCTGCTTGTCTTAGAGAATCAATCCTCTGTTCTTCCACATGAGTTCTCATAAGAAAGAGATTGAAAATTTAAATTCTTCCAAAAGAATGACTCCACTAAGTGCTGCATAGGTTGTCTCTATTTTTAATGCACACATCCAATGTTGAAAGTTATTATTTTTTTTAATCTTTCAAACTAAATATAATATTCCGAAAGTTGTTATCTCATATCCTTCAATTCCTATCTGTGTGCTTCATGAACCAACGCATGCGTAATCAAGCCAACTTTTTCAGCACTGCATAATTCACCAAAATTTCTTCTTAAATAGTATCATATACCTGATGCCCACTACCTTAGAAGTTACACTGTTGTAATAATGTTCAGTTTTCCTGTGACCATTTCATCTGTTTAGCTAACTTGTCAGGCCGAAATGAAGAATGCTTCAACATTTTATCCTCAAGATTTGGGAGAGCTTATACAAAGTTAAACATATCCCCACTGTGTTCTAATCTGGAGACAAATCCTTCCCCATCTGTTGACATCAATTTTTTAACTGCCGTTTTCATTTGGAATTTTGTTTTTCTCTCTCTTTCTATTTCCTCCATCCCCATCTTTACAATTTTTAATTCCCTTTTAAAAGCCATTGCTCTATCCTTTGCTTCTAATTAAAGTTTTTTTTTTTCATTTGCAACTGAAGCCTCACCACCTCCAGCTGTGACCCACAAGTATCTTGTTTAACATCTAACTGTAGACGTTGCGCTATGCTTTTAACTATACCAGATTTCCTAGCCCCCACAATTAAGCTCAATTATGACTTAACTGCCAACTCTGTTAAATTAATTCTGGTTATTCTTTTCAAATCAATCAGTGTTCCCCCTTCTAGTCCCAGAGATGTTTTAGCAATTGCCGAAGACAACCTGCTATCCCATCAACTCTGGAATTCAAAGTGCCTCTCGAGCTAGTAAGCTTCAGATTCACCAAATCGTAACCAAATGAGGAATAAGAATTATATTGTATGCCCGACGATCCTCCATTTTTTTTTTGCCCAATGCAGCTAGTAAAGCGGGGTAATTAAAAAAAAATCAGAGGGTAATTTTAAACAGTTGTCATAACCTATACATGTACATGTTATGTTTGAGATGCAACTATAAATTTAGGAAACAGGCCACCAGTTAGCGAGATGTTACATTAAATTAATTGAAACATTTTATTAACTTATACATTTTAAATATATGCACGTGGCTATGAACAAAACATTTAACAAATTCCCAAACTAACCTCCATTGCGGCAAAAGCCACCCATAGACTTAACCGAACACCAGGCAAAGCATTTTCTATTTAAAGATTAACAATGATGTTTCTTTCAAGTCAGATAGAGTCTTGCCTTTTGATCTCAGGTTGCCACTGCTCTGTACACCCGAAACTTGCTAAAGTTATAACTACCACCAATGATTCAACCAAATCTCCATTGTCTGACCAGCATTTTCCAACTTCACCTTTTAAGAAAGAAACCATTTACTACAAATTTTATTATTAATATAAACATATGGCTTAGTATCTGTTAGATTGGCATCAAGCTTTCACAGAACATCTTGAATGTTCCACTTAAAAATCCAATTGCACATTACCTATTTTCCATAACAACACTAGTGTCCATCAAAGCACCCAGGCTACCAACCTTAATCTATGTAAGACACACCCGCAAAGTAAACATTTATTTTAACATAAAAATATGCTCCAGAAAAATTTCGTTAATTGTTTCATGACATTAATCTTAACGGGCAGCTACAGTGCAACTTATGTCAGTAAAATACGGATTGGAGGCTGTAGGACCAATGCATACATTGCGATAATTGTATGAGCACGTATGTTATGAGTTGGCAATGCAATGGCTAGACATTTATTTACAGTACACGTGAGACCAGTGTTACATATCTAGATCGGTATTTGCAGTACAAGTGACGTCCATGAAATATCTAGATGGGAGATTAAAGCATAAGCGATACCATTGATGCATCTAAAGTTGTAGCATATTGTTAAAGAGTGATATATTTAAATGAGTAATGAATCCAGTAATAAAAGTGCCTATTAATTACAATCCATTGAGGCCACTCAAATATCTATAAGGTCCATTTGAGTAGCAGTAAGGTCAGTAATGTATCTGCATGTGTACCTGTTGTAAAATTAAGGTGATCAATATCTTGCTTGGTGCAACCAAATCAATTAAAATAGCATGATCGACACAATCTAATTCCCTCAAGGAAGAAGTTCTTATCATTCCAATTCGGCTTGAAGAAATTGTTCATAGACCATGTTGCACCACAGTATTTCATTTGAGAGTAACAGTTGGCAAATGATTTTCAGAACAAAATGCATTGAGACGTACATGATCAGGGGGAGCATAGCCAGTATAAATGCTGATGTCATTTTTCCACTCTTGGGGCAAATGTAGCCTACAGTGTCCAGACTACTGGTTCGATTGCAAGTGGAGGCAACAATGCAGTCAATGCTTAATCAGGGTTACAGAGATTCCATTTTAACTTCCCTGTTATGTACTCGCACCACTATTTCCGAAGCCCCAGGTAGCATGTGCGATGGTAACTATTGTTCCAAACTTTTCACGACTTACTGGGGATTGTGGGCTGCAATATTCAGCCCACTGCTCCCTGAGCCACGACAAATGTGAAAAGATTTATCAAAGCACTTAATTGTTCAGTTGAGGTTAACAAAATACAAAAACCAGTATTTTAAACTTAATTAGTTAATAATTTTGTTTCGGCAATAGAACAATGTATGAAGTGCTAATTTCTAACTATATAACCTAAATTCTAGATCTTATTAAATTCTTATAAAAAACCTTCTTATGTCCCTTACATATGCATCATGCATAATGCGCACAAAAACATGCATTTCAAGGGTCAGATAAATAGATCAAAAACACCAATTGCAGAGTGCAAGACTCGATGAGTTGAGTTTTCATCGGTAGTTTCCAAATTACATTTTACTTTTGACGATTGCCAGAGTTGTTCTTCCCAGCACTTTTATTTCTTAGTTCACTCGTTGTGCACTTGCTTTTCAATGTCCCTAATGGTGGTTTCCGCTTTTACTGTTGACGAATTTCCCCCCCCAAAAAAATAGCTGTTATTGGAGACTAACTGGAATCGTGTATTATTCCAGTGCTGAAAGAACAGGAGTTTTCACTTATTTTCGCCTTTCTGTCTAGGAGCCTTTCTCTGCTGCACTACACTCCCACACACAAAAATAAATTATTTTCACCTAGTCAGCGGCCAATTAAAATGCTGGTGCCAGGCAATTCCACATTAGACCAGACTCTTCCTTGGCACCATTCTGTTTTTCAAGGTACATCCTGTTCCGGGACAGCAACATTGTATATATCTTTCAAATTGTTCCAGTAGACATGTCTTTCAAAGTACAGCCATTGTAATTTTAATACACATTCCAACAGGAAAAAATGAATATCCTTTACATCCCTATGCCCTTAAGAAAAATTAAACACTATTTCAAAAATTCGTTTAATTACTGGGCATGTGCCACATGGACAAGAAAACACGATACATATTCCATTTAGCCACCAATCCCACACCCGACCCACCAGTTCTACACCCACCCCCCACCCCCCCCGCCCACCGCCCCCAGATCACATTATCCAGTCTTATAAAATCTTCTGCTTCTCTTACCTCTTTAACTTATTTTAGGAGTTTAATTTAAAGCCGGGACAAACCGTGTGCGTACACATTGTTTTTGCTGGATATGTGATCCTTTTAACGTTGGAAATAATAAACTCCTCCAAAAAAGTCTCACATTTCAAGCTTCAAACGTTTCAATGAACTCCAGTAGGATCTGGTAAATATAATTTAGTGTTTTTCGCCATGGTGTCAGGCATAAACTTCCAAATGTTGAAGAGATGAAAACAATGCTACAATTGTTCATCCACTGTCATGTACTTTATCTGATAATGATTTAGATTCTTTAAAAGTACCCGACCAGCCTTTCTATCCTCACTTTATCATTTTGCAGGAGGACTGCTCATACCACCGTGTCATTAGCATGAACTGCCATTTTGAAAGTGTTGTTAAAGTCAGGGGTAGCCAACAGTTGTTAATTTATTAACTTCCGATAAAACGCACACACTCAATAAACTCTCATGATTTTTGCATTATTTTCAAGAATGGGTTTTCTTACTAGTAAGTTCACTTATACTGACTGACGTGTTCTCTTCCTACGGTGTGACATATGTAAGTTACTCATGCTTTTGCAAATTCACTATTGGCCAGATTTATTACAAAGCCATAAAACTGCAATTGCTTAAACAGGTGCACTAACTGCTTAACATGTTCCTGACAGACATTCTAGGAAAATTGAAACATAATCCAAAATGTTGGACTCATATTTCTACTTCAGGAAAGTTTAATTTATCTCTTTTTAATTAAATTCTTATTTCAAGATTATAGAGCCATTTGAGTGGACTAAATCCAATCGACACATTTCGATAATAATTTGCAGCAAATAGTAAGAAAGTCAATCTTTTGTCCGAAACTTTAGTTATTAATGGCAATCGATCATATTCATGGTTTCGAGAGCCAGATGATATCGATCTAAACCTCCCTGTGTTTTTTCATGCTCATATTAGGTGGTAGAGTTTAGTTGCCTGATAAGCAAAAAGCTCAATGAAAAATTTTAGACATAAAGTTAGAGCCTTGGTCAGGTTGTATTTCAATTCGTAGGCCACAATGAGGGAAATACTGAGTTAAGCTATCCAATTCCACCTTAGCTGAAATTGTTCTTAAAGGAATAACTTCTGGAAATCTGGTTGTCATTTTAATAATTGTAAGGAAATGCTGATGCTCTGTTTTCCTTTTGGATAATGGTGTTACACAATCTATTAATAACCAACTAAAAGTTTCTTCAAAAGCAAGTATGGGTATTAAATGGTAAACGTGATTACATTTGGTGTTTACCTTCTAACTGACATTTAGACACCATTTACAAAATTGCTATATGTCCTTATGAAGTCTTGACCAGGTAAAAGTTGTTTGCCAATGCTTAGGTTTTCTCTCTTCCTAAATGTCCTGCCCTAGGAATTTCATGTGCTACTCACAATAACTCCCTAGGCAATTTGGGCAGTAACACCATCTGATGAATAGCAGTATATTCCTCTTCTGAAAGCCTATGACGGTGCCTCAAATCCCTCATCAAATCTCAATTTTTAATGGAACTGCACTCCAGAAATACATCCACCTGAGCTTCAGTGTGAGTGACTGTGGTAACTTGCTTAAATTTTGGACCTGTTTTCTGAACCTCAATTAATAGAGTCATTCAAAATACTTCCTTTGATTTATGCTCAACCTTCACATAAAGTCTCTACCACTCGATAATCTGTTCATGGTATGACTTTAACAACTGATGATAGGCTTTATTAAGCCATTGTCCTGGTCATCTCGCAGGATGGAAACACTGCAGGATATTTTTTTTATGTATGTAACTGCTCCATCGCTTTAACCTCCCTTGGGCATTCTGTAATTACGGGCAAAGATATAACCTTTGCTCCACATGATTCTCCAGGAGAAAATCAACTCCATTCACAGATAATTTCTTCACCAAGCCTAGCATAGCTGATGCAGAAAACAAATCAAAATCAATATGCCCTTTGTAAAATGGAAATGGGATGCACTCTGCACTTATAGCAATAATGAATAGCTTATCTGTCTCTTGGAAAAACTAGGTCATTCTTCTGCAAATGAGTTTGAGTAGCTCCTGTCTCCGTTAAAATAGCTATGCGTTCAGGTGCATTGTTTGATGAAAAAAGGCTTGCCTTTCCTTTGGACAAAACTCTTTATATCTCATTTCTAAATTATTCACTTCAACTGCATTCACGGAAATGTTTAACTCCGGTGCCTTATTTGCAGTTAAGGTTACAATTTTATCAATGGCATTTTATTTTGAGTTCCCTTTTCGGACTCACTCTTACAGACTCGAACCAGTCCCATTGGCTTCCCCAGCTACTTCCAGCATTATGAACTAATGTGTTCCATTTTATTACGTTGAAAACACTTTGGACACCCAGTTTCACCTCCGCACTCAGTACCTTATTTCCTGATCTGAGGAGGAGATCTCAAGTTATCCCCATATATCCTTTCTCTACCCTGGCTACATTTCCTCCCTTCACTGCCTCACTTTCTATCCTTCTCAGATTCATTGAGGTGGTAGAAAATAATGTTTAGTTTTCATGGATAGTTCATTATCGTTATCCATTATTAGTTCCGTCTTACAGTTGCAACCATGTGGTCTTCTTATTATATGGGGTATTAATGCACGAGGTAGAGATTTTTTTAATTCTTCCAAGAGACTGACATCTCAGAGGATTTTATAGATAATTTAAAATTGAACTGGTTGCATTCATCTTCCAAACCTACTTTGTATAACATTTCAAGAGGGGAGGCGATGGCATAGTGTTATTGTCGCTAGACGAATAATCACTAGAGTGTGGATGATGAACTCCCGGCTGAGGACTGAATCCCGCCACAACAGATCATGGAATTTGAATTGAGCAAAAGTCCGCAATTAAAAGTCCAGTGATGCGTATGGAACCATTGTGGACTGTGGCAAAATAAAATAAGCTGGTTCAACTATGTAATTTAGGGGTAACAAATCTGTTGTCGTTACCTTGTCTGACCTGCATATGACTGCAGGTCAGAGCCAGGAGGTTGGTTCTAAAAATGGGCAATGAGGGGTGGACAATAAATGCCTGCCTGTTTTTTGGCGCCCACATTCAATAAAATAAAGCTTTCCTGAAATTTTGAAACTGTTGTCTGCATGCTTCAGGGGCCAATTCATATGCACTCAAAATTAACCATGATCCCTAGAAACCTCATCTGACCATGAGGCATGCATTTCCTTTACTCTACCTGTCAATTAATTCTGCATGGGCAATGTCCAATTTTTCTTCAGCTTTTCAAATGTTCTGGAGTTTTCTCAAATGAAAGAAAGAATGATTCAACATTCCTTCCCAAAACTTTGGAGGAGCTGGTACACATTTAAACATCTTCCCACTGGATGTTGTTTTTTTGCTTTTCTCTTGTTCTTCCTTTTCAATCCTCACCATTTATAATTCCCGCCAGAGACCAAATCTTCATATTCCCATTTTTATTTTCCTTCTCCCCGCTGCTGTTCCCTTTGAAATGCCGTTCTCCTCTTTTTTGTGCTACGTGCAGTTCCAATGTTTGTTTCTTTATCCAATTGCATTTCGAGCCCATTCAAATGAATTAGCCCTTGGAGAGCTCGATGACTCAGGTACTCCTCCAAATTTTAAATACTGTGATATCCCTTCGATTATCTCTGCCTCACTTTCGTTTTCAGGCAATGCAACTCTTAATTTGCTTGTCTATTTGTTTAACCAGGTTTTTGGGATCTCTTGTGAAATCGTCTGAAGCACCTCTTCGAATTGCAGGAAAGCTTGAGCATTTACCAGTGCCACCTTTTTTTGACAGCACAAGCCTGGCCTTTCCTTTGAGCTACAATTACTTCCATGTTATAGACACAAAACCTTATTGTCCTTTGTTCCAAATTATCCCAGGAAGAGCCCCCAAGCTTCAGCATGACTCAGTGGGGTTGGTGTACTGCAATATCAAGCACCACCTCTCCCGCACCAAAACAAATGTGGATAATTTGATCAAGCAACGTAATTGGTTAACTAAGATTATCTAAATGGGACTACCAGGATTGTACACTTATAAATTCACTAACAGATTATTGAACGAATTGTCTTGAACCAGTGACAAAAAAAAGAAATATGAACTGCTAATTTCTGACTCTATAACGTTAACGCTGGCTTTGCAGAACACCTGCGGTCTGTCCGCAAGAATGACCCAAACCTCCCTGTCGCTTGCCATTTTAACACTCCACCCTGCTCTCTTGCCCATATGTCTGTCCTTGGCTTGCTGCATTGTTCCAGTGAAGCCCAACGCAAACTGGAGGAACAACACCTCATCTTCCGACTAGGCACCTTACAGCCTTCCGGTCTGAATATTGAATTCAACAACTTTAGGTCGTGAGCTCCCTCCCCCATCCCCACCCCCTTTCTGTTTCCCCCTTTTTCCCTTTTTTTCCCCTATAAATTATATAGATTTTTCTTTTCCCACCTATTTCCATTATTTTTAAATATTTTAAAATCTTTTATGCTCCCCCCACCCCCACTAGAGCTGTACCTTGAGTGCCCTACCATCCATTCTTAATTAGCACATTCGTTTAGATAATATCACCAACTTTAACTTTAACATCTATGTGTTCTTTTGTACCATTGTCACTGACATCTTTTGATGATCTGCTTCTATCACTGCTTGTTTGTCTACACAACCACCTCTCTCTCTCTCTCTATCTCTCCGCCCCCACACACACACCTTAAACCAGCTTATATTTCAACTCTTTCTTTGACTCGAAATCAAGTTCTGTCGAAGGGTCATGAGGACTCGAAACGTCAACTCTTTTCTTCTCCACCGATGCTGCCAGACCTGCTGAGTTTTTCCAGGTAATTCTGTTTTTGTTTTACCCTTTCTAATTCCCTATACACACACACATACAAGGCACATAAGGCAAACAAAAACACGAATATTAAGGGTCGGATAAAATTGTTCTAAAGCACCAGTTGCTTAGTATACGATTCGAAGTGTTGAGTTTCATTGATGACTTCCAAATTCCTTTCAGTTGTATGCTTATGACACGATGTGGCCTCTCCCACAATTTAAATCTTTATGTCTTTCGCTGATCACCAGTTTTTCAATGCCTCTAACGGTGCTTTCCCCCTTTCGCGCTTGACAGGTGTTTTTCGGGGAGAGAGCAAGTTATGGAGATATGAGGGGGGAAAGCAATTAGGTATTACTGAATAATCATTGGAATCTTACACGCACAGCATAAAAATAGGTTTTAGGTATTTTCCTTTTCATGCCAGGTATTTATATTTTAATACTGTACTGCTCTCACAGAAGAGAAAAAGCGCTGTTCACACGTTCAGGTGTGGCCAAGCAATTCTCCGTTAGGACAGACTCCTCTTCGAACTGCGCTGTCTTTCATGGCAAAGTGTTACAGGACAGCAAATTTGCATAACAGCCCTCACACTGTTCCAGTAGCCATGAATTTCGAAGTGCAGCCATTGTAATGTTAATCCATAATCAAACAGGAACAAAAGTAAATGGTGTTTAATAATTAACTACCACATTTACAGATCAATACACATTAACAAGTAGGCCCTTAAGTTATTGTGCCTTCCGTAGAGTTATGCATTAAGTATGTAATTCATTTTCCTATACTTTCTTATAAAATGCAAAGCCTCAAATGTATATATATTAAATTCGGACTGCCAATCATCTTCCAATTCTGCAAAACAATTGCTGCCCTGCTGTAATCGATTAGTAATATATCAACTCTTTCCCAAACTTCCAAATTGCCTATCATTTGAAAATTATGAAATTCCCAGTTCTCTTTTTTTTAAAGTTTTATTATGGTTTCTAAATCCAAACCCACTGCCAATGTTAATTGCGGCCAATTGTCAGAACTAGGATGCTCCCGACACCCTGCACTAAACTTGTTATCACTTCTCTTGCTTTGTGTTAGCTGTACACTAATGGAGGCATCAGGACTTGACAGGTCCAGGTAGGCTTCAGATGCGAAAATGTGAAACGAACGTTTCAGCCTCAGGCAGTTGCCTGGAAGAAGTTTGGAGTCAACAGCCACTGATGAATGAATTTAGAGAGAATGATTCCAATTCGCGAAGAAACTGAAAGTGGCTGTGTTGGCTGTGAGCGTGGGTGATTGATCTGGGGGGTGGGAGGACAAGGCGGGTACGTTGCGAGTGGGGGGGCGGGGTTATTAGGCTAGGGGTTCTGCTGCTTTGAGGCCTGCACTGTATTCTGCTGTAAAACAGTTGATGAAACTACGAGTGCAAATGTTACATTAATGGATTACGAACAGCAGACACCAAGCTGACTGCTCTCAGGTCCTTGCTTTCATACTCATTTGCATGAGAGATGTAACTGAATATTTCACCACCTTTCTTAACTGTCCTCTGAATTTGGACTGTGTAACTGCAGAAATAATTGTGATTATGCAGCAACTTATATTCCGCAGCATACATCCAACAGTTTTAAATATTTCTGAAGAATCACTGTAATTGGTGTAAAATATGCCTGAAATGCTATGATACAGGAATTCTATTAATAACGTGAACCACAGAAGAATGAAGCTTCCGCCCAAGCTGAAGATTAAAACCACAGATTTGATTCTGCTTTCCATCTCAGGGTCATTGCAATTCTTTCCCTGAACCCTCAGCCCCTTAGTGACTCGACTGGACACTATAACGTCTGCCTGTCAGAACATTGAGGAACAGAATTAAAGCAAATGGCAGCAATGGGCTGAATATTGTATCAATACAGACAAAGCTTATTCAGGTTCAGTGTAATAGCTTTTCTTCAAACGACAGAACCATGATAAATCTTCGATAAACTCCCCATGTCCAAACGTAAAGTAGACAGGAATGTTTTTGAAACAGAACAGCATGGTTGTCGTTACTAACACCACCACCGCATTTTTCTCAGTGCAGTATTTATTTTTCAGCCTCTGGCAACAAATGGTCAAAAATCGATCAAAGGTGAAAGTCACGGTGAAGCAGACGGAAAGATCTGCTGCAGCACACATCAGGCCATACGTTCTGGAACACACAGGCGTGATTTCATGAAAAGATACTGGAAAACAATATCGTTTGATCTGATATAGTATGCCTTCAGTGATAAGGAGTAGTACATCCACCGCTGCCATTGCTTCCAGGTAGCGAGTGGTGCATGTCGAGTGAGGATCAGAAACAACACTAATTTACAGTAATAGAGAGAAGGGAAAATGGCTAGTAATTATTTACCTAACATTCTCCGTGGCTAAGGCATGGCTATAAAACCTTGAGTTAAAATTAAAAGGGAGGGAGTGTAGAAAAAGAGTGTGGAATCTGGCAGAGTCAGAAGCTAGAATATTATATTCTCAAACGCTACAGCGACATTTCCACTTAATGTTCTCACAGATCCCTGTTTGGAAAGTTTATGCCAGGTATTATCATCTGATCCCAAACTTATCATACATATACAGTGCATGTCATTGCGACCACAAGCTAGAGACTGAGGCAGTAATTGAAAGCTGCTCCACTCAGGCAGGTCATTAGTACCAACTTGTACACCGCACGCCACTTGTGCTAGGGACCAGGCGTCCACTATGGAATGGAACTGTATACATCTCCTGTAGGAAGAGTGGGCAAAGCCAAAACAGGATTATTGATTATATGACTGCAGAACTTGACGATGCCACCTTGCGTAGGCATGTACATAATTTGCAGCTACTCTCCCTTTTCGATGTCGGATTTCAAACAGTGGGACCCGGACTCGGAGAAACACACTGGTGTTCGGAACTGATAACACCCACGATTGGACAGTAGCCTATCTCGGTGTCGAGGTTCGGAACCTCTCGGAATTGGCATGGCCCAATGCCTCCGTTCAACATTTTTCAGAGCCAACTGGCCCTGGCGCTGGTTGCAGAATACTTCCCACCCAGAGCTCGAACTGTTAGTTTTGCTGAGATTTCATCAGGAAAAGTTTCAAGGGCAGACAAATAACTCTGAATAGTTAAATTTACCCTTAATATATAGACACCAAAACATTCCGTCTGAAACACAAAAGTCTATGTAAGGGACTTTCTTAATATTCTTGCCAAAGCATTTGATAAAGAATGTACTTAAACATCTGTAATTGTGATAAAATAACAAGAGCAGAAAATGTGATGACACATAAAAGGCCATACATCATCTGTGGAAGGAATGAAACAGAGTAAATGTTTCAAGGTTTTAACTTTTCATCAGAAAAGGATGCGATTAGTCATAGAAAGGCTTGAAAAGAATTATAGACCCAGAAGGCAGTGGGGCGGGAGGGAGGTGGAGGAACAATTAAAGGAAAACAACAATTTGGAAGCAACCAACAGAAAATCTTTCCAGGGAGATAAATTTAGTGTGGTCCGGGAATGTAAATGATGAAGGGGAAGCGGGATAAACCCTTGATGCTCGCACATTCCCGTTGGCCCTGGACAGAGAGGGAAATCCCGGAAGCATTTGCAAACTCCAGTGCATTTGATGAAACAAAAATTCATTTCCCCTACATTCTCTTTGCAAATGATGATTAATTCTGCAAAGATTTAAAATACTGTTCAGCATGCAATAAAATGACTAAGCAAAAAACCTCGCTGTTGTTCCTCATTACACCAAAGAATGGAAATGCCTAGCCCGTCCAGTCAGATTGGAATCAGGAAAGATTATCAAACTGGAATACCACCAAAAGCTGATAGTCACAATAGTGGGTAGGCAAGGCGTGTTCAGCAAAGCATTCAGTCAATCTGCTTTAATTCATGTCCATTGTACCGCATCATGGAGCATGAGTTATTATACACAATTTAAAGGGCGAGTAAATTTCTGCATCCCCTAACAGGAGATCTGGTCAGTGGTGAGTATGGAGTTGAAAGGAGAGGTGTTCCATCTTCTATGCCTCTATAGTAAGGTGCCGAGAAAATAATTCAAGGATGGGATTATTTAAAATGGATCAGCCTGTCGCGAGGTGTTGAATTTTATAGGATATGAGTAGATGATAATTTTGCTGGTGGTCTCAGGGGGAGGTGACTGCAAGATGACAGCACTGGAGAAGGTGCAATGGAAAATGAGGACATGGTGAGCCCTGACATTGTTCTGGAAAGATTTGCTGAAAGCAATAGCCCAGGAATAGCGATGAACTCATTCGACATCCTGAAAACAACCGTGAAAGGGAATCCTTCGGTGAGTGTAAATAAAAGCATTTGAGATGGACTGGACTGGCGGGTCATATCATCGGCACAAATGTAACAACACAGGAGCAATTGAAGGAAACAAACTAAGGCTTCACAGGCGAAATGGTAGGGGGATACATAATTGAAGAATCAGTTATATTTGGTTCGGATTACAGTAGATATAATTTGACAGATAATCTCCATTAATTAAATCGAGTTCAGAAATTAAAATGCCAGTGATGGAATGTTTGAAGATGAAGCAGGACTGTAAGGTAAAAGCAAAGTTGATTATGTTCGCCAGTGCAGAAATAACATAGGCGAGTGACCAAACAACCTACTAATTATCCAGGGAATAAAATGAAAACATGAATGTGGAGACTTGTGTATGATTGGGAGGTAAGATTTCCACACAGATTTCAGGAAAGCGCAGGGCAGCAATAAACTCCAGGGATTCCCATATCTTCATCCGTCGAGTGTGCATATGTGTCACTGTTCACACCCGAAGTTCACAAGTTTGGAATTTGCAGCATGATCACTGCGCAGGGATCAGAATCAGGAACATGCATTCGGATTTATTCTCAGCCGTACAATAATGAAAGAGAAAAATTAAAATTAGTCAATGACTGTAAGTTGATAATAACTTCCACGTGTGTCATTTGGAGCAGGCGGACACAGGATAGCTATGGGAAAGTGTCAGGCCAAGGACTACAGCTTTTGGTCAGATATAGTCCCGTCCGAGGTTAGCTTGAGGAATGTCAGCTTTTGAATATTTGCCCGAAAATCTGGCAGACTGTTCAGTGAACTAGCTTCTGGGCTCAGCACCTATCTCGTAGTTAAGAAGGTAAGGCACAGTGTGGGGAATGAAGCCGATGAATGAACGAATGAATCACGATTCAGAAACTGTGCAAGGGAAAGAGGTACGCTTGGAAAGAATTTAGCAGTGCATAATATTCTACCAAGTAGCCTCACAATTTGTTGGTATTATAAATCTCGTCTTCAGCAGTGTAATTTTCTTTTCTGCTTCATTTCTTTCTGGCTTTTTGGCTGGGGCAGCATTTATTGCCCTTGCCTATTTGCCCTTGAGAAGGTGGCGGTGTGCTGCATTCTTGACACGACGCAGTCTCTGTGGTGCAAGTACTCCCGTTGTGCTATTAGGGAGGGAATTCCAGGATTTAAACCAAGGACAGTGAAGTTGAGTTAAGAAAGTCAAATGCCCGTGATAGACTTATTGAAGGCAAGGCAGGAACGTAAATTAGAAAGAAAATTGGTTAACCTATCTAAGTGCTGCTTTAAAGTAAAGTGCCCCAACAAATTATCAATTTACCAGGGGAAAAAAATGAATGCGGGAACCTTAGCAGGATTGGAAGAACACATTTCTCATGGAACCACAAGAGAGAAATGACCTATACGTGTTCCCGCATCTTCATCCTTCGAGTATGGGAATGTGTCAGTGTCTGTACCCGAATTCACACGTTTGCACTTTGCAGCAGGGACACTGAGCCGGGATCAGATTCAGGGGCATGCAATTAAACTTATTCCCAGCCCTGCAGTGATGAAAGATAAATGAGGCTCCATAAAACTGTTCAATGACAGGAACTGGGATAATAACTTCCAAATGAGTCCTCTTCCATATAACAAGTGGGCCTGGAGGAGAGAAATTGTCCAGGCAGCTGAATGGAGCAGTGTGGTAGGTAAGGCTTGTCAGCTTTTGTATGAGCAGGATGATTATATATGCACGAAATTGGGCATACATACATCTGCTGGAACTTCTATTCTGCAGCACCTGTTTCAGAATGACCACGGTTAGGCACAGTTTCAGGAAAGCATGGGATGACTGAAGCAATTGCTTACTGTTCAGAACCTGTGGAAGGGAGATAGACATGTAATATGAAAAAAAAACAGCAATAATAATTCAGGAAGAAAACTCAAAAAATGTTCATTGTATGAGTATCATAAACTGAATTTAATCAGTATTAAATCCTGAAAGACAACTCGGAAGATTTACTTGCCTTGGATTTGTTAGAAGAGGGAACTGAGTACAATTTTAGTTCTCACGGAAATTATGTTAGATGCAATTACGTGACAATAAGGTGTAAGCATGAGGAATAAAACCCAACAGGACAAGGTCCGTGGATTGAGTTAGAGAGTCGTGAGATGTGACTTAGTTGTGGGTAGAGCAGAACCTGAGACACCAAGTTGTACCATACAGTCAGTTTCAGAGCTAAACTAATTTTCTATAACTCGAGGGTCAATTAATCAGTGTTGTCAGTGTTCTATTTATAATGTTACAGGCATTGAAGTTATTATTATTATTATTGCAACAGTGCGCAATATATTGCACTACTGACAGTTTAGTGAAGCCATTATTTAATGGCAGGGACTGATCCTTGTCTACTGAAAACACAGTAAGTATATTCTTTATTCAACTGTATCAATTCTCGCTGGGAGACACGCCACTGATCTATGGGTTGTTATCGTTGCAGGTTGCACGTTTAGAGAGCATGAATCACAAGCAAGAAGTAGATTGTCACACCTTATTCAGATGAAGAGGTAGAATAGTCCAGAATATTCCATATCGACAGCAAACTGCTCATGTGGAGTAACAGCAGGACACAAAAACAAAGTTGGTGACCTATCAATTCTTAGGGCAGTGTTGGGTAATTGGTTTAATCATCATAAAGTCATTGTTTTCATAGTACACAGAAAGGCAATCAATCATTGTACAGGCTCTTGACCACAGGGAAAATGCTGTCATATTGTGTACCCGTCATTAAGCACTTCTCACCTGTTTGTTCTCTTCTCATTCATTAGCAGACATCGATTTCAAATTATTTCACTTGATATAACTTGTGCCAAATATTTCCGAGCAAAACTTTGGCAATCAATTGCAACCGATACGATACAGTGAAATTGTACCATGACAGAACATTCCTGGAATACATTTTCCCAGAAATACGTCCACACAGTGTCCCGAGTCAGTTACATGCAACATGTCACTAAGTGCATAAAAACGCCACTAATTCAGACACTATGGGAAGGCTCCTTCAGTAGAACTGATTGAAAAAGAGAAATATCTAAATCTAGATATGTTACATTGCACAGAAGATCAGGGTTTGATTATATTTGGCACACAGAAAACAGGGACCAGCTCACAGATATGTTCCCACAACATCAATGGTTTTAGTAACTTACCAGGAACACCAATGATGGCAAGGATAATGTTGTATATTTTAAGAATAATGCCAATTGGTCTATGTATTTTGCCTCGAAAGGAAACGTCATTTCGCTCTGCAAGACCTCACTATCTCTGAATGTAAATTCCCACAACCATTAATGTATACCCTACGGATGTGTACAGGAAGCTTGAGGTTTCTGTACTTTTCAGTTGAGCTTTTCTTTAACTCAATCTGGGCAAACAGGTTGCAACAACCAAGTTAAGTCCCTGTTGTAATGACATAAATTCTCTCCAGAGAAAGCTGTACGCCTTTTCCGCTTTACGTGGGCAAATAGCAAACCACAATCACAGAACGTTCTGCCTCATACAAGAAGTGTCAAATACTTCCAATGAAGGTATTTTCATTAGATTTCATTCGGAAAACACGGAGGCTGAGGCATAGGGTCGAGCAAGCATTCACTTGAAGCAAGGATGGCAATGAAGGACCGGTTTTCTCTATTTCTCTTAATGACCCACATATTTAGCAAGTATTCAATGAAAGATACGCTGGCTGAAACGTGACCGCTCAAGTCAGGTGTCTCACTTCAGTTCTTGGCCCATAATCAGTGAAATTATAAAATGGGCAACGAGAAATACTTCAAAAATAATTAATTATTGATGCAAGCATGTTGCATTTAGCCTGCAATGGTGTTGGTACTAAAACGTTGCGAGGTCTCATTTTATTTCAGTGGTAACTCTACTTGGGTGAATTAATTTTGTAATTGAATTCGAAATATCAACAGGAAGGTTTCAAGGATCCTTTGCTGTACCCTGGGTTGTTTCTACCCTCTTTATCTGAGGTCATTCAGATGTTAACTAATATACTGAATTTGTGAACCGCGATCAGAGATTTATATAATGACGAGCAATGTAACTATGAAGAGCTCATAAAGTCATTGTTTTATAAACTCAACACGTTGCTTATATATAGCGACTTCAAGATAACAAATCATCCCAAGAGTTTGAAAAATACATTCGACAGTACACTTTGACACCGAGCCACACTGGAAGGTAACATAGGGATGAGAAATAGCGTCGGCAAGAGTTAGGTTTTAAGGTGATCCAAAAAATCAAAGACACGTTCTAATTGGTTCATTGACTGAGGGAATGAAATTGAGAGCTGAAGCCATCGGCAACAGTAGAGCGATTAAATTCCGGGATAAAGAATTGGCTAGTACTTGAGAAGCACAATGGTGTCAGAGGGCTTGGGCTTGGAGCAGATTACTGAGATTGAGTTTTGAAGAAGCCTCAGAGTTACCTGGCAACAGAGAAATGTTAAATCGAGTCTTTGATTTATCTGGACTGGATGTTGCTAATCGAAAGCAGGACTTAAATATCAAGAGAACTGGATGTGAGCCAAGCCATGAGCTGCAATTGTTTTAGGTCGTCTCAAGATTATTACGAGCAGATTGTGGGAGGGTAACAAAAATAAGCGAGAATAATACGACCTAGTGATGTAAACCGAATGGATAGGAGTTTCAGGATCAGACAAGTCCAAACATGGGATAGACTTTGACAATGTCGCAGATCGGTGAGCTTCCAAGGGAATAGCGGTAGGGTAGATATATGTTCGTGTGGTCAACCCCTTTCAAAGTTGTCGTTGATCACATAGATACCGAAGGGAGCATGGAGATTGTCGTAATGGAGCAGAGCTTTTGAGGTGGACTGAAGACATTCTTTTCCTTGAATTCTGAATGTCAGACAACAGCATAGCTAACTGAAGGTCGGTGAGGAACAGGGCATGTGGATGAGAGAAGGAATTAGGCGTGCACTGTGCACATGTGGAAACTGAAGCACATTTTTTCTATGACATTACCAAGGCACGGTTTGCAGATGAGAAACTGAATACTGATTGAATTTTTGCAGGCTGCACAGAAACATATCGTGCAGGAGCAGGGAGAGAAGTGATTTCAGCTTGTTTCTAGAGTGCTATTGGAAAATTTATAATGGAAACAAGTGATGGAAGTACAATCCAGGTACATTATAGGGCAAAGGAGTTGAGAGAGGCCGGAGTGTTCCACAATTTAAAATCTGGAACATAGGTCTGCGTAGGATGACGAGGGTTCATTTAATTTTGTCAGTCACCTTCTAAGTCAGTTGTTATAGAAACTGTTCTTGGAATGTCGGAGGTGTGGATGATTCATGGGATTGATTCAAACGTGGACTTCTGGCAAAGGTGTTTGTAATCAATTGCATTATAAAAAAGACATGGAGAGAGTGCCATGGTATCGAGCATTCAATCAATTGAAACAACGAAGATAATGACGAAATAACCTATTCTAATCCAGTTACTGACCCACGCTTTGAATAATTCTACAGTTGCAAATTGATGCCGATTCGCAGAAGCGTTGTCATTGTGTATGCACCAGGGAACAGGTAAATTCAACTCATGCTGGTCACTCTGATTGGTCAAAGATTTAAAAACTTGATGCCCCACGGCCATGTCTAAACCAATCCGAGTCCACTTGGAAGCGATTCAGCAGTCTTATCTCATGCAATACGAATTGTTGTTTTCATCACAATGGGTAATATTGAAAATCTGTCATGTTGACTGCAAGCCAAAAAAATACACTTCAACAGCTTGTTTCTTTTTTTCAGCAACACTTATGCTCTGTTTTGATAAACAACCATGTATTCTTCTCTACAAAGAGGACTGCTTAGAATCACAATGATTGCAAATGAATGCGGTGCCTGCCAATTTGAAGTGTAAGTGGCTGGATTTTGTTTGCCGTGTGTTTGAAATGCGTGCACGATTTTACATTACAGACAACTAACAGCATCTTCGAAGTTTCTAGTCACGATTATTTGACAGCCACATAAAACTACCGAATTCCTATTTACATTTCTATGATCCCTTCACTATTTTGGCAATCCGTCCCATTTCTGCCAATCAGATGTAAATTAACAAGTGATGTTGACCACTTCCTCTTTTTTCATCCAAAAGGACCCAGCACTGAGGAATCATATATCAGGAAGGCAGTGTTTTGCTCCTCACCCTCATTCCCGCTGTCATGCCTTGTTCCACAAGAGATGTGCTACCGAGGCCCGCAGGTGAAACATGAGGTATCTCCATTCCTTTTGCCTCTTATTTCCTACTATGAAACAATGATTGCAAAGTTATAAAAACGACATGTTGTTTTTGTGTAACTTCCAGGGATCCAACTTTTGTACCGCATAATGCTGGGTACAATCCTTCGTTTCCAGACCATTAGAAATCCTCACAAGCCAAATTAAGCTTATGTCCACTTTCACTAGAATGCCATTGATAACTTCCGTCTCCTCCATTGAATCTGGTGTCTATTCACTTTCCACAACTCCTTGTTCAGCATCAGGCAGGAATTTGCTTGAGCTGAAACTTGGTCAAAATGTAGTTTTGATTCTGACATACACCAAGTGTAACCACGATGGCAAATACCATAACTGCTGTGGGTGATAAGTAGTACGTACAAACCATAAGTGTCCCGATTCCAACATTTGAAATCTTTTTCTGGATAAATATGCAAAGCCCTCTCTTCTGTCGTCGTGATTGGAAGATGTTTGTCCACCCCATCTAATCATTTTGCCCCGGAGTCACTGCGTATTTCAGCAATCTCCCGCAGGCATAAATGGCTGTGTGCAGTCTCCACACTTATCTCCACTCCTGTAGTAAAACATTATTCCTAATGCATAACTCCTCCTACAGTATCGTCTACATACATTCTGCAAGGAACTGCACCGAGGAGATACTGAATTCCAGCATTACATCCTCCTATCTCTCTTTCTTCCTTCACAAAACAAACATCTACATCTTTACAGCTAACTCGATGCTTAACACTCCAAAACCTTTTCCAGCTATTGTTTGGTTTTGGCTTGTTAGTGTTCTGAGAAGACTGTCTGAAGCATGTGCAGAGAGCAGTGTTGGTGAAAGTTTTCAAGATTGTAGCATGTTCCCAGTTCAGTGGAGGACTACGTTTTCGCACCTTGATAATCTGCGATATGGTTTAACTCGAAAGAGATTCTCTCTTGCCCTAAACTAAACCAACATTTCTTCATCTATCCGGGCACATCCAGTCTTTAAAGGTACACTGATCTTTACACAGCACTAAAATTCAGTTGCTTTGCCAGCACAGTGAGATTAGGCACAGATGGGAAATGTATAAGAATTCTTAAACTGAAGTACAAAGCAACTTTATTTTCTGGACCACGAGACACAGACACAGGGTAAAACAAGTACCCAGAAACAAGAAGCAGCATCAAGAAAAGGAACAAGAAATTGGTGTTCAAGCGAGAAAACGTTAATCATCTCAATTTGTTCAGGGAAAAAATTGACACGGAGCAAACAAAGAAAGCTTTGAGGCAGCTAACACCAATGTCGTGCTGGAATGTAGTACCCCCAACCCAACACCGTCACCTCACCTTCCCACCTCCACCACGCCGCTACGACTACCACCACAATAGTTCCACTGGAACACACTAACCACCAATTCATTTAATTTAAGTGCTACAGATTTGGATTGGCAGGCGATTTATTGAACGAAAACCACATCTGATTGGATAACTCAAAGCAGAATGGTTTCCCTTCTTTGCACCGCAGGAACTCTCTGCTATTGCAAAATCCATCCATGTGGGAATGCAAATATAACAACCAGCCTATGTTCTCCACCAAAATCCGGCTTCATAATCTGCCCACGTGCCTCCTCCACAGTCACCTCCAATAGCAAAACTCAGAAGCTCATTTATTGTAACTCACAAACTTTGAGAGATCCGTTGAGAAAGCTTGTCTGATTTCTTCAATTACCCATCTTCCAATAGGTCACTCTTGCCATGATGTCTTCTGATGTTCTGTTCCTGGCTTGCGTCCATCAAGCTCTGCAAATTAGTGACACCTGCCTCCTGGTCCTTCAACCCTATTGTACTAAGTTGATCACGGAGCCATTTCCATTTGTGTCTCCCATTCATGTTGATACCGCTAAAGCTGCCCCGCTCGTTGGGTGCTATGACAGCACTCTCAATTCAAAAAAAAACATTACCAACCCTCTCCATCAAACACACCGTCTGACCTGACAAACTATTGTCACACCTCCAAAATCGCTTCCATTCTCATAGTCCTCAAATGTGTTGTAATCTTCCAAATCTGTGAACAGCTCTCTGAACAGTTCATGTTTATTTCCGTGGATTCAGTTATTGCCAGCAGACAGAATTTGAGCACCGCTTTTGAAGGACACAAATGACCTGACTTCTGAAAGAAAGGCTTTGCTAACCTAAATCTCCTCATTCTTCTCCAGCTGCAGACTTGAGGAAAATTGGCCACAATATTCTCTAACATTACATCCCCTCCTTTCGGTAGGTAGAGCAGAATTTCACTTGCCTTGTTCCACTCGTTTTGACATATATTGGCTAGAGAGCAACCTGCAAAGGATTGCCTGTCCATTTCTACGCAGTTGGCTCTTGCCCTTCAATTAATGTAGACTTACCCTGTGCACCTCCCACCGTACCCCCACCTCTCCCACGCTGGCTATCTGTCATCTGCATGCTGCAGTTCGATGCTATCAAGCCCAGTTACAGGAACTCAGTTCCTCAAGAACTGTCAACATGCATGAAAAACTGGCTAACAACCTGGCTTGTGTTTGTTACTGCAGGTAACTTTCGTGCTATATGAATGACTGGCAATGCCCATCTCCAGCAACAGACGACCCCACGATCTCCCAATTCTGTAACTCAAAGCACCAACATTCTCGACAAAAACAGAATTACCTGGAAAAACTCAGCAGGTCTGGCAGCATTGGCGGAGAAGAAATGAGTTGACGTTTCGAGTCCTCATGACCCTTCGACAGAACTTGATTTCGAGTCCAAGAAAGAGTTGAAATATAAGCTGGTTTAAGGTGTGTGTGGGGGTTGGGGGGGGGGGGAGAGATAGAGAGAGAGAGAGGTGATTGTGTAGACAAACAAGCAGTGATAGAAGCAGATCATCAAAAGATGTCAGCAACAACGGTACAAAAGAACACATAGGTGTTAAAGTTAAAGTTGGTGATATTATCTAAACGAATGTGCTAATTAAGAATGGATGGTAGGGCACTCAAGGTACAGCTCTAGTGGGGGTGGGGGGAGCATAAAAGATTTTAAAATATTTAAAAATAATGGAAATAGGTGGGAAAAGAAAAATCTATAATATTGTCAATTCACAGGGTAAGTCTACATTCATTGAAGGGCAACAGCCAACTGCGTAGAAATGGACAGGCAATCCTTTGCAGGTTGCTCTCAAGCCAATATATGTCAAAACGAGTGGAACAAGGCAAGTGAAATTCTGCTCTACCTACCGAAAGGAGGGGACGCATTGTTAGAGAATGTTGTGGCCAATTTTCAGTGTCTGGCGCACTGACCTCTACCTCGCGGATGCTGAGCGTCAACTCGCAGACACTTCCTCCTACCTCTCCCTGGACCATGACCCCACCACTGAACATCAAGCCATTGTTTCCAGGACTGTCACTGACCTCATCTCCTCTGGGGATCTCCCTCCCACAGCTTCCAAACTGATAGTCGCCCAACCTCGGACGGCCCACTTCTATCTCCTACCCAAAATCCACAAACAGAACTGCCCCGGTAGACCAATTGTCTCAGCTTGCTCCTGCCCCACAGAACTCATTTCTCGTTATCTTGACACCCTTCTCTCTCCTCTTGTCCAATCCCTTCCCACCTACATCCGTGATTCCTCTGACACCTTACGTCACATCAACAATTTCCAGTTCCCTGGCTCCAACCGCTTCCTCTTCACCATGGACGTCCAATCCCTCTACACCCCCATCCCCCACCAGGATGGTCTGAGGGCCCTTAGCTTCTTCCTCGAACAGAGGCCCGAACAATCCCCATCCACCACTACTCTCCTCCGTCTGGCTGAACTTGTTCTCACGTTGAACAATTTCTCCTTCAACTCCTCTCACTTTCTCCAAATAAAAGGTGTCGCTATGGGTACCCGCATGGGCCCCAACTATGCCTGTCTCTTTATGGGATATGTGGAGCATTCCTTGTTGCAGTCCTACTCCGGCCCCCTTCCACAACTTTTTCTCTGATGATTACTTCGGTGCCGCTTCATGCTCTCATCGGGACTTGGAAAAATGTATTAATTTTGCTTCCAATCTCCACCCCTCCATCATTTTCACGTGGTCCATCTCTGACACTTCCCTTCCCTTCCTTGACCTCTCTGTCTCAATCTCTGGTGATAGACTGTCCACCAATATCCATTACAAACCCACCGACTCCCACAGCTACCTCAAATACATCTCCTCACACCCCGCTTCCTGTAAGGACTCCATCCCATTCTCCCAGTTCCTTCGCCTTCGTCGCATCTGTTCCGATGATGCTACCTTCAAAAATGGTACCTCTGACATGTCCTCCTTCTTCCTTAACCGAGGTTTTCCACCGACGGTCGTTGACAGGGCCCTCAACCGTGTCCGGCCCAACTCCCGCGCATCCACCCTCATGCCTTCTCCTCCCTCCCTGAAACATGATAGGGTCCCCCTTGTCCTCACTTATCACCCCACCAGCCTCCGCATTCAAAGGATCATCCTCCGCCATTTCCGCCAACTCCAGCATGATGCCACCACCAAACACAACTTCCCTTCACCCCCCTTATCGGCATTCCGTAGGGATCGCTCCCTCCAGGACACCCTGGTCCACTCCTCCATCACCCCCTACTCCTCAACCCCCTCCTATGGCACCACCCCATGCCCACGCAAAAGATGTAACACCTGCCCCTTCACTTCCTCTCTCCTCACCGTCCAAGGGCCCTAACACTCCTTTCAAGTGAAGCAGCATTTCACTTGCATTTCCCCCAACTTAGTCTACTGCATTCTTTGCTCCCAATGTGGTCTCCTCTACATTGGAGAGACCAAACGTAAACTGGGCGACCGCTTTGCAGAACACCTGTGGTCTGTCCGCAAGAATGACCCAAACCTCCCTGTCGCTTGCCATTTTAACACTCCACCCTGCTCTCTTGCCCACATGTCTGTCCTTGGCTTACTGCATTGTTCCAGTGAAGCCCAACGCAAACTGGATGAACAACACCTCATCTTCCGACTAGGCACCTTACAGCCTTCCGGTCTGAATATTGAATTCAACAACTTTAGGTCGTGAGCTCCCTCCCCCATCCCCACCCCCTTTCTGTTTCCCCCTTTTTCCTTTTTTTTTCCCCTATAAATTTTATAGATTTTTCTTTTCCCACCTATTTCCAATATTTTTAAATATTTTAAAATCTTTTATGCTCCCCCCACCCCCACTAGATCTGTACGTTGAGTGCCCTACCATCCATTCTTAATTAGCACATTCGTTTAGATAATATCACCAACTTTAACTTTAACACCTATGTGTTCTTTTGTACCATTGTTGCTGACATATTTTGATGATCTGCTTCTATCACTGCTTGTTTGTCTACACAAGCACCTCTCTCTCTCTCTATCTCTCCGCCCCCCCCCCCCCCCCCCCCCCACCACCACACACACACACACCTTAAACCAGCTTGTATTTGAACTCTTTCTTGGACTCAAAATCAAGTTCTGTCGAAGGGTCATGAGAACTCGAAACGTCAACTCTTTTCTTCTCCGCCGATGCTGCCAGACCTGCTGAGTTTTTCCAGGTAATTCTGTTTTTGTTTTGGATGTTCAGCATCCGCAGTTTTCTTTGTTTTTACCAACATTCTCGAGCTTATCATTAAAAATAACCTTAGCTGAGCTTGTGATGTGCATCGTTCCTCTATGGGGTCAGGCTGGAGAATGGGAACTCTGCAGGTATTGACCCACGGCTTGACTTCAAAATGCTTGCTCACCACACAAATGTCACATATCAGGAGCGTGATTAAATAAAATCTATACATGGATGAATGCTGCTCCAATAATATTGAGTAATGGAATACCACAGAGGGAAAAAAAAAACTGTTAGTTCGACAACCCATCGATGGCCTGAAGCAGTCAATTCTTCCAAAACCATCGCACAGTAACAGCAGTGTGAGCCAACTAGAAGAAGCGCTGCAGCAATTCACCAATTGTCTATCGACGACATCTTCCAGACCCACCATTTCTCCATCATAGAACAACGAGGGCAACAGATGCTTAGAAAACAATACCAGCAATTATCTTCCAAGAGACACAGAAGCTAACTTCGAAATGCACTGTCAGGCCATCACTGTCGCTATCGTTGTGAAATGATTATGTTGCCTTCTGTAAATAATACTTTCGCTGTCCCGAAACTACATAGAATTCTGCGGCTCAAGAATGCGGCTGAAAACCTATAAATAATTGCCTCTCACCACACAGACTGAACATCAGAACCCCCGTATGCTCCTACATCCTACAGTTAATAACAGAAACAAAATCTTTGAGCTGCTGCTAGCGCATGAGCACTGAACCGTTGAGTTGCAATCGAACAGCAGACCCACGCACATCATGCTCCAAAAATCATAATGATGGACATGGTGCATGTCCGAGCACATCACATACATTCTCTCAGAATAGAGAAATACGTAGATGTATTTGATACTGAAGGAATTATGCATATCTGGCTCAAAACGTTATCTCCGTTTCAATCTCTACATGGGCATCCACGTCTGCAGTGTCAGTATTTCAAGCATTTTATGTTTTAATATCAAAAATCTTATCACAGTCGACCTGAGAATGGGCAATAGAACTTGAATCACACAGTCATTATCAATACATCAAATGCTGAATATAAGAAACGGAATGATGGAGCGGTTCCAAGCATATTCCACATGGTCTATCAGCCAAATGATTATGGTGCAGATTGTTTTTTAATAGCAGCCTCAGAGCAGAGGTGATGCAGCAGTTCTAAGGATGTGACATTTTGAATTTAGTTACCTTTATATTATAGCAGCTGAATGGTCACCACACTATATAGAGCATAAGAAGTTCACAGTGCAGAGACCAGTATATCTAAGGACAGAGGAAGGCACTGTAAACTTCATAATTATATACATCAATTTAAAATGTCAGACAACATAGGATATAGTAAAATATACAGAGTGCAATGATTGAGCAACCAAAGTTGAGTGCAGGAAAGGATAAGCTACATTCAGGCACAGGGGGCAACGCAGTCATATGCAAAGAAGAAGGTTTTAAAATCTGAAACCGAACATCGATAAATACCAGGCGCAAGCCTATGAAATGCAGATTCAGAAAGAAGGCAATGCTGTACCAGAAACTCAATGATACAGGAATAAGAGCACAACCAATTAGAGACATACATTCAAGGATATTGAATCATTCATTCTTGCATTCAGAGTAAGGTGCACTTGGATTAAGAGTCAGATTCGCAGACACACATTGTCATTCCCAGAGTAATACAGAGCCAGACACATCCGGATTCAAGACGAAATATCGAATTAGGCATGCCACGATGCAGAATAAGCCAGATTTAGAAAGACGTCAGCAAGCAAAACATGTTCAAGCACAGTGCCTGATACACCTGTACAAGGCCAAAAGAACAGTGATATCGACTCAGAAATAGAGGGGCGCAGTGACCTGCTGTGGACGGATAATAGGAAATCGTATATATACACAGCACCTTTGACAGAGTGAAAAGGCCCAAGGCACATCATTGGCACATTCTCTTGTTTAAAGGCACATAACCAAATAAATGCTTAATTAAACTGTTTCAAGGGTGGAAACAGAACTGAAAGGTGAAGTGTAGACAGGTAATTCTAGACATTGGAGCGAAGGCAACTAGAAGCAGAGTCAATATTTGTGGGCCAATTAGAATCGTTAATGAACAAGGGGTCAGTATTAGAGGAGGACAGACACATCATAAATTGATGGGGTTGGCAGAGATTATAAATGTATGGGGTGACGAAACTTTGAGAGTTTTTGGAAATATGTAATTACATTATACGTCCATGTAATTGAGCCAGTAAAGCGGTAATAGTTGCAAGGACTTGCTGCAATTTAAGCCATGGGAAGCAGAGTTATTGATGACCTGATTTTATATCGGAGTCAGATCCATAGAATGTGGTGAAAACCTTTTTTTGTTATGTGTACGGGCGTGTGTGTCTCTTGTGGAGTCTCACTTAAGATCGGAAACGTAATTAGAATGAATCACAATGTCAAGCGATGTACTATAGGAACAATTTGATTGAACATTGTACAGTGATAATTTTAAAATCATAGTGATATCGCAATAATAACTGATAATATGAAACGATATAAGCAAATAAGAAAAGATGAGTGCAACTTCATTGAAAGGGAAAAGGAGGTCAAATGGCATGAAAATAAAGCGTTTTTTTGCCCCTAAGCACAAACAATGGGCCTGTACAGTGACAGTTCTCCAAAAAGGCAAATCCTAAATTAATCTGTTCCAGGACAAGGTCCTAAATTGTGAAGCTTCTCACTCAGTGCACACATAATCAAGTTTCTGAATGGCCTTACACCGGGGTGTATCATGGGGTCAAGAATTTTCCCCACCACCGACGTCAGGCTGACTGGTCTATAATTCCCTGTTTTCTCTCTACCTCCATTTTTAAATAGTGGGGTTACGTTAGATACCCTAGAATCTGTAGGAACTGTTCCAGAGTCTATAGAATCTCCGAAGGTGACCACCAATGCATCCATTATTTCTAAGGCCTCTTCCGTAAGTACTCTGGGATGTAGATTATCAGGCTCTGGTGATTTATCGGTCTTCAATTCTATCAATTTCTCCAACAAAATTTCCCTAACCATCCTGATTCTTTCAGTTCCTCCCGTTCACTAAATCCTTTGTTTCCCAATAGTTCCATTATGTTATTTGTGTCCTCCTTTGTTAAGACATAACCAAGCTATATAGTTCATTGGTCGGCCACTTCTTTGTTTCCCATTATAAATTCCCCTGTTTTTGACTATCAGGGGCCGACATTTGTCATCACACATTTTGTTCTCTGCATATAACAATAGAAACTTTTACAGTCAGTTTTTGTATTCCCCACAAGCTTACTCTCGTACGCTGTTTTCCCCTTCTTAATCAATCCATTGCTGCTTCTATGCTGAATTCTAAACTGCTCCCAATCCTCAGGTCTGTTGTTTCTCTGGCCAATTTGCATGCTTTTTCCTTATAAGTAATACTAAATCTAATTTCACTTGTAAGCCATGGGTTGGCCACATTTCCTATTTTACTTCTGCGCACAACAGAAATAAACAATTGTTGCAGTTCACACACGTGCTCTTTGAACGTTTGCCATTGCTTATCCACCATCATCCCTTTAAGTAACGTTTCCCAATCCATCATAGCCAACTCGCACCTCAGACCATTGTAGTTTCCTTTATTAAGATTAGGGGACCTAGTGTCGGAATCAATTACATCACTCTGCATTTTGAAAATGAATTCAATCTTATTAAAGCCTGAGCTTTTATTAGAGCTGAGAAATAGCAGCGAATTGACAGGTTTAAAGCTATGGCATTTGGGGGATGTGGGGGCAAGGAGAGAACAGAATGGAACTGGCGGTGTTATTACATGACAAAAGGGATGATGGTTCAAGACAAAAGCACAGCATCTCCATTGCAATTGGTGGGTGGGGGGCAATGTTGAGGGTGGGTGCGGGTGGGTGGTGTTGGTGATGGTTGGAGACATAGCGTGGTCCGTGACTCAGGAATACAGTTTGTGGTCGGGTTAAGGATAAAGGCTGTGATTCGGCTGGAAGCTATGAAGGCAACATCCCTGATTAACTGATGCCTCCCTGGAGCATTTCTCCTGACTGCACTGGGTCCGAGAGATGTCACGTTCTGTCAGGACGGGGGGACAAGATTGGCACATTAAGACCAGGCAAGCCTGGGCAGAGATTGCTGAGGAGTTGAGCAGGAATTGAGCATGTGGTTGCAGTGAGACAAAAAGATCAATACCCTGATGCAATCTTCAAAGCTGACTGCAGCAAACAGTGTTCAAGATGCAGTCTTATTTATGACTACGCATGTTCAGGAAGAAGCGTTGACTGTCAGAGACATGTGAACCTCTCTGTGGAAGGCCTTGGTCAGTCAGAGTTGACTACTGCTCTGCCGAGACTGAGTGGCCACATGCAGGAGGCATTTCCGTGGTGTCATGATGGACAGCCAGGCTGAAAGCATCATAAACTAACGTCTATCTTTGCTGGATGAATAACCATTGAGATGCATGTGCTTGTAGAAGAGAGCCCATGATGTCAGGGAAGGAACCACTAAGAGTGCTGACATCCAGATCTTGCCATCCTTACACTAATGGAAGATGAGGTGCTGCAGCGGGGAGGACTGACCGCAGGGCGGATGGTTGGTGGAGAACGTGTTGGAATAAGAACAGAATAACTACGAGCAGGCGTAGGGTATTCTGCCCCTCAAGCCTTCTCCGTCATTTGATAAGATGATGGCTGATCTGATTCTAGCTGATCTGATTCTAGCTGATCTGATTCTGGCTGATCTGAATCTGACCTCAACTCCGCTTTCTTGCCGGTCTGCCGTAGCCCTTGATTATCTTGTCAGTCAAAAATCTATCTTAACTCAGCCTTGAATGTATTCAATGACCCAGCCTCCATTCGCCTCATGGGAAGGTAATTCCAAAGATTATGTAAATTTCTTCTCATCTCGATCTTAAATGGGAGACCCCATTTTCTTTTTTTTTACATTTCCCTTAGTTCTAATTATACAGGAAGAAAGATCCACTCCGCATACACCCTGTCAAATCCCCTCAGGAACTTATATTTTCAATAAGATCACCTCTCAGCCTCCTGAACACCAATGGGTATAGGTCAGAAATGCCCAACTTCTCACCATAAAATAAACCCCTTCATCCCAGAGATCAGTCGAGTGAACCTTCTCTGAACTGGTTCTAAAGCAGTAATACCCTTACGTAAATAGACCAAAACTGTATAGTTTACACGAGATGCTGCCTGCCTAAGGCCCTGTACATCTGCAGCAAAATTTCCCTATTTTTACATAGCATTCCCCATGCAATATAAACATATGAAAGAGGAGCAGGAACCAGCCATTCAGCCTTTCGAGCCCTCTCTGCCATTCACTGAGATCATGGTTAACCTTCCATGTCAAACATATTTCCTTCTATTAATCCCATGTTCCATGAGGTTTTCAACGTGTAGAAATCTGTAAATCTCAGTCTTGAATATACAAAATGACTCAGCCTCCACAGCCCTCTGGGGCAGTGATTTCCAAAATGTATCACCCTCTGAGTGAAGAGATTCCTCCACATCTCAGTCCTAAATGGCCAGTCCCTTATCCTGAGACTGTGCCCCCTGGTTCTAGGCACCCCCAACATTCGGTAACGTCCTACTTGCATCTACACTCTCAATCCCTGTAAGAATTTTGAATGCTTGAATGAGATCACCTCTCAATGTTCTAAACGCATGGCTCCAGGAATTATTTAAGTGGAACCTTCATTGCACTCAGTCTAAAACAAGTTTATCTTTCCTTAGGTAAGAAGACAAAAACGGCAAAGAATGCTACTGTTGCTGTCTCACCAAGGCTGTGAGACATCTTTGTTCCTATGCTCAAATCCACTTGTAATATAAGCCAACATATCCTTTAACTTTTTAACTGTTTGCTGTACATTCATGTTAGCGTTAAGTGACTCATAAACAAGGACATTTAAATATCTTTGAAGATCAAAGCTTCCCAGTCTCTCGCCATTTAACAAATGGTTTGAATTTGTCATTTCCTGCCAATGTGGATAACCTCACATTTCTCAAAATTTCATTCCATCTGCCAAATTTTGGCCATTTTCTTATCCTCTCCAGGTCCCCCTGAAGCATAGTTGCGACTCACACATCCACCTAATTTCCTGTCACCTACAAACTTGTAAATGACATTTAATGCTCACATCCAAATCTTTGATTTAGGTTGTGAAAATCTGCGGTAGTGATCATTGCGCTACCTCACTGTACCATATCCACGGGTCTCCCCTTATCTGTTATGCTGACTGCATCCTCAAAAAACCACAACTGGTATGTTAAACATAATTTCCCTTCCATACATCCATGTTGAATCTGCCAAATGCTACCATTATTTTCTAAGTGTTCTATTATCGGATCCTTTATTGTAGAATCCAGCATTTTATGTCAGGCTAACAGATGTCTGGTTCCCAATGTATACTCTCCCTCCTTTCATAAACAATGGGGTTACATTTTCTACCTTCCAATCTGCAGGAACCGTTCCAGAGCCTATGGAATTTTGAAATATGATCCGCAAAGCATCTACTATCTCTGTAGCCACTTCTTTCAACACTCTGGGATGACAATCATCAGGTTCAGGGGCTTAATCTACTTAAAGTCCCATTCATTTCGCTAATACTTTTTTAAAACAAGTATTAATATTTTGTTGTTCCTCATTTACACTTTTCCCTTGAATCTCCTCTACTTTTGAGCGATTTTTAATATTTTTCTCTGTGAAGACAGACCAAAAGTATTTGTTTAATTTCTCTGCCATTTCCTTTTTCTGCATTGTAAATTTTCCTGACGTTGCTTGAAATGGACCCATATTTATTTTTACTAATATTTTCTTTCTTATATATCTATAGAAGCATTTGCAATCAGATTTTGTGTTTCTTGCTATTTTACTCTCATGCTGTATATTTCCATTCTTAATCCCTTTCTATGTCCTCCTCTGCAGATTGCTAAAATGCATCCAATTCTCAGGCTTTCCTTCTTTTGGTAACTTTATACATCTGTTCCCTTCATCGAATACAATTCTTGATTTTGCGTTTTGAAACATTGGTTACTGGGTTTTTTGCATCAAAAGAATGTATTTCTTTTGTAAACACGTCACATTTCAAAGCCTTGAATGTTAGCTGGGGGTAAAAGCACTTTTAAGTAAAAGCACGATTCGCACTCAGGATCTTCTGTTTACCAGACAGTTGTTTCAGCCGCTCAGCCATAACATCCATATGAACGCCAGCATAACAATTGTATTCTTAATCTCTTGCTCCACTGCATGCCGACTTTTAGTGATTCATAGGCAGGGGCGCCCCCTTCCCTGAGGACCATACAGTCTGCAGTCTTTTTCCAATCATTTAAGATACATGTGATTTACACAGATATTTGAGGCCCCAGCACTGACCCCTGTGTCATTCTACTCGTACCAGTTTGGCAAACCAGAAATGACCTTTTAGCCCGACTCCCTGTTTGCTGTTAGCTAATCAATCATCTATGCATACTAATATGCTACCACCTACATGACGAATTTTTATCTTGTTATCTTTGTAATACATTTGATGTGACACCTTTTCAAATTACTTTTGGAAATCCAAGTGCACCAAATCTACAGATTCTCCTTCATCACTTTTCATGTTACTTCCTCAAAAAAATCTAATACATTAGCCATGTATGATTTCCAATCCGCTGGAACTTCCGTGAATCTAGGGAATTTTGGAAGATCACAATCAATGCAACTACTCTGTCTGCAGTCACTTGATCTAAGATCCTATGATGAAAGCCATCACGGGACTTGTTAACCTTTTGTTCTAATAGTTGCCCTAATACCTTTTCCCTCATAACTCTGATTGTTTTAAGTTCCTGCTTCCTTTTTATCTCTTGATTTTCAAGTGTTTTATGGATGCTTCTTGTGTCTTCTACAGTGAAGACAGAAACAAAACACCTCTGCAAAGATTGTGCCATTTCATCATTTCCATTATTAATTTCCCACCGTCACCCTCTCAGGGACCTATGTACAGTTTAGATCTCGTTTCCTATATATATTTTTAGAGAACCACTAAGAACCTTTGTACATTTAACTGGCGTTCTCTCATATTCTGCTGATTATACACACCTTTACTATGGTGTAATTATTTAATCCAGTCTCATTGAACATTCCCAAGTCTCCAATAGCCGTTCTGTGGTTAGCACTAGAACAGATTCACTAAGAAATTGTCTTGAATACACTCTATGAACTCATCTTTCAAACAACTTTTGCCATTCCGCTTGATGCAATATTTATGAAGATTAAAATAACCCGCGGTTATTGCAGCACCTTTCTTACAGGCGCCCATTATTTTTTCCTGTGTATTTTGTCCGAAAGTGTGAAGGTATTAGGGACCTATAAACTACCCCCACATGGACTGTGGCCGTTCAAGAAGGCATCTCACCACAACTTTTCAAAGGACAATTAGGGATGGATAATAAATGTTGGCCTAGCCAGAGATGCGTAGATCCCAAGAATGAATAAAAAAGTGACATTTTACCTTTGCTAAGTCTTATTTCTATACAAACTAATTCTACATCTTGATCTTCTGAACTAAGGTAATCTCTGACTACTGTACTCATGTCATCAGCTATTAACAGAGCAGCCCAACCGCATTTTCCTAGCTTCAGCCATCTAATCCCTGTTCTCTTTTTCGCAAATAATTGCCCTCAGTGACCGGAGACAGCCACCCAACTCTGAGGAGGAGGGGTGACCTCGCTATATTCCCCTACACCCGAGATACAAAGATCTTTGGGGTTGTCATCCCATAGCCTAGTGGTCAGAGAGAGAAATAACATGAATTCAATTAAATTTTATTTTTATTCATAGCTAACACTTATAATAATGGACAGGGTTTTTAATACTCGCAACAATGCTCAAAATGTATTGTTCAATATTAAGTTATTCTAAACACAATCTGACGCAGTATGGTAATTACTCCAGTTTCTGTATTTTACAGTCAGCTTTCCTCAGAGCTACAGACCGTCGTTCCACTTCTGTATCTCCGAATATTTGGTGTTGCCGGTCCTGATCTGTCACTGAGCGATTAAAAACAGAGGCAAGATCCTCAGTACAAGAATCTGTCACATCAGTACCCCATGGGTTGCGGGATGGGGGAGGGTTCGATAGAGAAAAAATAACAGGAATCAGAATAAATTTGCCGTTTTTTTCATGGAACGTAACTAATTAAAATAATAATATAGATTGTGGAATATTCAAGAAACACAACTTCAAAGCAAAAAAAACTATAATTAATACTATCGACGTGAAATATAAAGGAATATTCTGTAAATAGTCAGCCTGTGGGACAGTATATGTGAAGGGAGAAAAAAAACCCAGAGTCCCGTAGGCGGGCGCATGCCTGACCCAAGCAGGCATGAAATCGCGCGAGATGATGTCGGACGAGCGTCCTGACGTCATCGCGCACTCGTGCGACATTTCGCTTGGCGGGCAGGCACAAACGTTGAAGAGATCCCGTGGACAAAAAAAGCGGGAAATTAAACCCATTAACGTCCCAATTGTCAGCGGGTTTCCGTGGCCCATCCAACCTTACGTTGGGGGACCAACCAATCGACCAGGCGACCTTTAGATTCTTGATGAAACATCATCCAAGGGAGGGATGAAATCTCCATTAGGATTTGCAATAAAAATAAATATCTTGGGACTTTTTCTGTGAGATCTGCTTTCAGGTGCTTGATTGTGCAGCATGGACAGTTTTGCAGCAGCTTTTGTGCTTTATTTTATTATTTGGAGGTCTGCAGCTCTCTGAGGCATCTGTCTGCCTTCACGGAACTCACTGGAAGCGCTCACCAGCACTTACAGTGACGTCGGTGCAGCACTCCGCGCGCCCCCCACCCCCCTCCCAGCGGCAGTGCTGAGCTGTTCCCCGGGTACGCTTCACACTGGCTGGCTCTCAATTGGCCAAGCAGCGTAAGATCATGGTCGTAGGGCTGAACGGGCAGAAGCGCATTTCACTTCCGCTCCCAGGCTCCCCGATCGTGCACAAGACAAGGGAAAAAATCAGGCCAGTGTAAGTGCACCGATTATTAACATGACAAAATTGGTGACAGTACAAAACAAATCACAGGACTCGGCACCTTAAACCCGTGTCACTCGTATGCGGACATGGAGGGAGGATAATAAAGGAATGGAGTTTGTGATGGGGAGAAAGATAATGGCTGTGAGAATAGCACACAGTGTTAGGCTTACAGCCTTATATGTGACTAAGTATAAAAGTGAACTTGGTCAATAGGGCTTACCCACCCAGCCACTGGAATTCCCATGGAGAAGCATTGGCTGTCAAAAGCATGTCAGCTTCTCTGTGGAGAGACCCCGTCAGTGAGAGTTGACTCCTGTGCTGTCGTGATTCAGTGGGTGCAAGCGGGAAACATCCCTGTGGCTGCAAGATGGACAGCCAGGCTGTCACCAGCGAAGCCTCGTGCATGCCTTTGATGGGTGAGTAACAAAGGAAATTTACGTGCCTGTAGAAGAGAGCACGCAATTTCGGGGAATAATCCAAGATGTGTGGCTACTTTCAGATCCAGTCAACCTTAAACCAATGGAAGATGAAATGCTGGAGCTGGGAGATTGGAATCGGGGAGGGCAATCACTGACGGTGAGATGGCTGTGGAGCTGAGAGAGTGAATGGTGCAATGTAAGGACACAGGAGAGCCTTGGAGACTACAAAACATAGAGATCATGTATCAGTCCCTAGTCACATGGAGTAGTATGAAGGAAATATTGGAATGTGCATTGCCTTAAAATCACTCTCCTCCCTCTTACAACTCAAGGGCTGTGATTGGGGGACAGCCGTACACCTCTGAGGAGGAGGGGAAGACCTCTGGGTGCACCGTCACATTATTCTGCCACACCCTCGGCACAAAAATCTGTTGGATGACACCTCATAGACTGGGGATTAGAGAGAGAGAAATAAGAGGAGGCAGAGGAAATGCAGTTTTATTTATATTAATAACATAATCACTGACATTAATAATAATGGACAGTGTTTATTTATTTTTCTAATAACACTGCTGAAAATGTATTGTTAGACATTCAGTTAATATCAACATAATCTCACACAGTTTGGTACTTATCTGAATCTCTGGATTTTACAGTCCAAGTTCCTTGGAGTCACAGACACTAGTTTCACTCCTGAGTCTCCCAGTCGATTAAAGCACAGGTCCAGATCTGTCAGTGACTGGTTTGTACTGAGAGCAGAGGCAAGATCCTTGGCTCAAGAATCTGTGAGATTGTTACTCTGCAGGCTGGAGATAAGGGAGAGAAATCAAACAGGAGTCAGGTTAAATCTCCGTTGTCTGAGGGAACACTATTAATGACAATAGTAATGTACTGTGTGAGACAGTCTATTATATAAAGGGAAAATACTATTGATGATGAAAATCTGAAACATAAATAGAAAGTGCTGGAAATACTCAGCAAGTCAGACACTATATGTGAAGAAGGAATTAGAGATAATAGTTTGAATTTTAAGCTCACCCGCCAGTGGCATTTTAAGCAATGAGCAATGAGTAAGAGTAAAATTTTTCGGCTGGGCTTCCCACCAGCAGGAACCTCTCAGCGATTGACGCTGGGGTGGGTGGGGCCACAGACGGGCCACCCACCCTAGCCCCAGTTGAGGCCCTAAAGCGGCCAGTTATTGATCACCTGAGGGAAGTTTCCCACCCAGCCCCAATTTTTAGGTTGGCAGGAGGGTTTCCTGCGTCTGGTGGAAGCCCAAAAAGAACCGGGTTGAGGAAGGGGAGGGGGCGGGGAGGTTTCTCCATCAGAAGCCCCCTTTTAACGACAGGCATCCCTCATATCCCCCACATCCAGCTGCCCCACCAAGGTCCAGTGGACGCAGGAACCCCATCCATCCGTCAGTCCACCTCTTCCCTGACACCCCAATCGCCTACTGTCCAGCCCCCACGCCTTTCTTATCCTCCCAATCCTGAGACCACCAAAACCTACTTTTTTCTGGACTCCCAGTACTTAGTCTCTGGGGAGTGCATACAGGCTCAGTCCTGTACGCAGCAGCTTCAGGCACTGCATGAACTTGTGAACTGCCGGCCAATCTGATAGTCTGGCAGGTCTCAGAGGCAGGACCTCCTCCCAAACAGGGTTGAAAAACTGAACCCTCAGGATAAATGTCTGATGCTGTACCGACTGAGCTACCCAGGCTTCCTTTCAACTGCTTCCCACAGCCGCCTTCACTGTCCACCAAGAGGCATTACAAACTTTTGTATTTTTTTTTTGGTAATTCTGTTTTTTTTTTAATTCATATTGCCGGCATTCATGCTACTCTGCTTTACATCCTGAAAGGATGGCGAAATCAGGATCAATCGGGATTTAAATAGAACTAATTTACAGCGTGATTGGGAAAAGCTGGATTGTGGAACATAATTGACAGATCTCTCAGTGCTGATTTACGACAGAGTAAAGTTCAATCAACACTGCCTCGTCAAACGATCACGTGGCCAGGAACAGCACGGCATTATGTATAACTTAAAGCTCCATCTACATTAACCCATCAAACAACTGAAAGATGAACGCTGCAATAACTGCAGATTAAAAATAAATTAACACAATCTCCTCAAGTTCTGCAAGGACAGGAAGGGCACCGGATTGGACACCGGTTATGTATCCCTCGACATCCCATTAAACATTACAATTGCACGTATATTAAAAGTTTAGGTACAGCATAAATGTGTACGTATGGTGGACAAGATAAGGTCTGGGGTACTATGTGGTCTATCAATTGATGCACTCCGGCCCGCCGCTGGGTCCAGCAAATTCCGAACAAAGAAAAACTGCTGAATATGTATCATATTGCACGTTTAACAAAAAGTCTTCTCTCTGCGGTGCACTGTTTCTGCGTGCTTTGTTCCTCAGTGACCTTCGCTAATTCTTATGTGACCATGACAGCGTGTTGCCATGTTCGAACACAAAAATGTTCTAATCCTAAATCAAAGTTAACAATAAGCGCCTTAAGAAGAGCAAACGTTCAGTGCCGAATGTTCACAAATTCTGGAGCTCTAAATGATTTTCACGAATGTCCTTGAAACAAATTGGTGCTTCATTTGTAAAGATTGTGTAGAGGTGTTCAAAGATCAAAACTTGAATCGGAATTTTATGTATAAATATGCATTAAATATAAGAAAGCAGACATTGTCTGCTGAAGCGAAAACGAAGAAGAGGGATGATATATTTGTTCGTATGCAAAAAAAAAGCAGATTCTTTATTCACGAGACTATCGGTGGAGCTGAATGGTATTGTGAGCACCAGCTATGTCATACACATAACCTTGCCAGGGCAGTTCTCTGAAATAGAATTTATAAACGAAGTGGTGGTTGAATCTCCTGGAACTTTGCCCAGATGAAAAGGGACCGTTCGCGAGCCATTGCTTTTCGAAGCAAAGTATTGTGGGAACTGTCGGTGATAACTTTGCAATTCTTGGCCTGCAGAGGAAAATAAATCAATAAAAGTATCTTATTTAATTCTGGTATTTTGCATTGATGCTTTTGAGAATTGTAATGCCCAGGGCAGTTATAGATTTCCATTTGAAGTATAACAGAAAAATGTAAAACTCACTGAAGCATTGGTCTCCATTCAGCTCTATAACGCGGAAGGATTTGATAGAGGTTGTAAGTCAGTAGATGTCAAATTAGGAACTGAGTGGGAAACATCGGCAATGTAGTCATCGAGAAAAACTGCAAGCCTGAGACAGCCAAACAGAGTTGATTACTGAAAGGAAAACCATGACCAATTTGGACAAATAATTCAAGAACAGAGAATTATTTTTATATATTGCAGTACTCATCAAGACGACCTGTGTAAATGTGTACTAAGATCAAACCATGCCGTGGAAACCGTTCGGATGTATTGAATATCCCAAGGATCTATCCCTTCCCCCTCCATATTTCCCTTCTCCATGCTGCCCCTCGTTGACAGTATCCAAAAATAGGGCAAATGTTTTCACATGTACACTGGTGAGATGCAGCTCTACCTCACAATCCGGCCTGCCGATTCCTCCACTATGATTAAATGATCAGTCTGCTTATCTGGCATCCAGAACTGGATGATCTGAAATTTCCTCCCATTAAATATCCGGAAAGTGGAAGGCTGGTCCCTGTTCCAAACATCGTTTCCTTCCACGCTTCTGAGGAATTGTCTGAGACAAAACAAGACTGTAAACTTAATGTTCCGTGAATAGGTTGGGCCCAAGCATTGATGCTTGCTGTACACTACTGGTCAAAGCCTGCCGACCCGACAATGATCCATTTATCCCTACGCTCTGTTTTCTGTCCATTAAACAATCCTGAGCTCATGCCAGTATATTTCGCAAATATTGTGATTTTTACCCTCCTTTGTGACAACTTATTGAAAACGTTCCAAAAATCCAAATGCATTACATCCACTGGACTCCCTTATCACTTCTGCCAGTACCATCCTCCAAAAGCCTATCGGTTTTGTCAAACATGCTTTGCCTTTCATGAATCCAAGTTGACTCTGCCCAATCACATCAGTTATCACAGACTGTATTTCGAGTTCTAGCCATTTCCCTACCCTTGGTGTCAGGTTAACAGGCCTTTGGTTCCCTGCTTTTTTTTTTTCTATCCCTGCTTTCTTAATTAGTGGGGACATATGTGCTGCCTCCCAATATGCAGGCAACATTTCTATATCTATCGAATTTTGAAGGATGACCAACCATGCAAACATTATCTCTACAGCCTTCTCTTCGAAAACACTGGAATGTAATTTATCAATTCCAGTCCTCCTAATTGTCCAGCACTACTTCTTCCCAGATACTAATTTCTTTCAGCCACTCGATCTTACCAGTCCCTTATCTCCCCATTGTTTCAGGGAGGTTCCTGTATCTTCCTCATTAAAGACAGATGCAAAATATATATATTTTTTTTTACTTTATCTGCCATTTCCTTAGTCCCAATTATTGATTCTCCGTTTTCTGTCCATGATGGACACACACTAACCTTCACTTGCCTTTACTAACCTATACGGAACTTTTCTTTTTATATACTTACATACAAATGTTACAGTCTGCTTTAATGTTCCTCAGTAGTTAACTCTCATAATATATCTACTCTCTCATTTTGAATTTGTTTTCATTCTTCTGCTGATTTATAAAATCCTCCCAATTTTAAACCATACGACATCATTTAGCAAATTCAAATGCGCCTTCCTTTAGCCTGATAGATTCCTTAACTTCTCTTGTTATCATGGTTGCATCTGTTTTCCTAATTACTTTTTCAACGTTAAAGTAATGTAACGTAATAGAAAACAGGGTATTATTTATTTGAATGCACTTCTCTCATCTACGACAGCCAAGTTGCCGTTCAGGAAGGAAAGACCATTGGAAATAATTGGCTAGCTCCTTCAGAGAACACGCACAGGCAAGGTGTGCCGAATGGCCTCCCTCTGTACTGCAGCATTCTACTACTGTATAATTGATTGAGAGTCGGAAACCTACTGAGAGCCGCAAAGTGCTGCATTAATCCACCTGATTGCGCCGTGAAATAGTTGCTGAACTGAAGTCAATGCTTAATCGTTATTCAATGCTTCCCACTGTGCGCAAGGTCCAGCGGTGATCTCAGCAGGAACTAGATATTGGAGCATGGATCCTTTCAGTTCGTCCAGTATTAAAAGGTGGGAATCGGGCGGTATTGCGGAGGCACATTTCCGGCGAGAGCGACTCCTCACTAACACACCGGGAGCTGAAGAGTCAGGAACAAAACAAGTTGTAAACTGACTCTTAATACCTTTCAGTGAAGCCTGTGCCAGGGATGTTTGATATGAATGTTCTTGTATGCAGCAATTTTCCGTGCAGGAAATGATCCCAAATTGAACATCCTCAGTGGAAACCTTAAAGGGTCTCAATCTTTTGTTCAAATTCAGCTTCAGATTACATTGAAATGTCAAAGGCCCTTCACGGATATGATGTTACCAGAAGCGCAGTTGTTGCAAAAATCGTAATGTTAAGCAATGAGGACTGTGACTCCACATTTCACCACTGACCCCCACCCCCCGCCCCCATCTCTCCCCAGGTATAATTGCACAATATAAGACAGGCTGTTCATAGAGATTGAAAGATTGATATCATAACGAAATGCTGTACTTCTCACATTCTTTACATCATTCAACTCCGTCTCTGCCTCACCTCATCTGCTTCTGAAGCTCTCATCCTAAGCATTTGCTAACTTGAGACTCGACTGTCGCAACGTCTGCTCTCTGTTTCTCCAGCCTCCAGAAAGAGTGGTCAGGATAAAATTGTTCCCCTTGGTGTAAAATTCAAGGGGAGGCTTCAATCTACAAATTGACCAGGTTAACCTAATTAGCACTAATGCTTGGTGTACGATATCTTGGAATGTATACGTGATGACTTTCTACATCAGGATTTAGAGGAACCAACTAGAGAATGTGTTATTTTAGATGTAGCCTTACAGAGTGAAAAGGGGCTAATTAAAAATCTCGTTGCAAAGGACCCTTTCAGGAGGAGTGAACACAATATGATATAATTTTAAATGACGTTTGAGAGTGTTGTATTTCAACCCAAAACTAGGCCTTTAATCTAAACATAGTAAACTGCAAAGATATGAGCAGACAAGGGGACATAGATTCAAGATAATTGGCAGTAGGTGTTAGGGGGACATGAAGGACAGCTTTTTTATGCAAAGTGTCTGGAATTCGCTACCCAAGTTGATGATGAGGCAGAAACTTGAAACTCATTTAAAATGTACATAGTTCTGCAACTTGAGTGTTGTAAGCTGCAGGATTATGGGGCGGGTGCATGAAGGTAGGTTTAGAAGGCGCACCTGGGTGTCTTCGCCTGGCATGGAAAAGATGGGCCGAATGCCCTCCTTCCATGCTGTAACTTTTCTATGGCTCTATGGTTCATTAATATGTTATTAAAGCCTGCCATTGGACCAAGGTTTTTTTTTCAGTTGACTTAATATCTCCTTTTCTGTCTTTGTGTCATTTTTTTTTTTTGTGATAGCTCTCTTCTTCCACATTGGGAGGTTTCCTTAAAGGCACTATAAAAATGCAACACCTAAGAATCGTACAGCGGATGCTGCACAGAAGGAGCATGTTGTGTCAGTACCAACTCTACATAAGAGCAATTTATCGCTGTCATTCCAATGCCTTTTCCCCATTGACCTGCAAGTATTTTCTATTCAGGAAATGATCCAATTCTCCACTGAACGTTTAAATGTGCCTCCACTGCGCTCTCAGCAATGCATTCCAGAGTCAAATCTTCACAAAATAGAATTTCATCATGCTTCTTTGCTTCTTTTGCTAATATCCTTAAACCTGTGCCCTCTTTCTCTCAATTCCTCCGACAGTTTCCCCCTATCTATACTATCCTGAAGACTCATTCTTTGGAATGCTTCAATCAAATTTCCTCTCAGCCTACTCTTCTTCAAGGAGAACAGTCCCAGCCTATCCAAACTATCTGTGCAAGCGAATATCCTCATCCGTGGAACCATTCTCTTAAAACCTTTCTGCACTTTCTATAATGGCTTCACATTCTTTCTAAAGGGCGGCACTGAAAACTGGGCACAATACTTTCGCAGTCGTCAAAGCAGTGCTTCACACAGAATCTTCATAATTTCCTCGTTTTTGCATTCTTTTCCGCGAGAATGTGTTCCATTTGAAAAGGTGCCACACGATGTAATATGTTTTATTATTCAGTGAATGGGGGGAGTGGGGTGGGGGGCGGGGTGAGGTGGCAGACATAATAAGAGTTAGATAGTTGAACATGGTATCATCAATTTGGGAGTGGAGATGTAAAAGTGTTAGGTCAGAATCTTGTGAACAACAACGGCACTTATTAACTGAAAGGCTGATGTGAGATTCAGGAAAGCATTATAGGAATCTCATTTGGCACTTGCTACATCATCAATACATGGAAAGTTGGGTCATTCTTTCTGCATCATAATTTTTGACAGTGGTTGGGAATTGCAAGTGACCAAAAGGGAACGGTTCAGTAAGAAAATCTGGAAGAAGAATCTGCAAAACTCTTCACCTATCAACGATAGTGCCATGTTCGTCAGCATGGTTACTTCCAAAGTACTTCACTCGGTTTCTATTCCCGGCCATCGTTGTCAGCAACCTCTAAGTAAGCGAAGCCCTTATATTGAATTGTTCAAGTGATTTCAAGCGGTTCGACGGCATTATAATTAGAAAACACATGCGAATCTACTTCGAATAAAAATCCATTTAAATTTTCACTCTGTCTTTTTTCACATTCTTAATAATAATGATTTTCCGTGAACTGCACTGTGGAACCGAAATGAAATTACTCGGATTGAGTGAAATTCACCGATTCTCAGAGCATTTTGACTCTGTTGTTTCCTGCTTCTTATTTCAATGTCAATTTCTGCTCAGCTGTTGTTGCATTCTGCAGAAAACGAGGAGCATTACTGCATGCGCTGGGAATCTGCGACACAAACAAAAATTTCTGGAAAGGTTCAGCAGGTCGGGTAACAACTGTGGAGAGAGAAAGTTCTATACATAGATCCCAGAGCTGATCCCTGAGATTCCCCACTGCAGAGAAACTGCCGGCTGACGCTTTCAATTTACCGCCTTTTTTTCAGATTTATTCTTCGTAATTTCATTCCCCTCTCATTTCAATATTTTCTATGAAACATCCAGCATTGTGCTCAGTTCGTTTCATTGTGTTTTTATTTTGTTTAGAGAATGTAGATGGTAACCTGGGGAATCTCACAGACCTGCTGTTCAGTCATATAATCACACAGTAAAGAAGAGCTCATTCGGCCCATCGAGCCTGAATCAACACGTGAGAAACACCCGATCTACCTACCTAATCCCATTTACCAGCACTTGGCCGATAGACTTGAATGTTATGATGTGCCAAGTGCTCATCCAAACACATTTTAAAGGATGTGAGGCAACCTGCCTCCACCATCCTCCTTGGCAGTTCATTCCAGACTGTCACCACCCGCTGGGTAAAAAAGGCTGCCTCACAACCCTCCTAAACCTTCTGGCCCTCACTTTGAACCTGTGTCCCATCGTGCCAGAAGCTTCAAATAATGGGAACAACTGCTTCCTATCCAGCCTGCCCATGCCCCGCATAATCTTGTACACCTTGATCAGGTCGCCCCTCAGTCTTCTCTGCTACAACAAAAATAACCCAAGTCTATTCATGACTTAAAAAATTCATCCCAGGCAATAACCTGGTGAAGCTCGTCTGCACACCCTCCAGTGCAATCCTTACTATAATGTGGCGACCAGAACTCCACACAATACTCCAGCTGTGCCCTCACCAAGATTTTATGCAACTCAAACATGACCTCCCTACTTTTGTTATCTATGCCTCAATTGATAAAGTCAAGTGTCCCATATGCCTTTTTCGCCTGCCCACTAACATGTTCCTCCGCCTTCAGATTTCTATGGTCACACAGGCCATGGTCCCTTTGTTCTCTGAGTAAAAATGCAATAGGACATGTTTGCAAATATAGAATCGAAAAAAGAAAACGTTTTACTAAGAATAGGCTGTTTTTATTTTTACATCTTAAATGTGAAGCAATCGGAGTGTCCGCACCAGCTTTCCTGAATGTCTGTGAATTTCTGTGGTCAGTTGTAGTTCTCACTTCCGGCCAGTAGTCGACACTAACCTGTGAACGGAGTTCACAGATTTGAGAGATGGAAAGTTTAATGCTTCAGTTTATATAGAATTTAGACATGGGCTCCGATCTTCCAGACAACAGTGAAGCGAAGGCGGACGCTGTTGACCACGTCTAAATGTGCACCGTTACCTGTGTCCAATGACAGCAGACGTTAGAGGCAATTGCGGCTGCAGTCATTGAGTAATTGTTGCACGAAATCGAGGCGAAGTTACGATCGCATCAGTGAGTATGTTATTGCTGTGTAATCGCTGCTTGATGGCATTGTCTACAGCACCGTCCATCACTTTGTTGATAATCGAAAGGAGTCTGACAGGCGGTCAAGTTAACTCTAAAAGCACACAGACTGTGCTTTAAGTAGTCCTGGATGCTTTTCTTTGGTTTTATTATTTTTAACCCATGACAAAATAAATATTCAATGAGATGTCACGAATTAATGAGTTATTCCCTAAACTTCGCTTGTGCTGCACAACACAAGAGCTGCCGAATTAGAAATTGAATGAAACTGTGAACAGCGGGAAGGCATTGTGTACTTATTTTGAAGTAGTGGACGCCAGTTACAGTAATGGCTTAATTCAAAATACAAGTGTCTGCAACGTCAGGGCTACTCGGTGACTGTCAATTAGAAATAGACTGTCCAAAGCAACGAAAGAGCACTGCTGGTATAAACACGGTTAGCGAATTACTTTCAAATGAAAACGAATTTGACACCGTACTATACAGGGTTAACTTTCCATTACTTTTTAAAGTGTTAATTTTGGTTTCTGTAGTTGATTAGATATTGATGTTTGATTGTAGATGTTTGCTGATGAATCCCTGCCTGACATGATTCTAACAGCTACCAGCTACCCGACTCCTTTCTTAACTGTCATTTCCCTCCTTAATATAGTTAGGGAAAATGCCGTTATGGCATAGAAACAAAAGCAGCTCATCGCCTGTTACCCAAATCTTACTGCCAGTCGGATTGGCAGACCCTGGCTGCCACGGGATCCTGCAATAACCTGGACTTTGACTTTCGGAGAGCCTCACCTTTATGTGGAATGTTAAAGCCTGACGGGTAAAAGGTCACGTCACTACCGTGAACAAATGAAGCTCTTTCACTAATGAAGTTCAAATTCCATTGTACATGTAAGGTCTACAACAATATTCTTGAACACTGACGTGATGGGCCATAGTTTTATTAAGGATGCAATAATACGCAGGCGAGAAGTTGAAATTTCCATCAGTTAGCTGTTGTTAATGGGAGATCCAAACATAGCAGAGTTCTGAGGCCAGTATCTGAGCGGGAATAGACAGTGAAGAGTTGAGTCATTGTACATTTGCTTCCGCATACTGGGCAATGCGCCCAATATGTATAGCATTAAAGCGAAGACAAAGCTACTACAAATAAAATGTTTTTAGTTTATTTTATTGATAATTGCAATCTTGATAAATATCCATAAATGACCATTTAACCGCAAGTCGGCCCTTGTTTTTGTATCTATTATATTAAATAAAGTAGTGTATATTCAGCTGTTTCCTTAGCAGAAGCACATAATACTGTGTACGGCACATTTATCAAATGAGTTAAGCTTCCTTAAAATGGTGAAATAGTAAGCAATGGATCGACCCAATTAAATCCCTTATTATTTCCTTCTAGAGATGACCATTTTTTCAGGGTAGGTTGAGGCCTTTCAAAAACTGCTTTCCACAGACTGTTACTTCTCCGTTTAATGGGCAAGGATCAAGGTTAATATCACAGCAAAAGAAAGGGGAAAAAAAAAACACCTTAGCTTGAACGCACCCTAGGACATTCTGATCAAACTTTTGTTTTCAGTGCCTGTTATTGAGATTAAAGTATTTAAAGTTAATAGTAAACCAGGTCTCCTCAAAATAATATATCGACCACGAGGTACATTATGTTTCCGTCCTCCATCCGCTCCTTTAATTCATTATTCCCTTCAGAGCCGGGTTAAGAATTTCGTATAGTAGTTTTGACAATCCTTTGGAACCGTCCTTTTGTATATCTTAATCGGCTCTTCATGATCATAGTTTTTTTTTTTCCGCACGTACACTGGTGTCACGAAATTATGTGCTACATTTTATTCGATACAGAAAAACACTCTCCTTTCTGGTTGGTTTGGAAAATATATGGAGGATGGTGGGGTTGGGGGATGTTGCTGGGTTGGGGGCGGTCTGGAGTTGAGTTCTATTTTTGGAATCTGCCCCTCCATTACCCCGATGTTTAGTGCATTGTTCAAGTTATCAAAGCTAATCTTCACATTAATCAATAATACCAAGGAAATAAAAATCTACAAACAGAACTATAATTTAACTCCCTGAACTCCACTTCCCTGACGCTCAATAGTTTGGTTCCTGATGTAAGGCTGATTTAATTTCTCGAGTCACGCCCACCTGGTTTCTATTCAGCAGGACCGGGTAAACAGATGTGGTTAGATTCCGATAGCTCCGAGGTTAAGAACTAAACGCCAGACATAAAATATTCAATGCCAGGAGTATTTAGAATTGATGGTGAATAAAACATTTATGCGGAGAACTGGGAGGTGGTTGAATTCGCAGAGAAATAAATTATTCCAAAAGAAAGAGGAAAAAAATGTTGGCAACTTAAAATAGGCAGGCGATTTTCATACCATGCGGTAAAAAATATTGGGGCTATTTACTTGCTTGGAAGGTAAAGGCTCACAAGATTTGGCTGGTTGGAATGATCTGTTACCTTGTTTTAAAATACCCGTACTTTCAAGGCCATTTGTGAGTTTAAGTGAAAACCTTCAAAAAAGGATATCTAACGTCACATTGATGAACTAATTTCATGCTGCCTCCATAATTATATACTGAGCAGGACACATGGCCCTCGACTATTAACCCTGGAAGCAGCGGAGTCCGATGGGGGACCAAGGTTTGTAGATTTCACACCAATAATACAGGCAAGCTATAAAAAACCACGATTTCGACAAGCATTTCATTGCTCCTATTCTGAAATATTCTATCAATTAATATAACAGGGTATTATTCCTGTAGCCTGAAGTGTAAGGCAGTAAATGTTTCGACTCCATATCTGGATCTCATGCACCAGTATTCCTTTGAATATGGGGTGTAAATTTATTGCAATAAATTCAGGAAATGTTTTCTGATGCCTGTTCATTTTCACTGGCAACAAGCCACTTTGATCCAAATGGAAAGCTGGCCATTCTATACGGAATCAGGGGCTGTCATTTTGCACTAACCAGGGCAGGACGTTTGGGTTTGAATTATCATATTTTTAACCAATGACAAAATAAATATCCAAGGCGATTTCACAACATTAATAAGCTCTTCTCTGAACTTTCTTTGCGTCGCTGCATAAATGCACGTGCTTAAAACTTCAACTGGGTGAGCATGTATCCGGCCTCAGTGGAAATATATGCAGGCTCTGTACATTCTGGCTGGATACGTAGGATCAGGGCATCAGTCCACTGACTTACCACCGATATCAGACTCAACAATATAAAATTGGCCGACACGGGAACAGAAAAATAATGAATTTCCTTCCGTTCTCCGTTCTCTGGATCGCGCTGTTTCTCAGTACTGGGAGTCCGGACATTGCTCCGCGCCATATTGGTTACTACAATGCGCCTGACCATTAAACAATTAAAGAGCAATATCAATGCGAAAGGAACCAATGAAAATAGAAAACTTTTTATCTTGAAGTAGAGTCCGCCTGCAGGCGATCTGAAAAAATGAAATACGGGGGATGAAACCCCATTGAATATTGTTAATCATTAGTTTATGTTCAAATGCAAACCAAAATGGGATGCTTTCTAAACACATTATCACAGAAACAATTATTATGACGATGGACGCAGTTCTCACTTTGCAATACCTGGTTTTCAGTTTCTGACAACATATAGCTTCAAACCGATCAAATGTGAAGCAGACTGGACACAGGGGCATTGGTTGAAGTCAGATAGAGGTTAAGCTTGCAAATGAGAGTGTAGGAGAGGAATGAATATGGAAAGCATTCCCAGGAAATGTGATGTGCAATTCTATAGACGAGCATGGCCAGTAGATCCACTGCTGCCATGGCCACTATATATAGAGAGATACTTTTGGAAAGGTGGCAATTTCCTCTGGAGAGGGTCACTATTGTCAAAAGATCACTGTAACAAAGAAGGAGAAGAGTTAACTAACGGGAGCACTCAGAATCATCTGGTCTCAAATAGTGGGGCAATGAACAGATCTGTTCCCAGTTGGAATTGGGAGCATGATTTCATTTTCGAATGTTTGAACAGCATTGATAACATTTCTTTCAAATCAATTAAATAATTGAACACTGAATGCCCTTCAAACACATTTAATTTAGAAGGTAACAGGCTCGTTCGGATTCAGGAAGGAGAGGGTGAAAAAGAACGACACACACCATCGAGACCCAGGCGCTGATAACACATGGCATGGATAGGTGGGGCTGGGATCGGGGAGCACAGCGCGGGGAGGGGGATGGTTGACTGTGGGGTGGTGGTGGAGGGTTACCGACTTGGTGCTATTTTGTAAAATATGAGTGAATCATCTGTCCTGGTTCTACAATGAATTGACTTCCACAATTAACATCATTAAAAGGCAAAAATAATGTCGACAAATGTTCCATACCTTTGCGATTCAGTAAAGATGGGGGAAGAAGCAGCAACAACGCAACTCATATTTATACAGCGCCTTCAAAGAAGTGTCATGAAAGCAAACTAGACAAGGAACACGTGGGGAGCATTTAGGACGGTGACAAAAAGCTTGGTCAAAGATTGAAGCTTTAAGGAGTTTCTTGAAATGTGGGAGAGATTTAGAGAGGTGGGGAAGTTTGTGGCAGGAAATTCAGAGAGCAGGACCTAAGCACCAAAGATAAAGGTACGAATGATGGAATACTTACAACTGGGGATTTCCAAGATACCAGATTTAGAAGATCACAAATATTGGCGCGATCTGTAGCGCTGGAGATTTCAGGATTACAATGGGTGGGGCCATGGGTAATGGGGTGTTAGGAGTGCGGGCAGAGAGGGGGGAGGAGGGAACGTTGGGGTTTGCAAACGAGGATGAGGATTTTAAAATCGAGGCATTCCTTAACTGGGTGATGATGCACGTCTGCGAGCACAGGCATGATATGTGAACACGACTTGCTCTGGTAAACGATTTGGGAAGCAGAGACTTGGGTGACAAGTTTCTGGGAGGCAGAATGTAGGAGGCCGGGCAGGTGTGCAATCGAATAGAAAAACTTGCAGGTAACAAAGGCTGGAATGAGGATTTCAAAAGCAGACCAGCTGAGACGAGGCCAAGTCGGGCAATGTTGCAGAGATGGGTAAACACTGTTCACGAGATGGTTTGGATGAGCGGTCAGCAGATCATCTCTGGCTCGAATCTGAGATCCAGTTTGCAAAAAGCCTTGTTTAGCCCCAGAAAAAATTCTCAACAGGGGAAATGAGTTAAAGTTAGGAAATGGAGTTTTGAAGGGGCCAGAGACAATCGCTTCTGGCTTCCCGATATTTCCTGTGAGGAAATTTATGACGATTCCATACTGGATGTGGGATAAGCAGCCTGATGATTCAGTTAAGTTGGAACAATCGAGAGACGTGATTGCGAGGCAGCGCTGAGTATCATCAGCCGATATTTTGTATTCATTCTTAGGATGTGGGCCTCACTGGCTAGACCAGCATTTGTTGCTCGTCCCTTTTTGTCATTGCAAAGATGATGGTGAGCCACCTTCTTGTACCGCTGCAGTGCATCTGGTGCAGGTACAGACACAGTGCTGTTAGGGAGGGACAATTTTGACCATGGGGCAGTGAAGGAATGGCGATACACTTCAAGTACAGAATGATCTGTGTCTTGGAGTGGAACGTCTAGGTAATGTTGTTCCCAGGAGTCTGTTGCCCTTGTCCTGGTAGATGCTTGTGCATTTCGGAGATGCTGCCAAAGGAGACTTGCTGAACACCTGATTGAATCCCTGCTTATCTAAATCCAATTGCTTCATTTTAGGATGATGTCGACGAGGGGCAACATGTTGATGGGTAATAGGAAGCGGGCAGCATAGATCCTTGGGGTAGTTTCAGTATCAGAGTTTACGGCACAGGAGAGGAAAGAGAAGCCCTTGCAACCGATACTCTGGCTATGATTAAATAAAAAAGAATAGCCTGGAATCACCGAAGTTTAATGGTGCCGAAGAGCACCATTCGGCCCATCGTTTCTGCACCAGTTTTCCAAATGATCATCCCACCTATTAACATTACCTGCACCCCACCTCCCCCGCCCCTTTCCCACACCCCTCTCCCCCGAACTCCGCCCACCACCCCACCGCACCCCCCCCCCCTAACCGTTATTCCCGTAACCCTGCACATTCTTCCTTTTCAGATACCAGTCTAATACATTTTGAGTGATTCAATTGAATCGGCTTTCACCACAGTCTATGACAGTGCACTCCAAACCCGAACACTCGCTGCATTATAATGTTCCTCCTCACATCACATTTACTTCTTTTAGTAATTATTTCAAACATGTTCACTCTCTTTCTACAATCATTCACGAGTGGAACAACTTATCCATATCTACTCTGTCCAGCCACGTCATGATTTAGAATACCTGCATCAAATCTGCTCTCACCCCTCTTTTCTCTAGGAAAACAGCCCTAACCTCTCCAATCTATCTTCATAACCAAATTTCCTCATCCCTGGAACCATTGTCGACAATCTATTCTGTCCCCCTCGAATGTTTTCTCATCCTCCCTGAAGCGTAGCGCCCAGAACTGGGCACAGTACTCCAGTTGAGGCTGAACAAAGGCCTTGTACAAATGCAACATTAATTCCTTGCTACTCTATTGATGAAGCCGACCACACCAGACAGAACTGACAAAATGTTCTGTTCCATTCAATATTCGTGATCAAATAGTCGCTTAGTAGTTCAGAACTTGAATACTGTTGAAAAATACATTTTGTCGAAGATTTCCTTCTTGCATTCATGTGGACAATTGCATGAATAACAATATCAAGGTAATCTTTAGCAAACGCTGTCAAATCGCAGCATCACATCTATTGTTGGACACTGTGCTTTGAGTTCTGCAAGCACGGGCTGTTATGGTACAGTCTGTACCTTTCCGGTTCTGACCCCAGAAGTAACGTGCTAGTAGATCTCCCATCAAATAGGATGCCCCTTCTCCTGTTCACAACGGGCAAGGTATAGAACGTACCCAACCAGCCCGAGTTTGGAAAACTCAACATACACAGTGTCCAAATTAGATGTGATTCTGCGATTGGACAGCATTTGCTAAATATTCCTCAGGTAGAAAAATTATGCTGACAAAAGATTTAAGGCTGTGAGTTGGGCTGGCAGTGTGGCGCCTCTGTGCAAATAGTTACATATATCAATACCAAGAGCAGTGTTATTGCCAGCCATTACAAAAACCATGTACACACTTTGCGCTTGCTTCAACAAAACAAAAGAAGTGATAACCATGTGTCTCTTCTTTCCATGGGGCAATGCCTTGACGAATGAGAGCCAACTTGCGTGGTTTAAGATTTTAAACAGTTCAGTCAGCGTCGAATGGTGCTTTCTACCTGGAAACACCTCGACGATTCAGAGTCCACTTGCCAGCCAATTAGCGCTCTCTTGCCATACAGAAACAAATTGTTGCTTCCATGACTTTGGTCATCTTGCGATTGTCATTATGAGTGCAAGACAAACGTATTGACAAAATATCTTTTTTTCAGCATTAGTCACTTGATCAACACACACACCCAAGCCCTTCTATTCCTCCGCACACTTTAGATTTGTGCACTTTATTTTGTAATGTCCGTCCATTTTCTTCCTATCGAAATGAATCAGTTCACTTTACTCTGCATTGAACTTAAAGTGCCACCTGTCTGGCCATTCCACCAACGTCCTACGCCCCTTGGACGTTCTACACCATCTTGATCACATTTCACAATGCCTCAAGGTTTTATATATGTGCAATGTTTTTAATTTTGCCCTATACACAAGGGTCTAGGTCATTCATACATACCAGGGAAACCAAGCGCCCTAATACTGACCCTGGGAAACGCCAGTACAGCATTCAACTAGCCCTAAAAAGAAAAACATTCACCTAAGTGTCTGACTTCTTTCACTCAGCAAGTTCCGTAACATATTGTTACTGTTCCTTTTATTGCATGATCTGCAAACATTCTCACAAGTCTGTTATGAGGCATTGTATCAAATGGCTTTCGGAAGCCCATGAACACAATACCAACATTAGTACCCTTATCAACCGTCTCTGTTACCTCTTTAAAAATAAACAACTCCAGCAAGTTAGTTGAAAAGGTTTTCTATTAAGGGATCCATCCGTGCCAATTGAACCAAGAGAGTGCAGTCAGAGAAGTAGTCAGGGATCACCAGACCAACAAAATGATGGAAAGCTCACCTCCAACCACTTCAACCATCATCGATCGGCAAAAAATGCCGAACTTACCAGAGACGCCAAGATCCCAGGAATCAATAAATAAAGACAATTGATTTTATGATCTGGAGTGGCGCAAATCAGCCTCGCCATTTCTTATCATAGAGAGTAAACCGATTGTCCCAATCTACCGAGCAGCAAGGCAATTCACCGGCGGGGTGGACTCCTAATGTCTGCGTATATTCAGCAAGTTATCCCGCTAGATAAATGACAAGGCAAGGATGAGATTCTCATTATGTTACATAATCAGTAACAGTGAGATATTCAACAACCATGAGACAGCAGGAAATACTGACTTACCAGGAATACCGATGGCTACGAGCATGGGATAGTAAATATCCTTGATCTGTAGAATTAATGGCCGTCCCATTCTTTAGAAGAATATTCGCTTCCTGCTTTGTTTTGCAGTTCCTATTCGAATGGATCTGAGATCCTGAAGTGATGTCTTTTAGGGTAAAATCCGTGCCCAGCTAGGGAAAGCTTCTTGCATAACATTTGGCGTTAGTTCCAGTCACTTAAAAAACAAACAGCGCTTCCGCTTCAGCGTACAGAAATGCAATGGCAAAACTGAGCAGGTCATTTTACGAAATACCTGCCATTGAAATTTATCAACAGAATGAAATCCTAGAGAAAATGTGCCTCAATATACACTTGATAATGTTGTGAATCAGTATGTCAACGACCCATCAACGGTTCTGGACCTAGTTTAGATCCAATTTTAGATCCAGTAGTGCGCAATGAGGAAGGTTTAATTAATAATCGTATAGAAATCTTTTCTACGGGAGACTGAAAATAGTATGGTAGAAATTTAGATTTTGATTCTGTAAGTCATTTGGTTTCCGCTGAATCTGGGGTGACGACTCAAAATATCAAACAAGTAGCTTCGAAATGCGAGCTGCCAAATGTAGATTGAGTCAGCACTTTTAAAGATATGATGGTGGACAAACGACAGTTATCATTAAAATAATTACTGCACAATTTTTAACACATCCACATCCCTTTAAGGTACATCGGCCCTGCGGCAAAAGAAGAATTGCGCTATCATGACCAACAGGAGCGGTTCACCATACCATGGTAATAAACTCCTGGAAGGGAAAGCTTTTAGTGTTCAGCAAAAGAGGACCTACGATTTACAAGAATGCATTAAAAAGAATATGAAAATACACCAACTGCTATCTTTAAAACAGTTTGTAAACGTTCTCTAAATTACGCAGATGAAAAAAAAATCAATCGTGACATTAAACATTGAACCAGTAGACACAGGGAAAGGTGAATTTATAATGTGGAATGGGGAAATGGCTCAAAAACCAAGCAGAATCAACGTGAGACCAAATATCAAGTGAATGTAAGGAACTTGTGTAAATCCGTAGCAGCAAGTACTGTACTGGAGACACTCATGGGACGTAATGGGAAGCAACCTTCCGGACCTTCCCCTTTGCAGCCTAGTGTATTACAGAAGTGGGAGCTGCAAAGATGGCGGATGAATTGGATTCGATCTTTCAGAATTACTTAGAATCCAGAACGTTTCCGAAGGACTGGAAGGTAACAAACCCCGATATTTAGGCAGGGTGGAAGAAAGAAAACGGAAAATTATTAGCTTCACATCACTGCCAGAGAAAATGTTTTTTTTTTCTGTTCGGGATGTGCTAATAGAACAGTTGGAAATTCATAATGTTATTCAATAATCTCAATACAGATTCGTAAAGGGGAAATTGAGTATGGCAATCTTATCAGCATTTTTGAGGATGCAATTATGTGGGGATTAAAGGGAGCACAATTCAAGGTACTAACTTTGGATTTTCAGAAAGCATTCGATAAAATATCTTTTTAGCCCCTTACGCAAATTTCGGGATTATGGTATTTGGGGTAATATATTAGTATGGAAAATGAATTGGTTAATGGGTCGACAACAGAGATTAGGAAGAAAGGCGACATGTTCACCTTAGCAGGCTGTAAATAGTGAGGTGCCCGATGACTAAATAATTGGTTCTCAGCTATGTGCATTCGGTATTAATGATTGCGATAATGGAGCTGAGTTCGAACTGTAGATTAAGGTTGTTTCCCATAGCAAGGGTCAATGTGGGACTGGCCGCAGTGTGATGTAGAGTCACATGACAGTAGACCAGGGACAGGCAGGTTCGGATATCGGACGGACATTAACGAGAGGCACGTCTAGAAAACAGCAGGGAGATACCACTTCTTCTGGCTGTACTGGTGCTTTTGTTTAGAGCTATGTGTTACCATTAAACAGTGACTGTTCAATAGTCTGAACCTTGTAATTTCTGCTCCTATGTATTATGGTTTTATGGTCTTCGTAAGACCAATGGACAGAACCCTTACAACTTAGGGGCAACTCATGGCCAAACCCAAAACTCAAGGATAGCTGGGAAAAGAACCCGAAATCTGAAAGACTAAAGCAACCAGACTCTGACCTGAGGAAGTCACTAAAACTGAAGGGAATAGATGGAGATTGCCTAAGAGGAAACCCCACTGCAGAACTGGAGGCATACGGGCGGAGGAGAAATCCACTGTGTAGCTGAAGGACTGCAGCAGGGCCCGTCGCGGGCATTGGGAAATCCCATCCATTGCAGTGCCAAAGAATCCAGTAAGATCGCAAGGGTGAGCAAACTAAAGAATATAAAACACCAGTACAAAGGCTGAACTAATATTTCAAAGTATTCAGGATATTAATCATGTAGAACAGTCCATTTCTTTAATCACCGCGCCGAATCGGAATCCAGATTCGGCGGCCGGGGAAAAGAAAAACTTTTAACGCCTGAGTGAAAGCCGGAAACAACATTTGATCAGTTGAACACTCTCGGAAATAGTCTGGAAGGCACCAATTGTTGCTGCAAAGAAAGTAGATCACTTTAAGATCGGGTCCGCGATCGCTGCTGGATCCCGCCAAAACCAGAAAAGCGCAGGAAACTGTGAAACAAATGGTTGCTGCAGAGCCATCTTTAAAAGTGCAAAACCAATTACATCTGTTCTTCCCTCTGCTGGAAAAAAAAGTCATGGATAATAAATCAGAGCGACCAGATCGATATTTATGACCCACTAGGCAGATCAGGCGCAGTATCGGTGGCTTTGGCGGACATTTTGTTAAGATACACGATAGCTTTAGGGTTACACAATGTGATAGAGGCTGAAAAAGTGAAAGCACTATTGCAATAAAAGCCCCGATAATCGATGACGTCCTCGTGAGTCAAGGAATAAATGAATCTTCAGGTAAGGTTTAAAATGTTCTGAAATTTTCGATACCTACCTCAATTTAGGAAGTATTTTTTTTTGCGCGAGGAAAGTTCAAAAAGAAATCCAACAACCATGAGAGCCCGTTGGCCTCCTGGACGGCTGGTGTCCGTTAATGACCCGCAATTCACCAGTGAAGGCTTCACTCAATTCGTCATCCATTACGGATTTCGACAACTTAACTGCTCCCCAATGTTTCCACAATCTAACGTGAGGCAGAAAGAGGCGGCCCACCTTTGAAAACCTTTCTGAGTTATAGAAAGAAACTCCCCAAAGACGCTTTGAGCATAGAGGTCCAAGCTGCCACAGTGAACCAAGCATGAGCTGAGCAATGTCTCGTATAGAAACAAAGAAACATAGAAACTAGGAGCAGGAATAGGCCATTCGTCATTTCGAGACTGCTCCGCCATACACTATGATCATGGCTAATCATCTAACTCAATAACCTGTTCATGCTTTCTCCCCATATCCTTTGATCCCTTTCACCAGAGTGCTATGCCTAAATCCTTCTTGAAATCGTGAAATGTTTTCGCCTCAAGTAATTTCTGTGTAACGAATTCCAAGAGCCCAGCCCTCTCTGGATGAAACAAATGACTCTTCATCTGAGTCCTAAGTGGTCTATCCCGTATCCTCAGACTTGGACCCCTGCTTCTGGACTGCGGCCCAATCGGGAACGTCCTTCCAGCATCTAAGCTGCCTAGTCCTGTTAGAATTTTACAGTTTTCTCTAAGATCCCCATCATTATTCTGAACTCCAGCGAATATATTCCTAACCGTCTCAATTTCACCTCATATGTCCATTCCACCATCCGAGGAATCAGCCTGGTATATCTTCACTGCACTCCCTCTGTAGCAAGAATAACGTTCCTCAGATAATGAGGCGAAAACTGCACACACTATTCCAGGTATGGTCTCACCAAGGCCCTGTATAATGGTAGCAAGACATCCTTGCTCCTGTCCTCGAATCCTCTTGTTATGATGGTCAACATACAATTTGCTTTCTTTACCGCCTGCTGCACCTGCATGCTTACCTTCAGCGATTGGTGCACGAGGACACTAATTGTACATTCCCCTTACTCAATTTATAGCCACTCAGACAATAATATGCCTTCCTGTTTTTGCTACCAAAGTGGATAGCCTCATATTAATCCATATTACACTACATCGGTCATGCATCTTCCCATTTACTCAGCTTGTCCAAATCACACTGAAGCATTGCTGCATCCCACTCACATCACACCCTCCTGCCCAGCTTTCTGTCATTGCAAATTTGGAGACATTTCATTTAGTTCCCTCATCTAAATCATTAATATATATTGTCAAAAGCTGGGGTCCCAGCGCCGATACCTGCGGTACCCCACTAGTCACTGCCTGTCATTCAGAAAAAAGACCAGTTTAATAGTTAAATGGTTATTTATGTTAGTTTCTATTACGAAGCTGAAACGTTCTACATCTCGGCACATTGTGTTCCATCTTCCATGTTCGTTCCCACACACTCAACCAATCCACTTCCCTCAGCCACTTCTCTGCGTTTTCTCCACTACACAATTTCCCACCATGTTTTAATCGCCACTAAGCTTGGAAACCTTATGTTGTAGGAGCTCTGTTCAGTAGATCTCACAAAGAGGGTCAGAGGTTTGTAATGTTGAACAGTAACTGTTTGTTAGCAACACATAACGGTATGAGCGTGCGTGTGTTGTTGTGTATAAATTATAGCCCAGAATCAGAGCCATCACCATGCTGACATCTAGTCAAATCTGCTGATCATGCCTGTCCCATGCCCTAACCGGCCTGTTCTAGGTATACTGTTATGTTACTCTTTCCAGCACATTGTGGGCAGTACTGTTCTCCAGTCTCACGTTAACTCGTGGTATGCCAAACACACTTGTACTACTTTTCCCTCCACTCTTAACGCAACATAATTGCAGTAAAATATTTATTAACAGCTATACTTGCTCCTCCTTCAAGGCACTGAGTTACCAAATTCAGAGAGCCTAGCGGACTGACAATTCTTCCAGACCTCGTCCTGGTCACATCTGCAGAGTTGTATAGGCTCAATTGTTTTGAGCCAGCCTTATTGGTTTAGAGTTGAAAAATCTAAATATTCTGTGTTTCTGGCACCTTCTTTTATTCATTCATGCGGTTTGGCAATTGGCTGGCTAGGTCAGTATTTATTTTTCATCACCAATTGTCCTTGATTTGGTAGTGGTGAGGTACATCCTTGACCCTCTGCAGGGAATTTAATGTAGGTACACTCATTGATTATCTCCATCTGATTATCTTAAATATGAACACACTCGACTTCTCCCTCCAGCAGCACCCATGCATTCTATTTCTAACCTGTCCTTGCCCCCATCTTCATTTTATTCTTTGTCTCATCCGATGCCTCAACAAAAAGCTTTGTGTCTTTCTTTCAGATGCAAAGGAACGTAAGCTTCAACAAGTCATTGAAATGAAAGCCCAAATAGGAAACTCCACCCCTGCCTGCCCCTCTATCCCTATCTCATCCTCTAATCTCAGCGCGGGCCATGTATTCACCATAACTTCTGACCCTCCCCTCTCTGATGCTGAACCTTCAGTGGTCAGCAAGGGACACAGTTCAATACCGTTCCGCCCTTGCCTCAATGAAGTTTGGTCCGGGCTCGATGCTGAGCTCTTCTTCCATTGCTTACATCTCTGTGCTCACTTCTTTGGGCAGGAGTCCTCTCCCCATTCAACACATCCTTTAACCCGTCTCCAATATTCTCCCTACACCTGGGCCCCTCCCTGTGGATTTTTACCTCCTCTTGATCTTTTCATTGAGATATGTTGGCGTGACAACAGTGATCACAATCTATCTGCTCCTCTCACCCTATCCAACCTGTCTCTCTCTCTGAACTCGCTACACTCCGTTCTCGCAGGTCCACTCCTGACGTTGTTATCAAACCCTCTGAAAATCATGGTGCTGTTGTTGCCTGGCGATCTGACCTCTACATCGCAGAGGCTGAGTGTCAACTCACAGACACTTCATCCTACCTCCCCTGGAACATGTCCCTACCACGGAACATCAAGCCATTGTTTTCAGGACTGTCACAGACCTCCTCGCCTCTGGAGATTATCCCTCCACAGCTTCCAAACGCATAGTCCCAAAACCTCAGATTGCGCACATCTCGCTCCTATGCAACATGCACAAACAGGACTGTACTAGCAGAGCGACAGTGTCAGCCCATTTCTGCCCCACGGAAATTGTTTCTTGCTATCTTGACTCCATTCTCTCTCCTCTTGTCCAGTCTCTTCCCACTTACTTCCGTGTTTCCTCTCAAGCCCTACATCATCTTATCATTTTCCAGTTCCCTGGCTCCAACAGCCTCCTCTTCACCATGGACGTGCAATCCCTCTACACCTCCATCCCCCAACAGGATGGTCTGAGGGTTCGCAGCTTCTTCCTCGAGCAGAGGCCCAAACAATCCCCATCCATGACTACTCTACTCCGTCTGACTGAACTTGTTCTCACACTGAACAATTTCTCCTTAAATTCGTCTCACTTCCTCCAAATCGAAGGTGCGTTTATGGGTATCCACATGGGCCCCAGCTATACCTGTCTCTTTATGGGTTATGTGGAACATTATTTGTTCCAGTCCTACTCAGGCCCCCTCCCTCAAATCTTCTCTGGTAAAACAATGACTGCTTTGGTGCCGCTTCATACTCTCATCTGGATCTGGAACAAATTCTTAATTTAGCTTCTAAATTCCACCCCTCCATCATTTCACCGCGTCCATCACAGTCATTTCCCTTCCATTTTTTGATCTCTCAGTCTCAATTTCTGTTGACAGATTGTTCTTCAATATTCATTACAATCCTTCTAACACCCAAAGCTACCTCGACAACAGCTCCTCACACCTCGCTTCTGATAAGGACTCCATCCCATTCTCTCAGTTCCTTCACCTCCGTCGCATCTATTCTGATGATGCCACTTTCCGAAACATTTCTCCTGACATGTCTTCCTTTTACCTTAACCGAGGTTTTCCATCCACAGTGGTTGACATGGCCCTCAACCATTTCCAGCCCATCTCCCATGCATCCACCATCACAACTTATTCACCCTCCCAGAACCATGATAGTATGCCCTTTGTCCTCACTTATCACCACACCAGTTTCCACTTTCAAAGGGTCATTCGCGGCCAATTCCACCAACTCCAGCATGATGTCACCACCAAACCAACCTTCCCTTCACCCCCTTTGGTAGCATTCCGCAGGTCTAATTCCCTCTGATGCACCCTGGTCTACTCCTCCATCACCAGCTACACCTCAATGTCTCCCATGGCACCTTCCCATGCAACTGCTTTAGGTGAAACACTTGCCCCTTTACTTTCCTCCTCTCACCGTCCAAGGACCCAGACACACCTTTCAAGTGAAGCAGCGCTTGACTTGCACTTCCCTCAATTTAGTCGACTGCTGTTGCTGCTCTCAATGCGGTTTCCGTAACAATGGAGAGACCAAACGCAGACTGGCTGACTGCTTTGGGTAACATCTTTGGTCTGACTGCCAGCATGAACCAGACCACGATGTCGCTTGCCATTTCAACACTCCTCCCTGTACTCATGCCCACATGTCCGTTCTTGACCTGCTGCAATGTTCCATTAAAGCTCAACGCAAATTGAAGAAACAGAATCTCATCTTCCAACTAGGCACTTTACAATCTTCCAGACTTAATACTAAGTTCAACAATTTCATATCATGAACTCTCTCCTCCATCGCCACATTCTATCCGATCCCATTTTTCCAATAATTTATATATTTTTTTACAAATATATTTTTCATTTTCCCTCCTAGTCTTAAGTTTATTTCGATCTATTGTTTCAGCTCCACCTTTTAGTCCATTTCGAACCCATCCCCCCACCATCACCAGGGCTACCTGTACCTTGCTTGTCCTGCTTTCAACCCTTAATATCCCCTTTAGCACATCCTTTAGATAATATCACCACCGCTAACAACCCTTTCTCATTTTGTCTATGACATCATTGGCAGTCTCTTCTTGGTCTCCACCTATCAATGGTCCCCTACTGAGCTCTACCAGTTTCACCATCCCACGCTACCAGCTTATATTTCATCTGATTTCTATTTGTCTTAGTTCTGATGAAGGGTCATACAGACTCGAAACGTCAGTGGTATCTCTCTCCGCAGATGCTGTCAGACATGCTTAGTTTTTTCAGGTATTTTTGTTTTTGCTCTAGATTTCCGACATCTGCAGAATTTTGATATTGTCCCTGGAATTATGGGATTTGGCATAATAAATTAGCATGGAAAATGAATTTGTTAATGGACCGACAACACAGAGCAGGAAGAAAAGTAACATTTTCACCTTGGAAGGCTGTAAGTAGTGTGGTGCCAGATGGATGAATACTTCGGTCACAGCTATGTAAATTCGATATTAATGGCTATGATGATGGAACTGAATTTGAAGTGCGGAATAACGTTGTTCCCCACAGAAAGTGTTAATGTGGGACTGGAAAACAGCACCGCCACAGTGAGATGTAACAGTAGGCCTAGGATAGACAGCTATGGACATTGGTTAGACATGTACTAGAGCCTTTTGATTAGAAAACTACATAGAGATAGCTCTTAATCTGGGCTTCACTGGTGATAATGTAGAAAGCTATGTATTACCAACAAACAATGGCCGTTGAACGTTCTGAACCTTCTTGGTAAGACCAATAGACAGAACCCTGACAACTTGGTGGCAACTGATGATGGAACGCAGAACCCAAGACATCTGGGGAAAGACGCCAAATCCGGAAAATTAATCGAACAGCATCCTGACTTGCCCAGTTCACCAAGACTAAAGATCACAGGTGGAGATCGCTTCAGAGGAAACCCCATTGTATAACTGGAGGCTCAAGGGCAGAACAGAAATCGCTTGTGCAGCTCAAGGACTCCAGCAGAGCAGGTCGCGAGCATTGGGAAACCCCATCCATTACAAAGTCAAATAACCATGCCACATCGCAAGGGGGAGCAAGCTAAATAATATTAAAAATAGGTACAAAGGTTGAACTGATCATAAAAAGTATTGAGGGCATTAATCAGGCAGATCAATCCACTTCTTTCATCACCGCGCCCATCACGAGTCCAGAGTCGGCGGCCTAGAACCGTTGAAAAAAAAATTAACGCCTCAGTGAAGGCTGGATATAACCGTTGATCAGTTCAACACTGTCGCAAATCGTCTGGAAGGCAGAAACGTGCGATGGAAAGATTTGCTGCAAAGAAAATAGATCACTTTGAGGTCAGGTCGCGATCGCCGCGGGAGCCCGCCAAAACCAGAAAAGCGTGGGAATAAGTGGGGAGAAAACGGTTATGGCAGAGCCATTGCTAAAACTGCAACAACTATTACGTCTAAACTACACTCTGCTGGACAATAAAAACAGCCTTGGATAATAAACCAGCGCTAGCAGATCGATCTGTACTCATCCAAGGGGCAGAACAGACCCAGAATTTTGTGCTTTGGCAGACATTTTATTTTAAGACATACTATAATATTAGGTGAAATAAGGGGACAGAGGCTGAAGGAGCGAACACACTATTTTAATCGGAAGGTCCGATTACCGATGACGCCATTGTTAGCCAAGAATTTAATGAATCTTCAGGCAAATTTTAAGATGTTCTGGAAACCTTCTATACCTTTTTTAACTGAAGAATTAGTAAAATATTAGGGCCAGGAAAGTTCAACAAGTGCAACAACCTGGAGAGCCAAGTGGCTTCTTGGACCTGGTGGTGTCCGGTAATGACTCACAATTCATTAGTGAAGGCTTCACTTAATTTGCTATCCATTTCGGATTTCAACAACTTACCTGCTCCCCAAAACTTCCACAATCTAATGATAAGGCCGAATGAGACGTCACGCCTGTAAAAACCCTTTCGAAATATAGCAATGATTTCCCTTTGGCGCTTTTAACATAGAGCTCCCGCCTGCCGCAGCGAACCAGGCATGAGCTAAGCAATGTCCCGCATAATTTCGTAATAAGTATTTCTCTTAGTTTCTATTCCCAAAGTTGACCTTTTCTACATTACTACACATTGCATTTCATTTGCCATGTCATTTCCCACATGGTCCACCCATCCATCTTGCTCTTCAACATCTCTGCTTTATCTCCACCACAATCACTTCCACTTTTTTATCGTCAGTAACCTTGGATACTTTGTCTTTTTGAGTTATGTTCAGTAGGTCTTACAAAGATGTTCAGACGCTTGTAATATTGAACAATAACGGTTTGTTGGCAACACAAAACTGTAGGTGTGTGTGTGCGCGAGTTTATCTGTATAAACCGGCCCAGACAAAGAGATGCTGACATCTACTTAGTTCCCCTGATCATGCCTGTCCCATGCCCTAACCTGCCTCTTCTAGTATATTGTCATGTTACCCTTTCCAGCACACTGTGGGCAGTACTGTTCTCCAGACTTACTTTGACTCTTGCTATGCCGAACACACTTGTACTGCCTTTCCCTCCGCTCTCAACAAAACATAATTGGAGTACAATATTCATTTACAGCTACCTTTTGCCGTTCTTTAAGCCTCTGAGTTGATAATTTCAGATAGTCGGGAGTCCTGACAATGCCTCCAGACCACCTCCTGGCCACATCTGGAGGGTTGTAGGCTCAGTTTTTTCAGGCCAGCTCTGTTGCTTTGGAGCTGAGAAATCAGATTATTCTGTTTGTGGCACGTTATTTTATTCATTCCTGGGATTTGGCAGTCAGCTGGCTAGGCCGGTGTGTATTGAGTATCTCCAATTGCTTTTTAAAAGGTGAGCTGCTTTCTTGAACCTCTGCAGTGGCTGTGATGTGGGTACACCCACTTGATTGTCTCTATCTGATTAGCTCTAAGGTATGGTAGGAGGTTCACCGCAACGGGTGAGGAAGATAATGCTGCTCCGCCTGATTTCACTTCCTGTGTTATTATGGAACAGGTATGACCTTGATTAATCGTCACGTTCCCAGGCAATCATCTCCTCTCTTTCAAGATCCCTGGCCCAAACCGTGTCACTTTTGTATAACTAGTGCAGGTTCTTGGTGCAGTAACTCCAACTGTAGGCAGAAGAGTTTATTTCAGTTGGACTGTTCTCAGTCCTAAACTTCTTTGAGGTCCCTGACTGCCAACATAACATAGAGATCCAACCTGCCAGAGCTTCAGTTTCCCTACCTATGGAAGAACATTCTTCCGTCAAAGGAAAGACAATTTATCTTCCTTGGACTGGTTCCTGAGAGGAGATGATTATGTTTGAAGAGAGACTGATTAATTCACGCCTATATTCAGGTGAAAGGCCTGCTTTCGAAAGTTTATTTTCAGTAAATTTTGAATCTCAGAAGACTCCAACTTCGAGCACCAAGGAAGATCCCAGAGTCAGGAGCTGCAGCAAGAGACCCATCAATTCAGTGCCAACCACTAACTCAACATTATAAATGCAGCAGATTTAACTAATTCCAGCGTCCAATACCTCGACTGCTTGTAACAGACTTTCCACCAAATCGCTCCTGATTAATCAATTACTGGCAGATCAGAGAGTCACAATAGCATAATTTGTATGCAGGGAAGCAACAGAGCCCCCTCAATGAAGGATACACATGATACTGCTATGTGAGAACGCTGCAAATATAAATGTTTCAGCACGGGGCAGGGACAGCAGTAACCTCACAACCAAACGATGCTACAGCTTTGGAGAGGAGGGTGGGTGCACGACTTTTCTTTCTAACTCTTCAATTAAGCTGCGGCCGCCAGCTTATCCTTGCTCCACCAGCTATATGGTTATTCATCTTCAAAAGTGAATTTCTCTGCCACGATCCCAGAAATATATCCATGCTAATTTTATGAAGAGTAGAGTTTGATGTTGAACCAAATGAGTCAAAGACATCAATCTATAATCTCTGTGTTATCCGTTCCCCCTCCACAGAACATTGCCACTTCTAGTGTCACAGGGTGAATGGGTAAAATGAAAGAAAAACATAATTGTAGCAGTCTCTCTGTCTCTTTCCCCAGCTCTCTCTCCCCAATATCTCTCCATATCTCTGTTTCTCTCTGTTTCCATTTTATCACTCTCTGGCTCTCTATATATCACTCTGTCGCCACCCCCCACATCCCAGCCCTCCTTCTACCCGTCTCTCTCTCTCTCTCTCTCTCTCTCTCTCTCTCTCTAACACACACACATATACACACACACACACACACACACACACACACACACACACACACACACATATACGCACACAGACATACGCACACACACACATGCACAGGAACGCTAGCACGCTTTGTTCTCATTCTGGCACAATTGATTTGAAGTTTGTGACTGAAAGTGGCAACGCAGCTGGTTAATTTTGTCAGGAATGAATATGGCATGTTTGCCTTCATTGGCAGGGGTATTGAATATAAAAGGTGGGAAGTCATGCTGCCGCTGTATAGAACCTTTGTAAGACCACACTTCGAATATTGCGTGCAATTCTGATCACCACCTTGCCAGCAGCATATGGAGGCATTGGACAGGGTGCAGAGGAGGTTTACCAGGATGCTGCCTGGTCTGGAAGTTATTAATTATGAGGACAAGTTGAAGAAACTCGGATTGTTCTCACTAGAGCGACGGAGATTGAGGGGCGACTTGTTATAAGTTTACAAAATTATGCGTGGCATGGACAAAGTAGATAGTCAGAAGCTTTGTCCCAGGGTGGAATAGTCAATTACTAGGGGACATAGATTTAAGGAGAGAGTTGAAATCTATAAAGGTGATGTGCAGGGCAAGTTTCCTTCGCACAGTGTAGTAAGTGTCTGGAATTCGCTGCCAGATGAGATCGTGAAAGCAGGTACGAAGTGGTGTTAAAGAGGCAGCTTGACAAATACATGAATCGGATGGGAACAGAGGGATATGGACCACGGAAGTGCAAACTGTTTTAGTTGATGGGCAATATGATCGGCACAGGCATGGAGGGCCGAAGGGCCTGTTCCTGTGTTGTACTTTTATTTGTTATTTGTTCTTTGAAATATTCTCAGGAAAAACCGCAGTGGAACAAATGATTGCCTTTTAAGTGATGGTTTGGGTTAAGTCGTGGTACATTCCCACAGTATGGAAAGGATGGTCAGGCAAAACCAAAATGTTTCGCTGAAGAAATATATAAAGAGCAAGATGACGGATGGTAAATGGCGTCATATATTTTTTATTCTTTCAAGGAATGTCGCTTCGCTGGCTGGGCTAGCATATATTGCTCATTCCAATTCTTCTTGAGAAGTTGATGGTGCGCTGCTTTGTTGAACCGCTGCTCTTCCTGTGGTGTAGGTGCAGGGAGGGAGTTCCAGGACTTTGACCACGCCACAGTGAAGGATGGCGATATATTTCCAAGTTAGGACGGTGAGTGACTTGGAATGGAACGTTCAGTTGTTGGTTTTTCCATCTGTCATGCTGCCCTTATCCTTCTATACGGTAGTGGTCGTGGATTTGAAAGGTGTTGCGGAAGGATCCTTGGTGAGTTTATGTAACAAAACTTGTAGATGGTAAACACTATGCTGCTACCGCACGGCAGACGTGGAGAGAGTGAATGCGTGTGCATGGGGTGCCAATCAAGCGGGCTGCGGTGACCTGGACGGTGTCAAACGTCTTGACTGTTGTGCGAGATGGACTCATGCAGGCAAATGTGGAATATCCCATCACAATCCTTACTTGTGCCTAGTCGATTGTGGAGAGGCTCTCAGGACTCAAGAGGTGAGTTACTCGCTGCGGAAACCACAGCCACTGACCTGCTTTTGCAGTCACAACATTAATATAGATAGTCCAGTTCAGTTTCATGTCAATGTTTACACCCATAATGTTGATTGGTGGGATTCAGTGCTGTAATGCCGTCGGTCCTCAAGGCACATTATTTAGATTTTCTCTTGTTGGAGATGGATATTGCCTCTCACTTGTGTGCTGCGAATGTTATTTGCCACTTGTCAGACCAAGCCTGGGTATTCTCCAGGTTCTCCTGAATTTGGACATGGACTGATTCGGTATCCGAGGTGTCACAAAAGGTGCAGTATATTGTGCAATCATCAGCGAACATCCCCACTTCTGACATTACAATGGTCGGAAGATCACTAATGAAGCAACTGATGATGGTTCACCGAGGCAAGGCCCTGAGGACACGACGCTGCAAGTGAGAACCATGAAAAATAGTAACAGTTCATCTGGGAAGTGAAAAATAAATACAGGCAAATAAAGAGCAACTGGGAGAATTGATAAACAGCAAAATGTTGCTCTATGGACGGAAATATAAAAGTTGCCAAAACAGGAACTGGAAATTAGGGACTGAAACGTAGTTTGACGCCTGTAGCCAGAGGACCTATATTGTACTTACCAAGAAAGAAAAATATTTCCAAAGGCAGAGCGAAACACAATGCGGTTGCGAAATTGGATGGGCTATTAATGTAGAAAGAGGGGGCATTAGAAACCTGGTTGTGCTGAAATGTTGATAACTCGCCTACAGTGGCTCAGACACAGGGTATTGAGGAAGGTTTTGTTGGAATTTGTCAAGAGTAATAGCCACAAATTTCCAATCCTGCTTTGGTATCACGGGCAGTGATCGAGGATTGTAGAATTACGAAAGTTACACCATTGTTCACAAAATGGATTCAATGATCATTTAGTAAACCACATACAAACCAGTTTAACGTGGAGTAGGGGAAGAGCTTTTGGAAACGATATCCAGAGACACAATGAATTACCACATGGATAAGTACGGATTCATTCAGGAAAAAAAAATGCCTTGATTTATTAAAGGCAGGTTGGATTCAGTTAACTTTATTGTTTTATGAAGAAGACTGCCAGTGGAGCATGGTAACAAAGTCAACTGAATGATAGGAAACAGCGAGTCCTGGTGAATAGTTCCATAATGGGATCCTGCAGGCATCAGTATTATCATCAATGCTGTTTTTCGTCTCCATAGCATCTCGGCATCGGTGTGGAGGGCACAATTTCAAAATTTGTGGATGACACAAAGCTCAGAAGTGTTGTAAGATTCGGAGGAAAATGATGCTAAACCAAGAGAGGACATTGTCAGGCTGGTGGAACAGATGGCAAGAGGTGAAATTTAATGCGGAGAAGAATGAAGTGATTCATTTTTTTCAGGAAGAGAGAGGAAAGGTGATACAAGGTACACTAGTCAATGCTAAATGAGATACAGGAGTCGAGGGGGCTGTAGAAATGGCTTGAATTTGGCAGGGCATGCCGGGAAATTAGTTAAATTAGTGACCAGTGATTCAGCGCAAAACCAAGTGCCTCCACCGACTGTGTCTGGATTTTCAATTCACTCCCAGCATTCGGCAGAGTTGCAAGTAGAGGGAAGTGGAAGATCGTTCTACTTGGCTTTCATTCAGAGTTTTGTTGTATTTATAGCAAATATAGTAACAACTAACCTGCAGGGAAAATAATCCAACTGCAGTCATCATTTATGCGTTGATCTCAGAGACAGTCGGCTCGCTGCACCGCTTGACGGAAGAGAAGACAACACTGTGGAGAGTTCTCCCTGCTTTTGCCAGTATTTGTGCAGTGCTGAGTGTTCTTCATAAGAAGTGAAACCTAGTTAAATTTAATTCAAAAACGTTGTACGGGGAAAGCATTGGTTTCTTAGTCAGTGAATTATTTGTCACCGATATATATTTTGGAATATCGCTGTTTTGGTTCACACAGACGTGGTTTATAGCAATTCGCAATACATTAATACCCTGTTGCACGACGCTTGTAAAGCACATAGAAATAAATGATTTTAGAGCCGCCAGCTGAAGAGTCGATGCAGAGCCAGTCATAAAGGATGTGCGGAGTACACAAAGAGCATATATTTCAGGCACCAAATGAGCAGTGGGCCAATTTCCTAGGTGTTGAGATGCAGGAGAACAAGTAGATGCAAAAGGATTTGGGTCTTCAGGTACACCGCTCACTATCCGCCAGTGCACATGGACAAACAATCATTTAAAGATTTCAACTTCCAGGCTGTCATGTCCGAGGTAACACTCATTCCAATAAATATTTACATACGTTCCTTAAATTTGCTGCTACGCGGATCTATGTAACAGGCATAAAAACGACAAAGGAATTTTGTAATGCATTGTCGCGAATTACATACCACAATTTTGCTGTAAACATGATAGTACAACACTTCTGGCGTCGCAAGCTTATTAGGAATAATTTATATCTGATGGCGCTCTATGACGGTGCGAATTGAGAATTCTCAGGATGGTACCACTGAGGCAAGAGATCAGCCAGAAAGTTCGTGAATTTTTGTGAAGCCATGAAACATCTGCCCCTATTTCTCATATTCTTACAGAAGCTGTTCAGAAGAAGGACTAGGATTACATTGGCACTGGATTAGAAGCAGTGCTGATTCCGGAGCTTAGTTGGTTAATTTAGTATTTCTGCTCTGCTAATCCTTGATTTGTATAATTACAGGACGGCTAAACCAGAGAAGGTGTCCGTCCTGTCTTTGCTGGTTCGCTGAAAGAGACATTCACCTTGTGTCAATCCCCCCCGTCTGCATCTTTTTTCCCCCTTTACAGGTCTTCTACCTGTTTCTAAACTCTTGAGAAAAGAAGAATGAAGGGTGGCCTGATCGAGGTTTCTACCCAGTTAGAATATAGGGTTTGATGAAATAGGGAGAAACTGCTTCCGCCGGCGAGACGAATGGAGTTGAAATAACACATATTGCTGGCAATAATTCACAGCGTCAGTGTTTCGGCCGACCAAGGGAAAAGTCCAGAAGAACTTATCACACGGAGAGCAGCTGGGAATCTAGAAATAATTCTAAAAATGATCGAGGACTCCGAAATTTCGAGAAAAAAATCTTTATTTTTTTTACAAACCGATTAATCAATTTCATCTCTTCTGTTGTCTTGCGTCAGTCAGCATTAATTGCTTTTGTTAAACTGTCATTTCACTGGGACTAAGCCGTTTGACCCGAAAGGCTGCACGTGGACTAGGACAGGAGCGAGGGGGCCTCGGAATAAATGCCTGATGCTCTCCGTGCTGTATTGAACGCTTTTCCCATCGCTGCCTTCACTGTCGAACAAGAGTCCTCACAGTGTTTATATTTTTTTCCATTTCTTTCTTTTGGTAATTCACTGATTGCAGCGCATTTCCCCCACAGACAGACCGGCTGCCTCCCTTTGGCTTCGTGTCACAAATCTTCCAACTTGCATCAACGATTCGCTCCGGACCAGTGGCGTGTGACGTGACAATTCGTTTTATCCTCGTCTGTGCACTGGACCTTCAAAGCTTTGAAGGGTGTATTTATTTCAGGAAGCTATTAAGTTGCAGAAATTGAAAACGGAAGCTCCAAAGGCACAGACATGGATTTCACGGGTAGGTAAATAATTTATTATGGTGATTGGGGAAAGTGTGATAAAATTCCCTTGAAAGCAATACAGCTCACTTGAAGTAACGTTTAAATTGTGGGAATCACTAAGTGTAGGGATGTTAATGGATCTGCCAGCCCCAGACCATCATTAAAACTAGCCACCATTTAACCCTCCGCAATCTTTCTTGTATAACGTGCAGTAACATAAAACAGTCAATCTCCTCAAATGGTCTGCTAAACCTGTAGTAAATCAAAGTGCTTCATTAAGTAAACACCTCTAAATGTAATGTTGCTCCATTCGAGTTTCTTAATATCGGCACATAAACTTAAAGGTTTTTTTCGGACATTGTTACACGTTGTTGTAACCTTCATAACATCGGCCTCCATGTTACTTCGTATTGTGTTTAACAGGCTTAGTTTCGTCACGTTTCTATCATTACCCCTTCATGTTACCTTCGGACGGTTGCTACGCAGCCATTCTCAAACGCATCTGGACATACCTTTTGATTCTTTACCATAACCATTATAACTCTCTATAGATGTTCCATCAAGAAACATTTTTCCCCCATCACAGACATTCACGTTTGTACATCCTGCTCACCAATTTTTTAAAACTTGATATATTTGTATCTTTCTTTATTTCTGATGATAAATCATCGACCTGCACAGTTCACTCTGTTGCCTCTGTGGCTGCCCCCTGATCGGCTGAATATTTCCAGGATGTGTTTTTCTTTATTCCCAGCAATCACGCTGCATTGATTTACTATCTGAAAGGTTGGTGAAATCACATTCAATCTGAATTGAAAGAAAACTAATTTACAGGGTGACTTGGAAGCTGGATTGTGGAACAAAATTAACAGGTCTTTCCAAGAATGGGCACAGAGTAGATTGGCCGACAGGCCTCCTTCTGACCTGCAGGATTTGATGAATCGCGGCTTTAATTTCTGCATTGACCGGGAGATTAGAAAATGGCTGAAGACGTGAAGGTGATGACCGAATGTTTCCAGGTAATTGTCTGATGTTTTGCACCGAACATGCAATACCTGTAAGAGGATTTCAAGTGCAACATAGGTCTGCAAATTACTAGTATATTGACTGCTAAAAGTCCTAATTAACCTCACTCCACTTAAACTCCCGTTAAGGAAACAGTAAAAAAATATATATTTAAACAGACCCCAGCAAGTCGACACAATACCCTGGACAGAAGTATTCAAACGGACTATTCCAAGCTTCGGTCTGTGTAGACAGCAGGCTTAATGCACAAATACTCAAGGCTTTTTGCACTTCCAGTCGACCTTAGAATGCCTTCCCTGCCCTCGTTCTCCTTTATACATGTTTGTCCTTTTTAATGTGAGCCGTATTGTTCCCATATGTCCTTGGAACTTTACCTTTCTCATATTATAAATCATATTGCTAATCATAGTGCTAATATTATCAGGAACGTTTGGAAAAAATAAACATGCTGATTGGTTGCCTTCTCTGGCTAGGTGTAAATCCAACCATCTCTTTGAAATTCAAACTACTGTGAGTTATCTAAAACTGCAAATTCTGCACACCTCACATTCTAAGACTTCAGCCATGTTCTCCCATTTAGCCTTTCAAACCTACCTTCATTTGATAGGTCAAAGCCTCGAGACCAGTTGTCTCCAAGTCAATTAAATCCCACTTAAACTCAGAGAAACTAATCAAATCCTACTATTACCTACTTTTACATTAAATCAAAATAATGTCATGAGAATTAGTGTACGTTCGTGACATCTGCAATTCCGTCCCTTAAGCTCTGCCCTCCTTTTCCTCTCTCTTCTTTCAAACACTCGTTCAAATCTACCCATTTGGCAAGACACATCGTCATTTTCCAAAATACCTCCTTGTTAACATTTCTTCTAAATGTTGATGTATAACGCTCGTTTCAAGCACATTGGCAAGGGGAGCGGTGGGCAGTGTTATTTTGTGAAATGCAACAGATACATCGAAGATTCTGCTGTGTTGTTCAGTTGAGCGGGCTTTAAAATTAAATTGTGTTAAAAGTTAACATATTCCTCCGGTCAGAACTCGCGTTGTGGAATATTGATGAGGATCACTGCTGAATCGGGGTAACTAGTTTTATCTAACGTTGGCTCCCATTTTTAGCAGTAGATACCACAGACTATCCAAGTTCATCATGCCAGAACTCCACCATCGATTTGTAACTTGGTAATTTCCATGAGGTGAGCAGAGCTGTACACAGTACTCAATTTGTGGCCTAACTAATGATTGATACAGCTCCACCATCACCTCCCTGCTAGTGTATGTTATGCCTCGTCTAATAAACAAAATTATTCTACTTGACTTCTTAAACAACTCATCGGCCTTTCATGTGTCATTCGGGAATAAGTGGAGATTCGCTCCAATGTCCATCACTTCCTCTATACCTCCCAATTCTCTCTTCATTAATTGTGTATTCCCTTCGACCTGTTCGAGCTCCCCAACTGCATTACATCGCTCTCCCCTGGGTTGAATTCTATTTGGCACTTTTTGACCATCTTACCAGTCAATTGATATCGACCTGCTATGAAACCTTCTCACTATCAAGCGCAATCACATTTCTTGATGCCTGAAAACTTCATGAAGATTTCACCATTATATATTTCCAAATAGTTAATATTTGTCATGAAATGCAAGGCTTAATATGCATGTGGCTTTTTTCAGGAGAGAAATCTGGTTGGTATAAATCCAACATATACGGAAGGAGAACGTATATGTTGCTGAACAGCTTCGTGATGATCGGATCACTTAGCAGCACTGGGAAAAAAAAAAAAACATACACTCACAGGTCGCTGGTACCATGAAGTTTCAACTGGGCTAATAGGAGAGTTCCAGATTGTGCGCAATCAATCAGCGAGGAAGAATAATAAATACTCCACTCACTGACAGTTGAATTTGACAACGAGAGTGCTCAACGGCAGTAGGTGGCCGGTTAGCTCAGATGGTTAGACCGTGCTACTAATAAAGCCAAAGGCGCAGGTTCGAGCCCTGTATGGGCCAGTGCATTTTATTCGATTTACAAAAAATTAAAGACAACACCCGGTTCAGATGTTATTCCTCCGCTGTTACATGGAAAGAGCGTATCGAAAAGTTCTTCTGCAGCGTTGCAGGCTGTTTTTTTCTCTCTCCATGCTCCTTGCTTCTGGAATATTTCTGCCTCTGATTCTGACAAATCCGTCCTTTTAATAATTCTGTGCCACAAATTTGTGGGCGACAAGACAACAAATCTTTCCTACTGTACAACGGGTCACTTGGAAACGACGCTGTGGTCAGCTTCACTGGGAAAATATGCTCAGCATCTCTGGGGCACACTGCAGTGCCACCTCAAGCCTGACTTCTGACAATGCAGCGCTCCCTCAATCCTCACATACAGTGCAGCGCTCCCTCAGTCCAAATCCTCTGACTGTGCAGCTATCCCTCAGTCCATGTCGTCAGACGAGGTAGGGCTCCTTCAGCCTGTCCCTCTGAAAATGCAGCCCTCCTTCAATCCTGACCCGGTCAAAATGCAGCCCTCCCTCAGAGCTACCTCTCCGACAGCGCAGTTCTCCTCCAGTTGTTACCCACTAAGTATGCAGCAGGCCCTCTTTACCCATCCACTGACATTGAAGAACTCTCTTAGTTCTGACCCACTGACTGTGCAATGCTCCCTCGTTCCCGAACCTCTGACAGTGAGGCTCTCCCTCAAAACTGACCATCTGACAATACAGCGCTGCCTCAATCCTGATCCTTTGACAATGCAGCAGTACTGCAGCCCTCATCTTTGACCGAGCAGTGCCCCGGTACACCTGACCCCTGATAATTCGGTACTACCTCAGTCGTGACCATCGACAGGGTCCGACAGGCCTCCTCCTGGAACACCAGGGTGTTATGATTCACGAGTCTCATTTCTAAACGGACTGGGAGATTACAAAACGGCTCAAGACACGAAGGCAATGAATGATTCCGGGCAGTTCCCCATGCTTTTTTACCGACCATTATGCCTGATGTTTTCTACCGGCATGTAACAAGGTTACTCGAGTCCAGCTGTGGTGACCGAGTGTCTAAGTTGTTGTACATGAGAGTTGTACGTCGGGTTCGGTGTGAATGCTCAAACACTGCCTGCAGCCTCCATGATTGAAATCATTATCTTCTTCTCCCAGCTTCTTAACTCGAGAATGCATTTCATTTAATCCATTGACACACAGCTTGGTAATACAAATAAGCTATCCAGATCAGTTGAATAATGTTGATTTGTGAGATACTGAAAAAACTTCAAAAACCGGCAAACAACATGGTCAGAAATACATTGATATGTATTTTAATAGAGAACCAGGTTGGGAGAAAAATCAGGGCCCGCAGCTCATGAGCGTTAACGGGAAATGATTTCCTTCAGTTTTATCTGTGTAAAACAACGGCAATAGGACTGGAATCTACATTCCCCTCATAACGGTGCATGATAAACGGAGCTAAAACGTCGTATCCATTCGGCCATGAGACAAGCCAAACTTCCAGCATACAAATGTGAATAAATGTTACCGATACATTCAAGCACCTGACTCACAATGTACTTAGCGCACATTGCCCCCGAGTCCTCATCCACTCCTGAATCTAAATTCTGACTGTTTTCTATGAATCTTGTTTGTTATTGTGTTTTTTTTAACGGGAAAACACGATGTCCACCGCGGGAAAGCAACAGACACCGCACGGCAGGAAGTTGAGGAAATGTTTGCAATTTCACAACAACAGTTTATTTACGTCATAGTAAAAAAAGAGTCATTATAAATTAGAACAGGGGCATTAATTGAACTCGAGTTTGAACAGGAAACATGACTTCGTTTTTTTTTACTTTTCTAGCCAATAGCCGAATAACGTTCCCAACAGATTTAACCGCCTTCTTCAGTTCTTCCCTGAATTTAGTATGTTTATCTGCAGGAACACACGTGTTTGTACAGGGGCTCAAAAACATCAGCATGTGACCTGATTGAGAAGCGATGTTTGCGAAAATATATAATTGGGTTGGTAATGCTCAGCTAAGTTGTGAGTTACAGAACAGACAGCAGCTGTCAGCCACAACACTATAAAACCGTCTGGTATAATGAACAGGAAGGTACTGGATTTCCTTCCGTTTTCCACCTCTGGAAATTCTTAGCGTTGTAAGCCCGGAGTTCCCAGCGGGCGCTGGTAGCTGTTAAATTATATCTGATGTCAATTGAATAACAATATGAAAACAAAAGCGAGTTAAAGAGTGAAAATACTTCCGAACCTAAAACCCGCTACCCCGGCAGGCAATAAAATAAAAATAAATCCGAGCTTGGGCGGAAACCCACGTGAACATTGTAAATGATCAGTTTGTGTTCGTAGGCAAACCAGAATTGGATATTCTCCAAACAGTTCAGCACAAAAGCCTTTGTTAAGGTCACTGTAGCAATTTTGACAACGCAAAACTTTATTTTAACCTTCTGACAGCACATAGATACACAACGGTCAAAAATGAACGAGACTGTAAACGACACAGACGTATATAGGCCATTTTTATTCATGAGCATGATTAGCTTGCCAACGGCAGTATCGGAGAGGAATGAGTGTGGGAAGAGCTTTCTGCATTGAACAAGTTGACTCCGCAAATTCCACTCCCGAACCTGGATGTCTGTTTCCCTTTACATCAACCCAACGAGTTTCAGTTTGCACAGATGGTTTGGTTTTCAAATTTCAGTGTAAATTTTTGTTTACTTAGGATATGGCAGGATCAGTTTCCTTTCTTTGTTCCCTTTTTCGGATTTGGCATGGATCAATTAAATAAAACAAGATTTGAAAGGACAGATTCCATTTCAGGAACGAATCGAGAGAATACGTTTTGCCGCATTTGTGGAGAGAGCAGCAGGTTCCTTGCAGCAAAGGCTAGTTTCTTAATCACACGTTTCCACAAAGCACTTCTGCTACCAGGTCAACGTGCCATGTTGTCCTACTACTGATCCACTCTCCCCGAGCCTCTCACTTGTTGGGATGCTGTGTTGTTGTTCATCCTATTAAGTTGTTAAGCACCTTAGTAGTCGTGCGCTGCCTGATGTGAAGTGGGTGGCGAATGACCAGAGAGATGCGATTGTCCATCCCACCACCGGAGGCTGCCTGTAGCACTCGTTCATTATGGCAATCAAATTGGACTCATCACACATAGCTACTGTTTCCCGTTTTGTGTTAAAATTCTGTAATGAAAATGGGGTGCCCTCTCTCCAGGGCTCCAGGTTTGGCAAAATGTATGTAGATCTTGGGCTGCCCAAATGGCAGGGTGCTACTCTTGACCTCCCCACTTGAAACTGCAGCATTGTAGAAGATTTCGATTGACACAAGCTTGGTTGCAAAGGTAGCCAGGAATGTAACATATTCAGACATCAATCTGCCTTTGGGCTCCGGTCCAGATATTTTCACAGGGGTTATTCGCATATTCTTTAGCTCTCTCGAGTCATCAATATCGCAGTGCTTCTATTTTCCGACAGCTGTGTGTTCGGTTTCTGAGTCTACATTGCAGTGGGCCTGCATTCGGCATGAGTGGGCCTCACCTGCTCTGTGTTTCACTGAAACTTCAGACTGGGGCTGTGAGGAACCCGTTTGCATGTTCACTGTGAAGATGTGCAGTTGAGAGCTTGCTCATGGAGAGGCCCTGCACCAACAGAAGGAGATTTACACATTTCTCATTGTTGTAAGCCAGCAGTGTGGGCTGAAAATGAGATGACATTCAGCGCACAAAAGCAGAAAGCATGCTTACTCTGTTCACCCACACATTGGACACATCAATGTGTTGGATGCATTAATTTCAATTAAACCGGAAAGAAGAACAGGCATACCATGCATCTATGTCAAAGTCATTAGAGTTAGGGGTTAGTAAGTAATTAATGGAAATTGTCCATGTCTACATATATAGAATGAACATATGTCATTGCACTGTGTGAAGCTTCATTTGCTCTGTATATCTTAGAGAGGGTATAACTGAAGGCAAATCATTTCTGAAGATGTTCAGCAAAGGCAGGTGAGAGTTGCTGCCCTTAACATTTAGGCTGCATTTGACTGAGTGTGGAATCAAGAAGCCCTGGCAAAACTGGAACCAATGGGAATGAGGAGGAAAACGGTTCGCTGTTTGGAGTCATAAATATCAGAAGATGAGCTGGGCGAACCATTCTGGCTACAGGAGTAGGACAGCAGCTATGAATTCCGTGGCGAGTCGTTCCTGAAAGGCTGTCCAGCATCAACAAGGCACAATCAGGAGAGTGATGGAATACTCTCCACTGGCTTGGATGTGTGCAGCTCCCACAACATTCAAGAAGCTTGAGACCATCCGGAGCAAGCGGCCCGTTTGCTTGGCACCCCTCTCACAAATATTCACTCCCTGTGCCACTGACAAACAGCAGCAACAGTGTGTACCATCTGCAAGATGCAATGCAGAGACTGACGAAGGCTGTTTTGGCAGCACATTCCAAATGCACGACCAGTCCCATCTAGTTGGACAGGGCAGTAGACAGATGGGAACACAACCATCTGGAAGTCCCTCCCAAGCCACTCGCATTCCTGACTTGGAAATACATCTCTGTTCCTCCTCTGTCACTGGGTCAAAATCCTGGAACTTCGTCCCTAACAACACTGTGGATGTGCCTAGAGTATGGCGAATGCAGCAGTTCAAGAAGGAAGTTCAACACCGCCTCCTCATGCCCAATTGGGGATTGGCATTAAATGACCGCCTTGGCAATGACAATGGCATTATTCCCTCTCATTTCTGTTAATTTGTGAATAATTACGAAATTTTTGCCATAAATTCAGCAAATCAGTGACAAGTCTCCTTCCTGTCCCCTTTCCCTTGGTCTGAATTACTCCATGTCTAATCATACATAACGAAAACAGAAAATACTGGAAAAAATTAGCTGTTCGAACAGCATATGTGGAGGGGAAAAAAGAGTTTCCACTTCTCCTTAGTTCTGAAGAAGAGTCAAGCGGACTCGAAACGTTAAGCCTGTCTTTGCCTCCACAGATGCTGTCAGGCCTGTTGATTCTTTCCAGCCTTTTTTGCTTCTGTTTCAGATTTCCAGCATCCGCAGTATTTAGGTTTTAACTTAGTATTTAATTGACTGCCACTTCTCTTCCAGGAATGCCTACCTTGCAGAAGTACTGCTCTTCACTCTGACAGGATTTCCGCGTATCTATTTTCCCCTGTTTACCTTCATTGCTTTCCATTTACCTTCTGGTGTTTTACAAGGTGTTTAACAAAACTCGCTTTTACAGTCACACTTCCTTCATCAGTGACTTTCCCCGTCTCTAATTTACCCCTCGTGTTTCCAACTGAAGCTGCGTCCCACATGTTTCAAAACCGCCCAGTGTTACAGGTATCCCTGGGACATACAAACCTCCCTGGTCTGCTGTTCTCGCCGCATCCTGAGATCCACACTCAGTGCCATGCACTGTTATACGATCACTCCTGAGCATTCCGTCCAGCAGCACCGATTTACCCTATCGCAAAGCTGTTCTTGTCCTCAGTTTCATTGTGCTCTTCCCCTGATCCGAGACATTAAAAATAAGCCTTTATTTCAGGTGCTAAGGTCGCAGGCTCCAACAATCATTGATATGAAAGCCCATCCAGGACCCTCAACGCCTCCCTACCCCTTTGGCCCCTTTCGATCCTCCAATCCCAGCCCCGGCCATGAATTCACCATGCCCCTCTCTGATGCTGCACTTTAATTGTTCAGTAAAGGACTAAGGTTCCTAAGCTTACACCCTTGCCTCAATTAATTCCGTGCTCGGCACATTGCTGAAGTCTTCTTCTGCCATGTGTGCCTCCATAACCTCTTTTGGCAGAGGTACTGCAGGCACCCCCAATCCTCCACCCCGCCCCGCACCCCGCTCTCCCCCACCACCATCAACGGATCTTTTCCCCCGTGTTGCATATTCTCCCTCCACCTGGAGACCTCCATTCGGCCTCTTACCAGCTTTTGATCTTTTCATTAAGAGCTGTCAGAGTGACATCGGCCATCTCAATTTCTCTGCTCCTCTCAACCATTCTAACTTGTCTCCTTCTGACGTTACCGCATTCCATTCTTTCAGGCCCAACCCTGATTTTGTCAACAAAAATGCTGACAAGCGAAGTCCTACTGTGTGGTGCACTGATCTCTACCTCGCAGACACTGAGCACCAACTCGAAGACACTTCCTCCTACCTCCACATGGACCATGACCCCACCAACAAACATCAGGCCATTGTTTCCAAGGCGGTCACTGGCCTGAACTCCTCTGGGGATCGCCTCTCCACATCTTCCAACATCATAGTCTCCCAACCTCGGTCACCACGCTACTACCTCCTCCCCAAAATCCATAAACAAGACTGTCGCGGTAGACTGATCATGTCAGCCTGTTCCTGTCCCACGGAAATAATTTCTTCCTTTCTTGACACCGTTCTCTCTCACTTTCTGCAGTCTCGTCCATGTACATCCACTATTCCCTTGATGCCCTACATCATATCAACAATTTGCAGTTCCCTTGCCCCAGCCGCCTCCTCTTCACCATGAATGTACAATCCAGCTACACCTCCATCCCCTGCCAGGATGTTTTGAGTGCTCACCGCGTCTTCCTTGAACAGAGTCCCAAACAATCCCCATCCACCTCCTCTCTCTTCCATCTGGCTGAACTTGTTCTCTCATTGAAAAATTTCTCCTTAAACTCACCTCACTTCCACAAATAAATGGTTTGCTATGAGTGTCCACATGTGCCCCACTTATGCCTGTCTCTTTATGAGACATGTGGAGCATTCCTTGTTCTAACCCTACTTAGGATCCATCCCACAACTCTTTCTCCACTGCATTGATGACTGATTCGTAAGTGCTTCATGCTCTTGTCTGGGCCTCGAAAAAGGTATCAATTTTGCTTCCAATTTCCACCCCTCCATAACTTTCACATGGTTCATCTCCGACACACCTCTTCCCTCATTTCACCTCTCTGTCTCAAATTCTGTGATAGACTGTCCACCAATATTCATTACAATCAAACGGACTCACACAACTACCTCCATTACAACTCCTAACACTCTGCATCATATAAGGACTCCATCATATAATCTCAGTTACTTCAAGTCCTTCGCATCTGTTCCAATGATGCCTCATTCTAAAACAATGCTTCTGAAATTTCTTCCTTCTTCCTGAACCGCGGTTTCCAATACACAGTGGTTGAGAAGGCCCTCAAGAGTATCGAACTCATCTCCCGCGCCTCTGCCCTCACACTTTCTTCCCCCTGCCAGAACCTTGAGAGTTCATGTAATCACTTTGCAACCCATCAGCCTACGCATTCAAAGGATCATGCTCCACAAATTCTGCCAACTCCAGCATGATGCCTCCCCCAAAGACATCATCCCTTCACCCAGCCTGTCCACATTTTTTATGGACCATTAACTCCGGGGCACCCTGGTCCACTCCTGCACCAGCTCCAAAACCTCAAATCCATCCTACGGCACCTTCCCCTGCAATCACAGCAGGTGCTACAACTGCCCTTTTACTTCCCCGGTCCTCAACCTCCAAGGCCTAAACACTACTTACCAGTGAAGCAGCACTTCATTTGTACTTTCTTCAGTTTGGTCTACTGCCTTCGCTTCTCCAAATGCAGTCTCCTCTACATTGGAGAGACCAAACGCAGACTGGGTGACTGTTTTGTGGAACAAATATGGCCTGGACACGAGCATGACCCAGAACTTAATGCTGCTTGCAATTTCAAAATTCCACCCTGCTCTCATCCCAACATATCCGTCCTTGGCCTGCTGCAATGTTCCAACGCAAACTGCAGGAACAGCATTCATCTTCCGACTAGGCACTTTACAGCCTTCCAGACTTAATATTGAGTTCAAAAACTTTATATCATGAACTCTCTCCTCCAACCTCGCGCGTTTTGATCCCTTTATTCAAATATGTTGTTATTAATTTCTATTAATAATTTTCTCTCACCTATTACAATTACTTTTTTAAAAAAAATATTCCTTGGTTTATACCCAGCCTTTTGTCTATTTTGATATTTCCCCACATCATCCCCTCCCCCAACGCACCCGCACGAGGGTCATCTGTTACCTGTTAATTCTGCTTTCTAGTCTTAATGTCACCTTTACCACCTCCTTTAGCCAATATCACCATTTCGGAATTATGCTTATTACATCTTTTGCCATCTCTCCTTTGCCACCACCGACCACAGAAGCTCCAAAGGCACAGAGATGGATTTCTCGAGTGGGTACACCATTTATTACGGTGTTTGTTTGGGGAAAATGTGATACTATTCCCTTGAAAGCAATTCAGCTCATTCGTAATGACGTTTAAATTGTATGAATCACTAAGTTTAGGGATGAAAATGTATCTGGCAGCCCCAGACCATCATTAAAACGATCCACTATTTAGCCCTACCCACTCTTTCTTGCATAACGTGCAGTAACATAAACCAGTGAATCTCCTCCCTTGGTCTGCTAAACCTGTAATAAAGCAAAGTGCTTCCTTAAGAAAACACCTCTAAATGTAATGTTCGTCCATTCAGGCTTCTTAAGATTGGCTCAAAATGCAAAAGTTTTTTCGGACGTTGTTACGTTGATGTAACCTTCATAACATCTGCCTCCATGTTAATTCTTACTGGGTTTAACAGGTTTGGTTTCGTCATATTTCTATCGTTGCCCCTTCATATTACATTTGGGCGGTTGCTATGCAACCATTCACAACCCCATCTGGACATACCTTTTGATTCTTTACCATAACCATTACAACTCTCTGTGGATGTTCCATCAAGAATCATGTTATCCACTTCCCTCCACCATCACAGACATTCGCCTTTGTACATCCTGCCCTTTCTTGCTCTCCACGTTTTTAATACTTGGTATATTTCTATCTTTCTTCATTTCTGATGATAAGTCATCGACCTGCACAGTTCACTCTGATACCTCCATTGGTGCCCCCTGACTGGCTGAGGATTTCCAGGATTTTTTTTAAATATTCCCAGCTATCACGCTGCATTGATTTACTATCTGAAAGCTCGGTGGAATGAGATTGAATCTGAATTTAAAAAGAACTAATTTACATGGTACTGGAAACCTGATTGTGGAACGAAATTGACAGCTCTATCCAGGAACGGGCACAGAGTAGATTGGCCGACTGGCCTCCTTCTGAGCTGCAGGATTTGCTGAATCATGGCTTTAATTTCTGCATTGACCAGGAGATTAGAAAATAGCTGAACACGTGAAGATGATGAACGAACGGTTCCAGGTAATTGTCTGATGTTTTGTACCGAACATGTAACACATGTAAGAGGACTTCAAGCACAACATAGGTCTACAAATTACTGCTATGTTAACTCCTAAAACCCTTAATTAACCTCGCTTCCACTTACACTCCCGTTAAGGAAATAGTAAAAATAAATATATTTAAACAGACCCTAGCAAGTCGACACAATACCCTGGGCAGAAGTATTCAAAGTGGCTATTCCAAGCTTCGATCTGTGTAGACAGCAGGCTTAATGCACAAATACTGAAAGCTGTTTACACTTGCAGTCGACCTTAGAATGCCTTCCCTGTCATCGTTCTCCTTTATACATGTTTGTACTTTTTAATGTGAGCCCCAATGTTCCCATGTGTCTTTGGAACTTTACCTTTCTCATGATATGAATCATATTGCTAATCATAGTGCTAATATTATCAGGAAACTTTGGGAAAAAATAAACATGCTGATTGGTTGCCATCTCTAGCTAGGTGTAACATCCAACCATCTCATTGAAATTCAAACTACTGTGATTCAACTGCAAATTCTGCTCAGCTCACATTCTAAGAAGTCAGCCATGTTTTCCCATTTAGCATTTAAAACCTAGTTTCATTTGATGAGTTAAAGCCTCTAGACAAGCTGTCTCCAATTCAATTGCATCCCCCACACACTCAGAGAAACTAATCAAATCCCACTATTACCAACTTTTACAATAAATCACAATAATGTGATGAGAATTATGGTACGTTCGTGACATCAGGAATTCTGTCCCTTAAGCTCTGAGCCCCTTTACCTCTCTCTTCTTCTTTCAAACAATCGTTCAAGTCTACCCATTTGGTCAGACAGTTCGTCATTTTCCTAAATACCTCCATGTGAAGCTTGGGTTTAAATGTTGATATATAACGTTCCTTTCAAGCACATTAGCAAGAGGAGGGGAGTGGATTGTTATTTTGTGAAATGCTGTGAAATTCTGCCGTATTGTTCAGTTCAGCGGGCTTCAAAATTAAATTGTGTGGATCCGTTAAAAGTTAATATATCCCTCCGGTCAGAGCACGGGTTGTGGAATATTGATGAGGGTCACTGCTCAATCTGGGATGACGAGTTTTATCTAACGTTGGCTCCCATTTTAGCAGCAGATACCACAGGATATCCACGTCCATCGTGCCGGACCTCCACCATCGATTTGTAATTTGATAATTTCCATGAGGTGACCAGGAATGCAAACAGTACTCAAATTGTGGCCTAACTAATAATTGATAAAGCACTTCCATAACCTCCCTGTTAGTATGTGTTATGCCTCGTCTAATAAGCGAAATGATTCTACTTGACTTCTTAAACACCTCATTGGCCTTTCAAGTAACATTCGGGAATCTGTAGAGATTCGATACAATGTCCATCACTTCCTCCATACCTCCCAATACTCGCTTCATCAATTGTGTATTCCCTTCGACTTGTTTGAGTTCTCCTGCTGTATAACATCGCTCTCCCCCGGGTTGAATTCCATTTGGCACTTTTGCGACCATCTAACCAGTCAATTGACGACTTCCTGATATCAAACCTCCTCACTATCAAACACAACCACTGTTCTTGCTGCCTGAAAACTTCATGAAGATTCCCGCTATATATATTGCCAAATAGCTAATATGTGCCATGAAGAGCACGGCTAAATATGCATGTGGCAATTTTTCAGGAGATAAATCTGGTTGGTACAAATCCATCTCCCAAACACTCCTAACGCTGATGTTTTCAGGATTCACTTCGGTGCTCGGGCGCTCTTTAAAATGTAAGTTCTCCGTTCGCTCTGCCATACGGCCTGATAAACAATTCCCAGTGATGTTTGCAGCAAAACATTGCAACGGATTTGAAAACTTTGCATTATAACTGCGCACCGTTGATTGGTGACACATAACCTCCTGGGCTCAGAAATCTATGCCGCCCCCGTCTAATTCCAACCAATCTCGAACGAGATGCAGGACAAGAGTGAGCTCCCCCCACAATGTTGCTCTGGGACTTGGGAAGCGGAGCTGTTGCATGACAGTTAATGAGATAAATATATCAACCACAGGGGCAGTTGCCCTGTTAATACCGCTTTCCCAACGTGCTCTGATCGCCTCATGTCATCGATTGAGGGCCAGGCGGAAATATATTTCAGTTCCCTGACATTTCAACTCCCCCGAATGATAGCACCAAATGTAAATTTCAACAGACCTTCGGTAATTTCTCGTTTAACCCACCGTCTTGCATTTGCCATGAAATCCATGCGCTTCAATTCTAACAGCCTTGAGATACGGCAACATTTCGACACTATTTTTAGTTCAGTGTTTGAAGCGCTTATACTTATTAAATTTAGCATCGTTCTTAAGGCAGTTGTGAATGAACAACTTGCACTGGTCATGCGCGACATGCCCATCATCCCAAGAAATAAATAGAAAAGATATTGCATGAGATATCAGCCTATTGATGACGGGAGAATTTGCAGCTGAAGGTTTGCTTTGGACAGATTATTTTCATCATTGACAAGAAGGAGAAGGTATCTGTTGCTGAACAGCTTTGTGAAGGTCGGATCATTCAGCAGCTCTGGGAGAAACATACACTCACAGCTCGCTGGTTACCTGAACTTTCAACTGGACAAAGAGGATTTCCAGACTGTGCACAATCAATCAGCAAGGAAGAATGCTGAATCCTCCACTCACTGCCAGTTGAATTTGAAAACCAGACACGAGGGGAATTTTGTCAGGTGGCCGGTTAGCTCAGCTGGTTAGAGCGTGGTGCTAATAACGCCAAGGTCGCGGGTTCGATCCCCGTACGGGCCAACCAATTCTATTCCACTTAAAGCTATCAACAGCCGCTGCACGGCAACAATAACTCGCTTCACAGCAATTTCACGCAAATACTGCATCTGCCAGCAAAGTCTATCCATTAGAAAATTTCACAACAGTTCGTCAGCTGCTGACGTCCAAAAAAACATTTGCTGCTTCGAGATGTCTTTTTAAAAAGCAGCACAATATACTCCTAATTTGTTGTTAATTATTCTCAGATATGACCGGAACGAAGTAAAATACTGGCCCGCGCAACGTCTACTTCATTGCTGAGCTACTCGTAAGCGACGGATAAACTAGGTCGCTGAGGAACCAATGTTTTCCCGTCTAACTTGTCGTAATTCTAATCTCTGTCTGACAATGTAGCCACGAAGACACCCAACAGAGGGTAAACCCAACGCAAAATAACTGTGAGCTCTCTCCACTGTGAAGTAGCTTTGCTGTATGACTGTTCCAGGGATGGATTTGTAAATCACCAAGGGCAGTCGGCCTGTTATTTGTTCTAAAATAAAAACAAAGAGAACTGCGGATGCTGGAAATCCAAAACAAAAACAGAATTACCTGGAAAAACTCAGCAGGTCTGGCAGCATCGGCGGAGAAGAAAAGAGTTGACGTTTCGAGTCTTCATGACCCTTCGACAGAACTTGATTTCGAGTCCAGGAAAGAGTTGAAATATAAGCTGGTTTAAGGTGTGTGGGGGCGGGGGGGGGGGGGGGGTGCTGAGAGAGAGAGAGAGAGACAGAGGTGCTTGTGTAGACAAACAAGCAGTGATAGAAGCAGATCATCAAAAGATGTCAGTGACAATGGGACAAAAGAACACATAGGTGTTAAAGTTAAAGTTGGTGATATTATCTAAACGAATGTGCTAATTAAGAATGGATGGTAGGGCACTCAAGGTACAGCTCTAGTGGGGGTGGGGGGAGCATAAAAGATTTTAAAATATTTAAAAATAAGTGGGAAAAGAAAAATCTGTAAAATTTATTGGGAAAAAAAAGGGGGAAAAAAAGGGGGAAACAGAAAGGGGGTGGGGATGGGGGAGGGAGCTCACGACCTAAAGTTATTGAATTCAATATTCAGACCGGAAGGCTGTAAGGTGCCTAGTCGGAAGATGAGGTGTTCCTCCAGTTTGCGTTGGGCTTCACTGGAACAATGCAGTAAGCCAAGGACAGACATGTGGGCAAGAGAGCAGGGTGGAGTGTTAAAATGGCAAGCAACAGGGAGGTTTGGGTCATTCTTGCGGACAGACCGCAGGTGTTCTGCAAAGCGGTCGCCCAGTTTACGTTTGGTCTCTCCAATGTAGAGGAGACCACATTGGGAGCAACGAATGCAGTAGACTAAGTTGGGGGAAATGCAAGTGAAATGCTGCTTCACTTGAAAGGAGTGTTTGGGCCCTTGGACGGTGAGGAGAGAGGAAGTGAAGGGGCAGGTGTTACATCTTTTGCGTGGGCATGGGGTGGTGCCATAGGAGGGGGTTGAGGAGTAGGGGGTGATGGAGGAGTGGACCAGGGTGTCCCGGAGGGAGCGATCCCTACGGAATGCCGATAAGGGGGGTGAAGGGAAGATGTGTTTGGTGGTGGCATCATGCTGGAGTTGGCGGAAATGGCGGAGGATGATCCTTTGAATGCGGAGGCTGGTGGGGTGATAAGTGAGGACAAGGGGGACCCTATCATGTTTCTGGGAGGGAGGAGAAGGCGTGAGGGCGGATGCGCGGGAGATGGGCCAGACACGGTTGAGGGCCCTGTCAACGACCGTGGGTGGAAAACCTCGGTTAAGGAAGAAGGAGGACATGTCAGAGGAACCGTTTTTGAAGGTAGCATCATCGGAACAGATGCGACGAAGGCGAAGGAACTGGGAGAATGGGATGGAGTCCTTACAGGAAGCGGGGTGTGAGGAGCTGTAGTCGAGGTAGCTGTGGGAGTCGGTGGGTTTGTAATGGATATTAGTGGACAGTCTATCACCAGAGATTGAGACAGAGAGGTCAAGGAAGGGAAGGGAAGTGTCAGAGATGGACCACGTGAAAATGATGGAGGGGTGGAGATTGGAAGCAAAATTAATAAATTTTTCCAAGTCCCGACGAGAGCATGAAGCGGCACCGAAGTAATCATCGATGTACCGGAGAAAAAGTTGTGGAAGGGGGCCGGGGTAGGACTGCAACAAGGAATGTTCCACATATCCCATAAAGAGACAGGCATAGCTGGGGCCCATGCGGGTACCCATAGCCACACCTTTTATTTGGAGAAAGTGAGAGGAGTTGAAGGAGAAATTGTTCAACGTGAGAACAAGTTCAGCCAGACGGAGGAGAGTAGTGGTGGATGGGGATTGTTCGGGCCTCTGTTCGAGGAAGAAGCTAAGGGCCCTCAGACCATCCTGGTGGGGGATGGAGGTGTAGAGGGATTGGACGTCCATGGTGAAGAGGAAGCGGTTGGAGCCAGGGAACTGGAAATTGTTGATGTGACGTAAGGTGTCAGAGGAATCACGGATGTAGGTGGGAAGGGACTGGACAAGGGGAGAGAGAAGGGAGTCAAGATAACGAGAAATGAGTTCTGTGGGGCAGGAGCAAGCTGAGACGATCGGTCTACCGGGGCAGTTCTGTTTGTGGATTTTAGGTAGGAGATAGAAGCGGGCCGTCCGAGGTTGGGCGACTATCAGGTTGGAAGCTGTGGGAGGGAGATTCCCAGAGGAGATGAGGTCAGTGACAGTCCTGGAAACAATGGCTTGATGTTCAGTGGTGGGGTCATGGTCCAGGGAGAGGTAGGAGGAAGTGTCTGCGAGTTGACGCTCAGCCTCCGCGAGGTAGAGGTCAGTGCGCCAGACAACAACAGCACCACCCTTGTCAGCGAGTTTGATGACAATGTCAGGGTTGGACCTGAGAGAATGGAGTGCAGTAAGTTCAGAGAGAGACAGGTTAGAATGGGTGAGAGGAGCAGAGAAATTGAGACGACTAATGTCGCGCCGACAGTTCTCAATGAAAAGATCAAGAGAAGGTAAGAATCCAGAGGGAGGGGTCCAGGTGGAGGGAGAATATTGGAGATGGGTAAAAGGATCCGTTGAACTGGGAGAGGACTCCTGCCCGAAGAAGTGAGCCCGGAGACGAAGACGGCGAAAGAAGAGTTCAGTATCATGCCGAGCCCGAAATTCATTGAGGTGAGGGCGTAAGGGTATGAAACTAAGTCCTTTGCTGAGCACTGAACGTTCAGCATCGGAGAGGGGAAGGTCAGGGGGTATAGTGAATACACGGCTGGGGCTGGGATTGGAAGATGGGGTGGGGACGGAGGGACAGGCTGGGGTGGAGGGTCCTAGATGGGTGTTGGTGTCGATGAGTTGTTGGAGCTTGCATTCCTTAGCAGTTGAGAGAAAGAGAAAAAGTTTCTTGTTGAGGCGTCGGATGAGCCGAAGGATAAAATGAAACTGGGGGCACGCGCAGCTTTGAAAAAGGGTACGGCGGTGCTGCTGGAGGGAGAGGTCGAGTGTGTTCATACGGCGGCGCATGGCACTGAGTGTGGATTTCAGATTGTGACGGGAACAGCAGTCTGAGAAACGTTTTATGTCCCGGAGAAACCAGTAATCCTGGGTGGGTTCGAAAGATGAGGGGTGGAATTTCAGTTGAAATCCACGTGGGGTAAGTCGGAGACGGAGGCAGTCACTGAGAAAGGAGATATGGCTGTGAAAGCGGGTTTTAGTAAACACCTTGTCAAACACTAGGAGGGAAATGGAAAGCAAAGAAGGTGAACAAGGCAACAGAGAGATACGGAAATCTTGTCGCAGAGAGGAACAAAACTTCTTCAAGGAGGTAGACATTTCTTGAAGAGCAGTGGCAGTCAATTAAACACAGAGATAAAAACAAAGAGAACTGCGGATGCTGGAAATCCAAAACAAAAACAGAATTACCTGGAAAAACTCAGCAGGTCTGGCAGCATCGGCGGAGAAGAAAAGAGTTGACGTTTCGAGTCTTCATGACCCTTCGACAGAACTTGATTTCGAGTCCAGGAAAGAGTTGAAATATAAGCTGGTTTAAGGTGTGTGTGTGTGGGGGGGGAGGTGCGGAGAGAGAGAGAGAGACAGAGGTGCTTGTGTAGACAAACAAGCAGTGATAGAAGCAGATCATCAAAAGATGTCAGTGACAATGGGACAAAAGAACACATAGGTGTTAAAGTTAAAGTTGGTGATATTATCTAAACGAATGTGCTAATTAAGAATGGATGGTAGGGCACTCAAGGTACAGCTCTAGTGGGGGTGGGGGGAGCATAAAAGATTTTAAAATATTTAAAAATAAGTGGGAAAAGAAAAATCTGTAAAATTTATAGGGAAAAAAAAGGGGGAAAAAAAGGGGGAAACAGAAAGGGGGTGGGGATGGGGGAGGGAGCTCATGACCTAAAGTTATTGAATTCAATATTCAGACCGGAAGGCTGTAAGGTGCCTAGTCGGAAGATGAGGTGTTGTTCCTCCAGTTTGCGTTGGGCTTCACTGGAACAATGCAGTAAGCCAAGGACAGACATGTGGGCAAGAGAGCAGGGTGGAGTGTTAAAATGGCAAGCGACAGGGAGGTTTGGGTCATTCTTGCGGACAGACCGCAGGTGTTCTGCAAAGCGGTCGCCCAGTTTACGTTTGGTCTCTCCAATGTAGAGGAGACCACATTGGGAGCAACGAATGCAGTAGACTAAGTTGGGGGAAATGCAAGTGAAATGCTGCTTCACTTGAAAGGAGTGTTTGGGCCCTTGGACAGTGAGGAGAGAGGAACTGAAGGGGCAGGTGTTACATCTTTTGCGTGTTATTTGTTCTCTCATTTACTGGTTCCGCAACTTGCCCTAATCGCCTAAAGATGCTGTTTGAGAGCCAGGTGGAAATATATTTCAGTTTCTTGCTCTTGTAACTTCCCCAACCTTTACTACCAAATTTAAAATTCAACAGGCACTAGGTCATTTCTGGCTAAAGAACCCGTCATAGCTCGTAAACTATGTGATCGTCTTATTTCTCATTCGCAATTCAGTTCCAATTGCAAGCTTCACTTGCATCAACCTGAGGACAGGGCAACATCTCAAAACTAATTTTACTTCAATGTTTGAAGTGCTTTCACTTTTTAAATGTAGCAATCCTTCTCCAGGCAATTTCGGATGAGCAACTTATACTGGTCGTGCAGGCATATCCATATCTCATGAAATAAATAGAAAAAGGATGATTGGATAAGATGTCAACTTGTTGATGGCGAGAAGCTTTTCAGCTTGAGGTTTGCTTTCGGCGGAATGTGTTCAGCATTCAGAAGGGGAGAATTGAAATTGTTGAGCAGATTTTTGAAGATCGGAACAATGAGGCAGCTCTGGGGAAAACTCATTCCCTTCGAGCTCGCTGGTAACCTGAAGCTTTCAATTTACAAATACGGTAATTCCAACGTTTCAGCTGGTGCGCGGTCAGTCAGCAAGGACTGAGTGTCGATGGTCCTTGGGTCGTTCTTCGGTAACATTCCAGACACAGAATCCGAGTGACCCCCGCCACCTGCTGCCTTGATACTGTGTCAAAAAGGTGTACTGGAAGGATATTGAGCGTGTGTTGTTTTCATGCTTTGAAAAAGTGTCTGCCTGTACGATAGGAAAGAATCAAGGTTCATAATTCTCTGTCGGAACACATATGAACATTCCCTCTACATACTGTCATATTTATCTGGCTGTCGTTATCACTGATCTCATTTCCCTCTTTCTGACGGCGAACCTACTGACAATCATGATTCTCGCCAGAAGAAACTCCGGCCTTTCCAAATGTATCTCTATCAATTTGGTGTCTGGCATAAACAGATCTATTGCTCATGTTTTTCATATATTAGAATATCAAACTTTCAACAAAGTCTTTACACATTCATTCCTCTCCAACACTGTCATTGTTATGGCAGTACCAAACTTTAAGTTGAGCAGGCAATCCGTCATTTCACACTGAAGCACCCGTCATAAGTTGGCACTGAAGTGGCTGCCTTACTTCTCATTCGCAATTTAGCTCCATTTCCAATCTTCAATTGTCACTGTCACTGTCAGCGATAGAGGGCCAGAATTTGAAAGCAAGGTATGTCACTGTGAAAACTGCTGCAGTGACCAAAACAGCGGTCTCTGTGCTGATCTATTGGGAGAATTTGCCATTTTGATTTCCTTAGGAACACAAATGTTCATTTATCAGCAACTGAACAAACTGCAGAAACGGGTGATCAACAAACTGATCATTAACAATGTTCACTGGGGTTCCCGCCCTGGCGCGGATTCTTTTCCATCGTCTTCCGGGGCAGCGGACTTTTCGCGTTTATTTTATCTCCATTTCTCAATTTACTTTTTTTTATTATTATTTAATTGCTTGACAATCAGGAGCATTTTAACAGCTACAAGAGACCAAAGGGAACTCCGAGCACACAACAGCAAGAATCGGAATGACCCACTGGTGGGAAACCGAATAAAACTCATTATTTGCCTGTTCACTGTATCAGGCAGTTTTATGATATAGTGGGTGACAGCTGCTGTCTGTTCTTCAACTATCAGCTTAGCCGTTAATTAACGACCCAATTTTACATCCAGCATACATCGCCTCGCAATCTGGTTATACGTTGAATTATTTGAGCTCCTGTCCAAAAACTTGCGTTTATGCAGCCAAACAAGCTGTTACCATCTTTTCCCCAGATAAACTCCTTCCACATGAATGAAAGCAAACCGCGTTAAAGCGCATGAGCTGAAAATCCCGCTTTTCCTCCAAAACATTTCACGTTCTTTGTTAAAATACATTTCAACCAATTTCGTGAAAACCTGTTTTTGCAGTTTGTTCCGTTTCTAGCAAATCTACATTAACTAATTGATCTGCGTAAATTATTTGTGTTTCCAAAGTTCGAGTCAATGGATTAAATTTAATGCATTTTCAAGTCAGGGAGCTGATGGGAGAAGATAATCATTTTATTCACGGAGGCTGCGAGCAGTATTTGAATGTTCACTCCGACCCGCATACACAAGTCATGCACAACACCTTAACCACTCGGACACCACAGCTGGACAAATGTAGCCTTGTCACATGTCGGGACAAAATGTCAAGCATAATGTAATGTACAAAGCACCAGAGAATTGCCTGGAATAATTCGTTCATCACATTCATCTCATGAGCCATTTTCTAATCCCCCAGCCCATGTCGAAATGAAACTCGTGAATCGCAGAATCCTATCAATCAGAAGGAAGCCTGTCGGCCCATCGAGCCTGTCCATGCTCTTTGATAGATCTGTTAATAATGTTCCACAATCCAGCTTTTCCCCATTACCCTGTAAATTAGTTCTATTGAAATCCCGACTGAACCTGATTTCGCCAGCCTTTCTGTTGGAAAAACAAAGTAACGTGAAAGTTGGAAATATGAAAAAAAACCAGAACTGCCAAAGAAAGAAATGCAACAAAAGTTTGCGAAGCCTCTTTGTGGACAGTGAAGACGGCTGTGGGAAGCATGTTAAACGAAGCCCGGGTACTTCCGTCGGTGGAGCATCAGGCTTTTATCCTGAGGATCCAGGTTTCCAGGGCTGTTTGGGCGTTGCTTTTTTGAGTCAAGGTATTCCCTCCCAAGCAAAACGGCAGCAAAACGAGTCATGGACGTTGAATTCTTCAAGGAGAACTGAAGAAACGGAGAACCCTTTGATCTGCAGAAAAATACCCACCATCTCGTAAGTGTGGTAGCTTCGATCAATTTTAGAATTGTTTTCAGGTTTCCAGCTACTCTAAGTGTGAAAAATGCTTCCTGATTTTTCCCTTGGTTGGCACGATCGCTATGGATCAGAGGCAAAAACATGTCAAGATTCAACCCCATTCTTAGTGGCGGGAGAAACAGTTTTTTCCGTGTTTAACCCAACAAGTCACTTTAACAGGTTTGAAAACTTCATTCTTCTATACTCAAGGAAATAGAAAAGTTTCCAAGCCCTGAACAGGGAGGGTGGCTGGGGAGTTTGGGGGTGTTGGGGGGCGGTGTTATGCAGAGATCAGGAAGAAAGCAAAGGATTGACACCGGGTGAAGTTCTCCTTCTGAAAGCCAGCACAGGCAGGATGGGCCAAATAGCCTTCTGTGCTCTGCCCATTCTTAGATTCTATTTTATATGTCAGTGTTTAGGCAATGCGGTTGAGGTCACTATGAGGTTCTTTCAACTGAGACTTGGACACAACCCCAGGTTAGGGTTGCCATGAGTTTTGGAATACATCGACAACTTTAACAACTTTTCGTTCTTGGGTGAGAGAATTGCTGGTAAAGCCAACATTTATTTGTGAAGCTTTTTTCTCCACTGTACGTGCAAGTTCCGCACAGCTTAAAGCTGCTCCTTTGATTGTGGGACCACATAGAAAGCGATTGTCTGTGAGGACAGGAGACAATAGGCACAAACACCAAGTGTTGTAATGGGAATAAGAGGAACAGGATTTGTAGAAGGAACTAATTGAGTCTCAGTTGCTGTATCCCGTCTGGCTCTGGTTGCTGCTCTATAGGAACGATGTGATGATGTGCAGGATGTTGGAAAGAAGGCAGGAAAGATTCCCGAGAATACTCCTGGAATAAGGAACTTCAGTTTTGATGGTAGATTGGAGAGGTTAGGACGGTTTTCCTGGGAGAAAAGAAGGCTGAGGAGATTTGATAGAAGGATTGAAAATCACGAGGTGCCTGGTCAGAAGAGACCTGGAGAACGTGTTCCCATTCCTGTAAGGTTCAGGACTGAGAGCGTAGAGACTTAAGGTAGTTTGTAAAAAAAAACAAATGTGACACGTGGAAAAACTTTACTTTTCTTGCAAAAAGTGGTTAAGGCCTGGAATGCACTGCCTCAGAGTGTGCTGGAGGCAGGTTCAAAGGAAGCATTAAAAAGAGTGTTACACTGTTATTTGGTTTTAAATCCTGCCTGTGGCTCTGGGTCCTAGGATCCAAGTCACAAGAATTAACTTTCAAAAAAATTATCAACTTCCTAATGCCATCATGAGTATGCGTTTCGGTAAAGGGGCTGTCAGTCGGTAAAATGTAGGGACGGTGTGCTTTGGTTTCTGGATTTGAACAGGGTTAGGAGCGAGTTCAAGAAGCAAAGAAAGTTCCAGAGGGGGAAAACAAAGTTTGGCGACGAGAAAAAGCGAGGAATGTAAATGGCGTTCACCATCTTTCAGATTTTATTCAATGAAGGGCCCAAAGGGAAAATCATCTCTGTGCCAAAGAGCTGCTGATTAGTGCAGTGACCGGAAATAGAACTGAAATTAGCAGAACTCTGGTGTTTACTGAGGCAGAAGAAACGGGGTAAGCAAGGAAACACAAGATGGTGAATTCTGAATAGCTTTCGTCAAAAAGCAAAGGAAATGAAGGAAAGAAGTGAATTTTAGAATTGAACGAATTGATGGCAGGTATTAAAATGTAATTTACTCTGCCATGTTACAGTCACGGTTTGCAAGATGCACGTTTATTGTCAGATTATTAATGAATTTTGTGTGTATACTCATTACCAAATCGAGCATAGCCCGGTTCCTCTCGTTTCTAAAGTATCCTTTTTCAGCAACCCGTCCTTGATTCAATCTACCAAACCACTAATTTCACAGAATTTCCGATTCAGCCCAACTGAGGTGAAAGAGCCAGTTTCTGTGTTAACGCACGCACGGAAATTTCACCTGACTGTGTGAGTTAACGGCCCTTCTTTTCAAGGGGCTCTCATATCCCGGGAATCTCTGAAAACAACCGCAGATTTTTGAATCTGTTGATATACAATCTTTATCTGCATCTGTCTCCCACATATCAACCAATTTCAAGTTCTGTTTCCAACTTCGCGTGCTTTCTCTGGATAAATACCAGAGCATTCTCCACGTCAGGGAATTGAACACAGGTGTCTGGCGTCGCAAATGGGGATATTAACGAGTAAACTGAACAGCACGATGGGTACAGGCTTAGATCTTCCATGCCTCTGACATGCACACACAAACCCCTTTACAGCGCAGCAAAGCAATGATCGTTGCGCTGTTGCAGAGGAGATGCTTACTGACTGACCTAAACGAGCATAATAATCGTCCTGTGTAAAACAATCTATTATATATAAAGCCACAAAATGCAATGGTGAACATATGTGTGCATGTGTGATGCGGAGGTAATGATAGAGAGTTGGCGAGAGAGAGAGAGACAGAGAGAGAAAGGGCCAGTGAGGCCAGAGGACTGGAGGATTGATTATGTTACATCCATTTTGAAGAAAGTAGCGATTGGAAGCCTGTCTGAATTTCTCCCGCGTGTATTTTCGGAACACCATCTCACCGAAATGGATCAAAATCATCTCCGGGCTTGGCGTTTCTTGTTTGAGAGGTTTAAAATTAACAATAATAAAAACAGAAAATACTCGAAAAGCTCAGCAGGTCTGGCAGCGTCTGTGGAGAGAGTAACCAAATTAAGGTTTCGAGTCGGCATAACTTCCTCAAACTGCTATAGGCGGGAATGGAACACGAATCAGCTGCGCGGAAGACAGATTATATTCCCCACTACACCACTAACGCTGATTACAGGCCCTTCAATGGCGGGAAAAATGTCAATGCACTTACCAAGAGCGTTAAAAAAATAAATCGTTCCTTTGCTATGCAGCCAGTCACAATCTCATCTGGACACATCCTTTTTTTATCAGAACCATTACAATTCTGTTCAGCTTTTGTACCATGAAACCATTTCTCTCCTCCACCACAACAACCCACCGCCCCACCAAAATCCCTCACTCACCTCTTTTGTTAAGCCTGCGCCCTCCCACTCTCACCAGTTTAAACATTCTATCCTTTTACATTTCTATTGTTCTGATGAAAAGCCATCGACCTGAACAGGTTACTGAGTTTGTCTACACTGATGCTCTATGCTCTATGACCTCGTAAACATTTTGGGTCCTTTTTTTGTTTCTGTTTGTTTTCCATTTTTCCAGTGACTACACTGTTCTCCTTTTCCATTTGAAAGGTTTGCGAAAAAGTGGCGAATATAAAAGTTTATATTCCTCGCTCTTGCTCCTTGCTAATGTACTAGTTTTCTTCGTCCATCGACCTGTTTGTCTTGTGAACTCCCTCCTAACGCTCCTCAATTCAGGACACTAAACCATAGCTCAAACCCGATGCTCAAGGCTCTGACTGCCCCAGTAATGAAGTCCCCTTTCCAGATTTCTGCGTGTTTTTTGACACAAGCTTTCCAGATGCTAAGGGAAACAGATCAGTTAGACGAAGAGCCTATTTCTATTGCCTGGGAATGTCGGAGTGAAAACATTAAAACCAGAGATTCCAGCATTGAAATTAGGAAACAATTCCACACACAAAGCGAGCTAGACTACAGGACCACATTCTGTGAACGGAAACTAATGTCTTCAATCTGGGATTGATCGAGTTTTGTTAAAGGGGAGTATTAAGGAATATGAGGCAAAGGCGAGCAGATGGAGTTAGTCACCAAATAGACACAAAATCATTGAACATATTCCTGGGGCTAACTAGCCTCAGCAACAGCAATCTTCGAGGGAAACAACTAACCTACAGCCTTCAGGGCTCAACATTGAGTTCAAGAAATGTATATCATAATATCGGCCTCCATGTTGGTTCTTACACCTATTTTTATTTTCCTGGTTTGGTTTTGTCACCGTTGTTTCTTTCTGCATCATGTTACACTTAGGTGGTTGCTATGCTGCCACACAAAACTTCATCTGGACACAATTTTTATTCTTTACTGTACCCGGAGGAATGCAGAAATGTTACAGCGCAGCAGAAGGTCAGCCAGTGCATCTTGCCTGCAGCAGATGCCCGAATGAGACATTCCTTGGCTTCTCCCCCTAGCCCTGCACATTCTCTCTTTGGATAAAACAGGCTAAGTCACGTTTTAATGTTTCAATTGAACCTGCCTTACCCAATCTCAGGCAGTGCATCTCAGACCGGAACCACATACAGTGAAAGAAAAATCCTCATGTCATTTTAGCTTCTTTTATCAACTAGATTCAACCTGTCCCCTCTCGATCTCGATCCTTTCACGGGTGGGAACCCGTTCTCCCTATGTACGCTGCCCAAACCCCTCATGATTTTTAATACTTCTATCAAATCAACTCCCAACCTTCTGTTCTCCAAGGAAAACAGTGCTAACTTCTCCAATCAATCTGCATAACTGACGATCCTCATCCCAGAAACAATTCTTGTGAAACTTCTCCCCCCTATTTCCAACATCCTTCACATTTTCACATTCTTCCTCAATTGCAGCGCCCAGAACCAGACGGAATACATCAGCTGGTGCTGAAATTGAGCCTCAGAAAAATATAATTTGCTTTACACCATTACAACACTCTATGTTGCATGAAAAACGCTGCCTCCTGCCTCACAGGCAATCACTTTCGAAACCACCTCACAACTGCTGAATCAGATCTAAGCTATGCAGTCCTGTGGCATCGAGTCATGCATGGTGCTGGACAATATAACAGCTAACTGGTAGGTGAAGCTTTGCGAATAAATGTTGGCCTGTTCACATATCATTCTAAGTGTTTGCTCCTGACTTGCACAAACCTTGCTTGGTTTGCATGCATATCAACAGCCGGTGTTGCACTTGGAACCTTTAAGCTTCGTTGACCACCGAATATCATTTCACATTTATGTCCATCCTGGAGAATCCCTTTGATGCTATTAATTTTTCGCTTGTCTTCCACGTCTTGCTGGAATGTGTCTATGCGATTAACAAGTGAATGATTCTGCCGACTATTTCTGCACTTGAAAAATCATATGATGGACACCTTTAACCATCTGCTGTTGAAGTTGTCCATGGGTTCGGTCTGTTGTGAAAATGGCATGACTTGTCGATGATGAATTCTGAAGTTGAACGTGATTCTGAAACGGTCTTCCAATATAACCCATATCTTTGCCCATCCTTTAGCTCTTCTGCTGTTAATCCTGACATGTTCAGCCTGCTGAGACCTTCATTCACAAAGGTAGGCGAATTTTAATGGCTCGCTTGTCTGGCTCAGGCACAAAAGAAGCAAGGAAACAAAGCTCTGTTTAAACATTTTTTTTTATTTCGGGTGGTCGTTCAGCTACATCCGAATTCAATCTAGGGAATTTTGTGGACACTTTGACAAAGTCCCTTTGACCTTCCATCTTCTGTGATATCTAGAATGTCTGTCACTGTGGCTGCTTTTGCTGTCTTTTCCAAGTTGTGCCAATATAATCGCTGCCTTCTCTGGCCTGATTTTTATGCAGTTTTCTTTATTTTATTTTACTTTCTTTGACTCTCCCTCTCTCTCTGTCAATCCGATCCACGCCCTGGTCAGTCGCCTTTCTTGACTGACATAATCTGGTGCTGGTTCTATTCACACTCTCTCCCGCTCACTGAACTGACAGGCAATGCATTGCAATCTAACCATGAGGGATCCGTCTGCTTCCCAGAGCTTCATTTGAACACTATCTGACTCTGTCTTACAAGCTTTTCTGGACAGTCAGCGCGTTGCTTTCTCAATGCTCTCCGAGCTCCAACTCCCTTTAGGTCTGATCAAAACTTTAAGAGTCGCCTCATGCCATGTAGCAGAACCTGACACTGTTCACCAGTCGTATCTGTAGTTAATCTTAATGCCAGGCTGTCTGACCACCGCATAACACAAATTTCTGTTGTTATAATGATGGAGGCGCCAACCACCATTTAAATAGAGGGAAAATACTTTGAGATACTTTACCCCATTCAAGTACATATCGTTGTGGTGGTGGTGAGCATAGCTGCTTTTCAAACAATTGATCTGGGTTCTATTCCCAACAATCGCAGTTTGTTCATTTGAGATTTCTGAGTTCAGGAGCACCAAGCAGGAGTTGATTCTGATGAGCTGAGATTTTGTTCTGAAAACACACGTGGCTCTAATTGAAGTGAAGCAATTTCCAAGATTTATTTTTATTACGGAGGAACATAGTCAAGGAGGGATTTGAAGTTGAGAATGAGGATTTTATAACTGAGGCATTGGCAGGTCAGGAACTGGTTTTCTAGGTCAGCAAACGCAGAGGTAATTGGTACGGTTTCATATATTTAGATGAGGGACACATGAATATTTATCCATAGGTAGAAAGTTTAATGGCATCACAGCTTTGCCTTGTTCTGCTCACAAGCAAAAGTGAAACTAAAACTGGATTGCACGGCACATTTCACTTCTAGTAATTCATGCTGCTATCCCCAAAAGACTGATTTCAAAACCCATGCACATTTAACCCTCGAGTAAGCAGGATTTCAGTCTGATTTCTCAGGATATGCCCTAAATCACTTCAGATAAACCACACATACGCAAGGAACTGAGCACAGCCTTGATGTTTTCATTGGAAACATTGAGTTGGGAAAGACGTGAAATATTGAAAGAACTCATCTCAAAAATGGGAAAGCATGGTGAAAAATCAGCTGCTCTGATTGCTTCGTTTAGTAGGTCAATTATTGAAACCTTCAATAGACATGAAATATTTACTACCCTTCCTCTGTGGGAGCTGATTGCAGCACCTTCTGTTCTTATTTCAGATTCCCAAAGTGCGCAGTCTGACCCTTTCTGAACAATAAAACAATCTCTGTGCGGGAATCGACATTCAAATAAAGAATTAGGAAGCAGCAGAGGGAAGGTGAAACCAATTAAACCAAATCAACAAAATGAGGTCAAATCAAGCAGAGCCCCTAATTCAGGTCAGCTGTAAAGTTAAAGACAGAATTTAAAGGAAACTTACAACTTCAAACCAAAATGTGATTAAAGGGGTCAACAAAACACCCCAGTCCCCGCGGAGCCCACGCAGAAGGCCTCGAGAGTGCCACCAGACACCACGTGCTCCCTCTCCAGGGACATCCGGCCGCGGACGTAGCCACGGAAGAGGGACAAACAATCGGGCGGGACTCCCCTTTCGATCGCCCGTGCCTGGACCTGTTAATGACCAACTTGGCCATGCCCAGGAGCAGTTTCATGAGGAGGTCCTCTTCATCCCCGACCCCCTTCTGCACCGGGTGTCCACAGATCAGGAGCGTGGGGCTGAAGTGCATTTTTCTTTCAGGTGAAACCAATTAAACCAAATCAACAAACTTGGGATAAATCAGGCAAAGCCCCTTATTCAGGTCAGCTGTAAAAGCAAGAGCAAAATTTAAAGGAACCTTACAAACTTTAAATCTAAATGTGAGTAAAGGGGTCAACAAAACACCCCAGTCCCCGCGGTGCCCAGCAGTCATGGAAGGCCTCGAGAGTGGCAGCAGACACCGCATGCTCACTCTCCAGGGACATCGGGCCGCGGACGTAGCCGCAGAAGAGGGACAAACAATCGGGCGGGTCTCCCCCATCAATCGCCCCCTGCCTGGACCTGTTCATGGCCAACTTGGCCAGGCCAAGGAGCAGGTTCACAAGGAGGTCTTCCTCCTGCCGGACCTCCTTGTGCACCACGTGCCCATAGATCAGGAGCGAGGGGCTGAAGTGCAAACAAAACATCAATAAAAGGTTTTTCAAATAACTAAAAGGGGAGTGCAGCCTACAACAACCCTATTTGTGCATGGTCCACTGACTCCACAAGACCGGAAAAAGAGCAGGTGTCCTGAGAGTCCGTGAACCTTTGCATTCTGCTATTATAGGGGACTGCTGCATGCAACACCCTCCAACACAGGGTCCCGATAGAAATGGGGAGGACACCTACATAGAGGGCCTCCCATCGGGGGCCTCCACCTCCAACAAGGCACGCCATGGCGTGTCCGGGCGGCGGACAAGGGCGAGAAAATGGAAGGTGTGCAGTAGCAGTCCATACAGAAAGCTCCTCTTTGCCGTGCCAAAAGGCACGGAGGGCATGTCCCCGAGGTGACTCATATTGCGAGGCACCATCACCCGAAGGAGGGTTCGGGGCTTGGGGCCAATGTGGAATTCTGTCCAAACAGCGGAACGCTCAGACAGAAGACCACTGTGCACCTGGGCCACCTGAAGACCCAAAATAACATTGGGTCCGAGCACGACCATTCTCAAGTCATGGATGGCATCGGCTGCGACCTAGAGACTCACAGATGCGTGATGCACCAACTCCTGCGGGAGCATCCAGCTCAGTCCTCTGCCACCCAGCACGTCCCCGATCCTGGTCACCCCTGTGGCCACAGCCCTCCTCTTCGCCAACCACTGAAAGGGGCGGAGGGGCGGTTTCCTGAGTAGCGGCTCTCTGATGATAGCCGCTACTCCTGACGGGGGAGAGCTGCGTCGCGACGCGACCACATTCCAGACTTTGATCAGATCCTGGTAAAAGAGGGGCAACGCCTGCAAGGAGCCACCGAGGCCCAGCTGTTCTATAAACAGGAGCTGCACTTCATAATTCAGGCTGTGTACCTGACGGAAGAAATATGTCATCAAGGCACACCATCTACGAGGAGGGTCGACGTAAAGGTATCAATGCAGGGTCTGAAGGTGGAAAGTCGCCACCTGTGTGGGTAGGCACACTAACACCTGACAACCCTCCCTAAGCGGGAGACTCAGGACCTCAGCCGCGACACAATACAATCTTTTGTCCCAGAAGAAGTCAACTAACAATTTCTAGATTCTTGTGACAATGTCCGGGGGGAGGGGTCAAAGTGACCAGTGGATAACACAGCATGGCGGCGATCTGCTGGTTTATGACCAGAACTCGACCCCGGTAAGATAGCACTCGGAGCAGTCCTGTCCAGCACTGCAGGTGAGCGGTGACTTTCATCTCCAGTTCCTGCCAGTTCGCCGGCCAGGATTCCTCAGCGGAGCAGAGATGGACCCCCAGGTAGAGGAGGCTGGTCCTGCTCCAGGTGAAAGGCATGAGCTCCTCGGGTAGGGGATCCATTTGCCACTGACCGACCAGGAGTCCAGAACATTTATCCCAGTTGATGCTGGCAGAAGAAACGGCAGAGTAGACCTCTTGGCACTCACGCATCCTCCACAGGTCAGCCAGGTCACCAAACATAAGGAACACGTCATCGGCATAAGCCGAAAGGACCACCCCGATGCCCGGCCCGTGCAGAACCAATCCCGACAGCCTCCTCTGCAAGAGGCGCAGGAAAGGCACCATGCAAATAGAATACAACTGGCCAGACAGGGGGCAGCCCTGACGTACCCCTCTCCCAAAGCCAAGTGACGCTGTCAGGGACCCGTTAACCTTCACTAGACACTTCACGACGGTGTACAGAAGTCAGACCCGGGCGACAAAATGCATCCCGAACCGGAATGCTTGCTGAATTCTGAGTAAGTATCCGTAATCCACCCTGTCGAATGCCTTCTCCTGATCGAGAGACTGGAAGGTGCTCAGCAGACCAGCCCATGGGAATGGTGGATGATGTCCCGGACTAGATGGATTTTATCATAAATGGTTCAGTCCGGGACTGTGTAGGACTGGTCAGGGTGGATCATGTGGTCCAGTATGGTGCCAAGCCGAGAAGACATGGGTGGGGCAAATATTTTGTAGTCCGTGCTGAGGAGGGAGACCGGCGCCAGTTTTTAAGAAGGTGGAGATCCCCCTTCTTCAGCAGCAGGGCAATCACGGCCCTGCGCCATGAAAGGGGCATCTCCCCGGTAGCAATGCTCACCCCCTGGACCCCCGCGAAGTCGCTCCCCAAGACGTCCCAGAACTCCCTGAAGAACACCACAGTCATCCCGTCTAGTCCTGGGGTTTTGCCCCTAGAAAGACCGTCGAGTGCGCCGGTCAGCTCCCCCAGACTTATAGTGGAGTCGAGCTTTCCGGCGCACTCCGGGCCGACCTGCGGCAGGTCCTCCCACAAAACTCTGCAAGCTTCCTCACTGGACGGATCCGGAGAGAACAGGGCACGGTAGTAATCTCGGGTGATGGCCCTGATGCCCTCCGGGTCCAAGACAAGGAATCCATCGTCGACAAGCAGCGTAAGGAGCTGCTTACGGATCCCCTGCCTTTTTTCCAGCAAGTAGAAGAAGGGGGAGCCGCGGTCCATCTCCTTAAGGAACCAGATCGCGACCTCACGAACGCACCCCGAGACCCGACCAGTTGCAGGTCCCACAGCATGCCCTTCTTCTCATCGTACACTGACCGCAGGGCCGGATCACCGTCAAGCTGACGGAGATGTGCCTCCAGGTGGAAGACCTCCTTCTCCAACTCCTTGATGTTGGATTTACGACTCTTTGTCGACCCCTTCGCGTACGCTTGACAGTAAACTCGGACGTGAGTCTTGCGCACGTCCCACCATAGCCTCAAGGAGGGGAAGCCTCCCCATTTCCTTCTCCAGCCAACCCAGAAGCGACGGAATGAATCCAGGATCCACTGGTCCTCCAAAAACACGTTATTAAAATGCCACTACATGGACGCCGTCCGAGCTCAGAACGAAGTGAGCTCCACCCACACCAGAAGGTGGTCCGTGCACGGAACCTGCTGTATAGAAGCAGCCGGAATGCAGGACACGTATGTCTTTGAAACGTAAAGACGGTCGAAACTGGACGCTCTGACTCCAGGTGACACTAAGGTGAACGTGCAGGAGACAGGATCGAGATTTTGCCAGACGTCCAACAAGTCGAAGGACCTGACCAGGTTGCGCAACTTACTCACACCTAGCGTGAGGTTCTGGGTACCGTGACGGTCCCGGGCCTCGAGGGTGCAATTGAAATCCTCCCAAGGACGACGCACTCGCCAGCGTCGATGTAGCCGTGATGAGTGCACACTTCTCAAAGAAGCTCGCTTGTTGCTGCGTGTCCAGGGGAGTGTACACATTCACAAAGTGAAGCACCACCCCCCCCCCCAGATGCACAGTCATGTGCAGCAACCAGCCTGGCACCGGCTCCTCGACCCCCAAGATCTCCGGCTGAAAATGCGGGGCCTACAAATTAGCCACCCCGCCCAAATTGGAGGCTAAGTGACTCATGTAGACCACCCCTCGCCACTCCAGGACCCACGTGGCTTCGTACCCCGGAACGGTATGGTTTTCTTGCAGGAAGCAGAACGCATACTTCCCGTCTATGAGGACCGAGAAGTTCTGGAAACTGCGCTGAGCGTCCCAGCTGCCGCGGATGTTGAGGCTGGCTACAGTTGTCTTCATTGTCAAAGGTACGTCAAACATTCACCTTAAGTAAATAAAAATGAAGAAGAGGACTTTTAGTCCTTCCTCTCCTTCAGGAGCCCAGCGAGAAACGTTTAGACCCTCCGCCGCGCATTTCTATCCAACTCGGGAGCCTTGACAGCCTCGCGGATGGACCAGAACACCAGCAGAAATGAATGCCACCAGTCCAAGGCCAACTGAACCCTTTCTCGGTGACCACAGTGTCCCGACAAAAAGTCCCGGAGTTCCCCTGGGGGCATGAGGGGGCTGTCAGTGGAGGGCACCAGGGGATCCACTGCCTCACTTGAGAGTGACTCTGCGTAAACCCCAACGCTCACCACCTTCACCCCCTCCTCCTCTGGGTCATCGCATGCAGCTTCCAACCCATCCCTCGCATTGAGTACGGGGACTGCTTCGGAGATGCCAGATGGCTCTAGCTGTGCCTCGATCCCACCCCCAGGATCAAGGCCAGAGGAGTCCTCTCCAGTCTCCTCTAAACTTTTCGGGCCAGAGGGCAGTGGCAGTTTTGATACTCGCTCTCTTCCTGGCACCAGGTCATCCGGGGAGCTCTGGACAAGCTCCTGACCTAAACATAGGATGCCCGGTGTCAAGGTTTAGAAGGGGGCGGGAAGGCCCTCCTTTTTGCCGCCAGCCAATGACCCATTGACATTTTTTAAATGAAGGAAGCTGCAGTCCCCCGACGAGCCGGAAGGTACCTCGGGGGTATTGAGTGTACTGGAGCTGCGCACCACCTCAAGGGAGGTGCCCTCAGTGAAAAGAGGGGCACTCTTCAGGGTACTGCAGCAGACTGTTAGGGGGAACAGTGGTGGGGGTAGGGGATTTGGGTTCCCCCACAGGGCAGGGCAACGTTTTAGTCGGTGGAGACGCCACCACCTCTTCATCGAGGGAATGGACACACCCAACTTCCTCAGTTAGGGTGTCGCCCACTTCCTCCTCCAAAGGATGACGTCTCTTCCCGGTCAGGCTGGAGGCTAGGGAGACCTCCTTTTCCGAGGCCCCCCCCTCCTTGTCCAGCCCTCCTAGACACTCCACCCTCTGGGGTTTGGGATTGTTTTTATCAGGCTCGGGGTCCTGCATCTCAGCCCCGCCGGCCCCGGGTGCACGCGCGGGAATGACGCTCGGGCCAGATGTTGTTACTTCCCCCGAGCCGGTTTTCCCAGGTGTTTGGGTGTTTTGGGGCGTTTCAGGGGCCGCCTCCAAATTTCGGGTGTTCCTCCGTGCCTTCTTATGGAGTGGGGGCTCTCCCCCCACCTCACCGGCAGCCGAGATGGCAGCTGCTGCTGGGGTCGCTTCTCCTTGCGTTGAGGGAGATGGAGTGGTGGCGGGGGGAAGAGGGGCGGTGCCAGCCGCGGCCACTTGGGTGGAGCTCGTGGCCTTGGAGGCGGGGCAATTCTTTCTTACATGCCCCACGTCTTTACAAGTGTGGCACCGCACGCCCTCCGCGGTCCAGAAGACCCGATAGGCGGTCCCCTCAAAATCGATAGAGAAGGCCCCCTCCAGGGATTCCTCCCGGGCCAAGCAGATGAAAGCTTGGCACCGATAGGAGTACACGTGGCGGAGGGCCGGGTCTTTGAGGCTGAACGGGACTGGCGCAACCCCCGACCTGACGTCACCCTGCCTTTTAAGATGGAGGAGGAGGAGCTCACATGGTAAGAAGGGCGGGACATTTGAAATAATGATTCTCTCGGCGGTGGCCTCAAGGGGATCCACAGCCAGAAAAGTCCCGCCCACTGTGAGCCCCTTCTGCAGGGCGAGTTGCACCGCCCGCTCGGACCTCAAGAAAAATATGACCTTTCCGTACATTGTTGAGGCAGCTACTATGGCTGAGGGGCCGGCGACCCCAAACATAGCTTTAGCACATGCCTCTATTGTCATCGCCAGGTGGGCATAGCATTTCACACCGAGGGTCCTGTTCAGGAGGTGGAAAGGCATCAGGGCAGCGGGAGAAGCAGGAGCTGCAGAAGCAGCCACCACCGCATACATCTTTTTTTGTAGGCCCTGCCACTGGTGACAAGACCGCCTCCACATTGGCCCTCGAGGGCCCGACTACAGGAGAGGACGCAGTGGCCTTTGGTCCAGAGCCGCGCCCACCCCGAGAAGGATTGGCCATTGTATTCGGTTTTTTTTTCAATATATATTGATAAAGTCCCTCTCTATGGAGGGGAGGGGGGAGAGAGGTAGAAATAACCTCCCCCCTTTTTGACAGTAAGGGAGAGGAGGGAGAGGAGTAAAGAGCAGGGAGGCACAGGAGGGAAAAGAGCAGGTTCAGGCTCAGGTGGGTGTCTCTGGTTCTTGAAAAGTACGTTGGGTGGGGGCCTGTTGAGCTTCAGGCAGGGGGAGGCGAGGTCTTCGCCAGCTCCTTCTGGCCACCGGGAAAGGGCTGGGTTTTGGGGCGGGGCGGGGGGGTGTGGAAAGAAAGGTGATATAAACCACACCCCTCTCTTCCTTCCCCAACCCCTTTTCAGTCTTCCTGTCTCCCCCTACAAAGTACAGTTCTTCAAAGCCCCCACCTTCCTCAAAAATACAGAGTCCAGGCACCCACCTAGGACGTTGTTATTAAAAGCAGTTTGGGCCTCCTGGCCTTCTTGCCCTGTAGTCGCACAGAGGCTGCACTTTCACTTTCTCTCCCTCTCTCTCCTTCGGCCCCACACGGGCAGGTCCAGCAGCAGCAACTCTGCAGCAGCAGCAAACACCCTCGAGTGCAGGTCCAGCAGCAGCAGCAGCAAACACCCTCAAGTGCAGGTCCAGCAGGAGCTCCGGAGCAGCAGCAACACCAACACAGCTCCTTTAGCCCCACACGGGTAGGTCCAGCAGCAGCAGCAGCAAACACCCTCGAGTACAGGAGCAGCAGGAGCTCCGGAGCAGCAGCAATACCAACACACCTTCTCTCCTCAATGTCTCGAATCCAAACAGTCATTATCTGCAATAAGGAACAAACCTGAGTTATGTTTTAGAAGGAAGATAAGTGGAGGTTGTTAACCTTTATTATCTGAATTACACCTGCGCGTGATTTCCGTGCAAGATCTCACAGAAATGGATAATATACAGCTCCGAGTGTGGGGTTTCTGATTTGAGAGGTTTAAAAAAACAACAAACTGCGATGTTAAGGAAATGAACCAGAGTAAACTGCTTGAAAAGCACAGCTACTCACCACTATACCACCATCTCTGAACTCGATAATTCCACAGCTGCAAGCTTTCCCAAGGCACTTCAGAAGAGCGTTGTCGTTAAAACTAAAGCTAATATTCAGCCAAGCAAGAAGAAATTAGGTGTGGTGACAAAAGTTTTCTCAGAGAGGTAGACTTTAAGGGGCTTCCGAAAAATGAGAGGGAGCTGGAGAAGTGGAGCGGTTTAGGGAGGGAGTCCTAAATTTTGGACCATGTCAGCTGAATGCACGGTTGTCAATGCTGTAGAGATTCAAACCCGGAATGCACAAGATGGCAAAACAGGAGGAATCTGGAAGATTTGTTGGGCTGGAGGAGGTTACAGAGAAATGAGGGGCCGAAGTCATGGAGAGATTTTAAAGTAAGGATGAGGGTTTCTAATATTGAGGCATTTCCCGGGCAGGAGCTAGTGTCGGTCAACAAACACGGGGGTGATTGGTGAACCGGACTTGGTTCAGGTGATGTTCCAGGCAGCAGAATTCTGGATGAGCACAGGTATGCGCGGGATGGAAGATGGGAGGCGGCTAGGTGAACACTGGAATGGTCGAGTCTAGAATGTCCAAAGGCATGGATGATGGTTTCAGCAGCTGAAGAGCTGAGGCAGGGTCGCACTTGGCCGATGTTTAGGATCTTCAGGTTTTGAGTGTTCATATGATAACAGCCTGTCAGTCTGCCTAATAACATGCAGTTTTATCAGAGACGTTAGGGGTAAAATGGATAGAGCGTCCGCCATTATTGTTCAATATTAGGATTGTTACTGTATCTGTATCTCTGAAACATTATGTCAGTGCGGGACATTTCGTATTTCACTGCAATCAGAATCTGCACAAAATATCCCAAACTGTGGCCAAGGAGCGAGAGCCTTTAAAGCTGAAATTTGCCCCTTAATGTCGCCCAATTGGGATCATTCCCTGCAGGATATTTGCTGTTCATGAACCATTAATATCAATGATTCTTGGCACTGGTTTCACTGAGAGGGATGAAGAGTCAGTGAACAGAGTGGAGTGTCACAGTTGTTCTGTTCCTGATCCTCCCCCTCCCGGTAGTTTAGAGAGGACTCGGTCTCCCAGGGAATGTGTTCCCAATTCCGCCCGATTCCCGTCTTTTAACACTGAATGAACTGACAGCTGTCAGTAACTCCAGTATCGGGATCCTGGTGAGGGTTTTGTGGTTCAGTGTTTAGACAACACAATAACGAACAAGGTTCATAGAAAATATCGAAACTCAGATTCAGGAGGGGATGGGAATCGTGAGCAATGTGCGCTGTCTGCCTTCTGATTTAGGTTCCTGAACGTTACGGAAAAGGAAATGATACTTGTTGCATTGTTGCTGTAATGGTCGTATGGCCTATTAGATGAGGCGTTTTATTTCCCTGTGTCGTGCAAGGTTATCAGAAGATTGTCGGTTGAAGTGCTGTATTTTGTACTTTGTTCATTTCACGCAGATAAATTGCCGTGTACAGGACTTCTCGCACACTTTGTGTGGAGAATTCTTTTTTTCTCATTCTCTCCGTAAAAACTCAGTCTTTAACTCTTTGACTGGGTCTAGATTCCCAGTCAGCGGAAATAGCTTTGGGTCGATCTTAATTGCTGAAGGTTACAAATTTTTTTATTGAATCCTTCCTGCAATCACGAGGAATGACCTCGGTAAAGGGACAGTCAGTGCGTTAAATGTAGGGTCTGAGTTGTTGTTTGGTGTTGGGAATTGAAGAGGGTTACGAGGGAGTTCCAGAGACAAACAGATTTAAAGAGGAAGAAAACTGAATGATTGGCGAGGAGGGAGAGAGAGGAATATGAATGGCCTTCACCATCTTTCAAAAGAGAAATTAACCTCTGTGCTAAGGAGCTGCTGATAGTGCAGAGAGCAGAAAATAGAGCGGGAATTAGGAGAACCATGGTGTTCACTGAGGGAGAGGCAATGGGTTTAGAAAATAAAAGTTGCGAGGGGGCGGGGATTAAAGGCAGGATCCTGAAATGCTGCCGTCAAAAAGCAATGGAAGTAAAGGGAAAATACGTTTAATAAATTAATAAAATAATGGCAGAGTTTATAATGTAAGTTACTCTGTCACGTAACCGTCACTTTTACAAGATGCGCGTTTATTGTCAGATTACTAATGAATTCTGCTTCGTTAGTCATTGCTAAATCGAGTGTGGCCGGTTCCTCTCGGTTTTAACATACCTTCTCTCAGCAAGCTGTCCTGGTTTCAAGCTGCCAAATCACTGATTTCACTGAAATTCCGATTCAGACCAATTGAACTGAAAGAGCCAGCCTCGGGTGTCAGGGAACGGTCGGCTGACTGTTGGTGTGAAGGGCCTTTCCTCTCAAGCAATACTAATATTCCGGGATAGCTAAAAACAGGCGCTGTTCCTGAATCTCCCTGTCGCTGAGACGAAATTTTCATCTGGACTCTTTTCGGCATCTCAAGCAATGTCAAAGACATTTCCAATTTCGTGCTTTTCCACTTGTAAAGATAATAGCACCACACCTACTCCCCGTCGGGGAATTGAACCCCGGTCTCCCGCGTGACAGGCGGGGATACTAACCACTATACTAACGAGGACGGCTGAAATTTGCTGCAGAGTAGAGAAACCTGGTATTAACTTCACTCAGTGAAAATGAAAACGCTGAAGGGGTCCAATGTGGGACTGGAAGGGTTGCGGCTTCCTTCAGTTTTCTCAGAGACTGGAAGGATGACCAGGTACCTTATCTGAATGAACTCGCTGTTCTTCAATTGCAAGCAGGAAATTATGATGCGTAATAACCAACAAATTGATAGATTTGTTGAATGAAAGAAATTTAAATGTCCTCCAATCAGCACATTCATATCGTGAAGCATTCCTCTTTTGTGTCGTATCTCGGTTTATCAATGGGAAAATCTGACCGCCACTGAGATCCGCGGATGTAACCTTCACACCAAACTTCCAGTGAAGTTGCCAATATGGGGAATTGTCAGTGAATACACGGCACACGCCTGTTCACAATCATGCGCACGACTGATGAAAAAATGTAAATCCTGCACCTGCAGTGAAAGTCTAGGAGATTCGGAGACAATGAAAATGTCTTCAATTCAGGTTATCTGTTTTGTTACCAATCCTGGCAAAATAACACTTCTTCTGTCCCCAATGTGGGACTTTAATAATGAAAGGGATTTATTTTTCCTCTTGAATCATTTCCCGACCAGGAACCCAAGGAGGGGAGAAAAGCCCAAATTTTAAAATGAAATGTGAATATATTTATATTCACCCTTCAGTGACAGGGAGATCCCCACTCTCATTCTTGTGTCCAGCCTCCTGCTGAGCCGCCGTCTTGCATTTGTGCAGCAGCAGTTTGTTATTTCGTTCAGCTCTGTCTCTCCCGTCACTCGCTCTCCATCTTGTCGTTAGTGCTGTCTCATGAACTCCGAGAAGGTAACGCATTCGCTTATTAAAATCACAAACAGAGATTGGTTGAGTGAAACACTTGGTCCCAGACCGAGTGTTTCGTTCACCAGCCAGCCGCCCCTGAGAATTACATGCAACACATTTACTTGCTTTATAAATGCCTGGTTACTTGTTAATATATGCACTCACCCTTGGCAGCCTCAATGGCCTTCAAGGGTAAAGCCCTCCTCCCGTCTGCTGTAGAAGCTTGACCCCTGCATTTTGAGTTCGGTAGTGCATCGCTAGTGAACAGTGGATGTACTAGACGGCTTACAACAACATTTCTCTGTTCCAAATTTTTCAGGGTCTTTAATTATTCAGGTGCTACCAAAAACAATTGATGATGTTGTAGTTCCACCTTCTCTTGGCCACGGTTCTAAATGTTAGGTAATTAATTTGAGCCCCGGATAGTCCGATGACTGCAAATGTGTGTTGCTACTAATGGTATGTGAAAACTAGACATTGTGCTTTCATTTGCTGAGTGAATAGTACTTGTGTCATCTCTCCGCTCCCACTCCCGTTCTTGAATCCTGCCTCCAGGAGGTATCCTTTGTGTGAAAATAGTTTCTTGTGGTCTCTGGAGCTATGCAATTTCGGCATGCGTGAGTGGTTGATTGGCAGTTGCCCCTTGAGGTCTGCCGTAATGCTGGGAATGACTGCTGGACTTTTTGCAAAAGTTAAAAAGAAATGTTTCAATGATGGGTATTAAACAATCATAAACAGCGGGTCAAAGCTTGATCGTTGAGATTTGTCATTTAAATTTCTAATCTGGTGACAAGAATCACTCATTGACATCCCTAAACATCAAAGTTTCTCGGCTGCGCTAAGCGGGCCACTATATGCCTTACAGAGTGGTGAAACAAAGTATTTCTACATTATCTCAAATATGACACCTCTGACAAGATCGGCATCCCCATCCCTTGAGAATGGTTAAGAGTCAACCTCACATTTCTGCAGGCCAGACTGGGAAAGGACAAGAGATCTCCATCCTGAAAGAGCAGTTGTGAGCCTGATTTTTTTTTTACAACAATCGATGATAGCCAAATGTGGGTCAGCATTACTTAATTCATATTTACATCACAGAATTTCTCAACCAATTTTAAATTCGATCAGCTGCCGGATTTGAGCATTCACCTCTCTGGGTTACTAATCCAGGGCCATGACCAGAGAATATGTTAATGACTCGGATTCAGGCATAGAAAGTACTATAGGTAAATTTGCAGATTACACCAAAATAGGTGGGAAAGGAAGTTGCAATGAATAAATAAGAAATTTACAAATAAATATGGACAGGTTAGGTGAACTGGCAAAAAGTTGGCAGATGGAGTTTAACGTTGATAAGTGTGAGGCTGTCCATTTTGGCCGGAAGAATGACATGGTGACTTATTATTTAATTGTAGAGAAACTTCCGAATGTGCCAGTTCAGAGGGATCTGGGTGTTCAAATGCATGAAACGCTGAAAGGTACTATGCAGGTACAGCAGGTAATAAGGGAGCCAAAGGGAATTTTGGCATTTATTACTAAAGGAGTAGAGAATATAAATATGGAAGTGTCGTTGCAACTATACAAGGCATTGGTGAGACCACACCTGGAGTACTGTGCACAGTTTTGATCCCCTTATTTGAGGAATGATGTAATTGCATTGGAAGCGGTTCAGAGGAGATTCACTTGCTGGATTGCAGAGTTGCGGGGCGTTTCTACTGGGGATAGATTGAGAAGTCTAGGCCGATACCCACTCGGGGTTAGAAGGATGACACAAGATCTAATAGAAACATAAAAGATGCTAAAGTGGATATACAAAGTGGATGTGCAGCGGAAGTTTCCCCTTGTGGGGCAATCCAAATCGAGAGGCCATATTTTCAGGGTAAGGTGTGGTAGATTTAAATTAGATATGAGGAGGAATTACTTTTCTCAAAGGATATTGAAGCTGTGGAAGCCACTACCTCAGAGTGCGGTGTGTGCATTGCGCTTAATACATTTAAGGAGGTCTTAGATAGACTTTTATTTAGTAACGGGTTCAAAGGTTATGGAGTGAGTGGGAAACTGGAGTTGAGGGCGAAATTAGATCTGCTACGATCGTATTGAATGGCGGGGCAAACTCGAATGGTTGAATTCCCTACTCCTGCTCCTAGTTCGTATTTCCTTATGTTCTTACATTCATATTTTCTTCTATTTCCACTATTCTGCTGGTACATTTTCTCCAGCACAAACAGATGCATTTGGCGGATGATCCAAGTCTCACAGCCATTTCGAAGTGCGATTGCAGCAACAGCGTTGTTGGTCTTTCTCAAACTCTCAGACCTTCCTGCAAAAATCTGGGAAGCTGAGGTCCTACCTAATACATAATGATAATGGTGGAGTAGGGGATATGCCCGGCCATGAACTTACAGATTGTGGTTGAAAGCAAATCTGCTGTTGCTGATGGCCCACAGTGCCGAATAAATGCCCTTGATTTGAACTGTTAGATGTGTTAGAAACTGTTAGATGTGTCACACAGCATGATAGATGGTTCCTCAGATTGAAGTGAAGAAAATTGGTTTGTGAAGGATGACACTGATGACAATATTTGTTCAATCATTAAGTCGGTTTGTGAAGGTTGACATTTAAGTCAACCTTTGCTCAATCTTAAACTTATTCACGGAATTAATTATTATGATCATCTGATTGTCGCCATCATCCTCTTTGTCATCTTCAGTTCCTCGAAACGAGGATGCCATCGGACAGGCTTCATGATTTCTGCGTGCACTGGTGTCTAAGCAGCTCAATACTGGGGCCAAAGTTCTTCATGTAGAGAGGTTAGCAATTTCTCTGAGGAAGGGGATATTGTTCTGTTCTATCTCCTTCAGTTTTTGTCGCTCCTCCACAGCAAGCTCATATGGTTAGTCTGTGACTGCGCTGCAGATTATTGAATCAGGCATTGCCATATGGCATGATTGTCGGCAGCCTCCTCCCATACAATTCGATGCCTGTTTTGCCCTCTTTTGAACGTGACCGTCATGGTGCCCTTAAAATATTTTATCTGCTCTCCTTGAGTCTTGGTGACTTCGTCAAGCTTTGAAAGGAGCTTCTGCTTCAGAGGCTGTTAAATTGACATGTGAATTCATTCTCCAGAGCAGTAGAGCTGATATCACATGCCCAGAGTTTTGATACTAGAGGAATTGTTGTCGTGGGGGACGCCGCATATTTTCACATTTCTCACCAATTGGCATTAAGCGCCCTCTGGAGACACCGCTGGTGGAATTTCTCCAGCATCAGAAGTTTTCTTTGGCAGGTGACTCAAGTCTCAGAGCCATTTTGAATGTTGCTGGCAACAAGACCGTTGTTGGTCTTGCTCAAAATCTCAGACCTTCCTACAAAAAATCTGAGAGCAGAGATCCTACCGGCAAAGTTCAGCAATGTCATCCTTATTCCACTGTTTAAGATGAGTGATAAATCAATCATTGTGAATGATCGGGACATGTCCCTTCAGTCCACTCTGAGGAAGATTCTCACGTGAATCCTTCTCAATCACCTTCTGCCCGTCAGTGAGTTCATCCTTCCAGAGATGTAATTTGGATTCTGGCCATCAATGGGAAACACAGACATGATATTTGTCTCTCAGCAAATGCAAGACAAGTGTTCAGAGCAGCACAGGGCCTTTTATGATCAGTCAAAAGCGTTTGAACCAATAAAACGGGGAGCTCGTTGGAAATTCTCCTGGAGACTTGGAAGTCCAGTAAAAATGTTTTGAATTGTAGTCAGTTTTGTAACGTTGGAGGAGAGACAGCTATTTCACACACAACAGGATTCAACGAGCAGATAATCTGTTTTTCTGTAATGTTGATTGCGGGCAGTTGTAGTGGGAGGGGGAGAAATAAGCACCAGAATTCTGGGGAGAGCTCCCATGCTCGTCTTTTAGATAGAGCCATGGTGTATTTTACAGCAACCCAAGCAGGCAGCTGAGACCTCATTTACCCTAAAAGCAAAGTACATCCCTGTCAGTGGACACCAGTTGAGGTCTGTGACCTGAGGAAACATCATTCTCCACTAAACACATTGCTAAAACAAGGCGCCTCACCAGCCCCTTGTGTTTGCTGATCTACTTCACCTTCATCAGAGAACAATTAACGGTTAGTCTCTGACTCAAAAACTGCTGAACGTCTATAGTACACATGAGATTCGGACTTAATGCATTCTGAAATCGCAGAACTAGAGAAATATCCAGACTGAATGGAATCCCTATGGTCCATGGTTCCTGTGGTGTCTTTGAAAGACATGTCATCCCCTTGTCTGCACTTTACCTGTAGGTCTCATAAATCCCACCTCCACACTCGCCAGTCATCATCCAATTTCCTTTTGAAAAGTACAATTGAAACAGCTTCCACCATGAGTTCAGGCAGTGTATTCCAGATTCTAATAACTCTATATAAAAATGTGATTTTTTTTCTGTCGCCTCGAATTATTTTACCAATTGTTGTATACATTGTTACTGTTCCTTGTTCCAGTGAAAACAGATTCTCCTTACTCTCCCTAAGCTGCACATTAATTTCGTCCGTCTACTCAATTCCACTGGTCTACGTAGGACAAGTCCAGCTTCTCCAGTCTCCCCACAGAACTGAATTATTTTTATCTCTGTCACCATTCCAGTGAATCTCCTCTGAAATTCTCCTAGGCTCTGAAATCCTTTCTAATATGTAGTGAGTAGATTTAAGCACAAATCCTGAGCTTATGATTATCCAGTGTTGTATGAAAATTCAACATAGATTCTTGCTTTTGTGCTCTCGGTCTTTATGTACAAACTGATACACCCTCAGTGCATTCTTAACAATCTTATCAACCTGTTCTCACAGTGATAAAGAAATGTGCACACGTGTCCTTTCTATTCCTGCACAATGTTTAAAATTGTACGTTTTAGTTTAAATTATTTCTCCTCATTCCTCCTCCCAAATGTATACTTCACACGCTCCTGAATTAAATTTCCATTCCCTGTGTCTCTCCATTTCGCCAATCCCTGTATATCTCCTGAAGTTTATGACTATGGTCCTTACTGTTTACATTTCTGGATCCCTGTAATCTGCAATTATGGACATACAAAATACTAGACCATTTGGCTCCTCGAGCCTGCTCCACCATTCAATAAGATCATGGCTCGTCTGTTTGCTTTTTAATTCTACATTCTCATCCAAACCCCATAAAATCTGAATCACTTGCCTCACCAAATCTGCCTGAAAGTGATTCAGCATCACCATCTCCATTGCTGTTGGCCTTCTGAGGCAAATATCCAGTCGCCGAACACTGAGAGAAACCAGGTCCTCCTTATCAATATCAGAAAAGGGAGCCATTTAATTTTAAAACAGTGCCCCCTGGTTCTTGAAATGATGTCTTTCATAAAGAATCCAACGATATTTAGGTCTACCATACAGACCAGTGATCATCTTACCGACCCCTCATACAAAACTGTACATTCCTCTCCAGTCTGAATAGCTTTTCCCGCTGATAATTCTCTCTTCGCCAACTGTGTATCCAATCTGTCACTGTCCCATTAACCCAAGACATTCAGTTTCAGTAGCAACTCCCTTAAATGGCACTTGGTCACATTTTGTTCATATAGATATCATTATGTTAACTTCCCTGATCAACCGTCTCGTTACTGAGTGAAAGAATTCCATCATGTTTACCAGATACGACTAATCATTAACATGCTCGTGTTTCTGGTCCTTTATGAAGCTATTTATCTGAAAAAGAAACAATTATTTCTGCCAGGATTATGGTCTGCTGGAATTACTCCACCGCTGCCATTATTATGACTGCTCTGTTGTTTCAAGGTTAATCCCTATTGGCCCTATAATATAGCACGCGGCATTTTCAACCATCAGGGCCTCTAGCACTAATCCCAGGATTGAAAGGTTATGGTCGGTGCCTCCGCTATTTCCATCATTCCTTCCCTCAGTCGTACTCATACATCCCACATAGACGGGGTAAATATTCTACTTTATTGTGGTATAAAAAAAGTCTGGATTGAAATGAGTTAATGCAATCTGTTTGTTCAGTGATTGTGAGTAATGTCAGTCTACATGGGTCTTAATTGTGTCACTGGGGTATTTCCCCCTTCTATTAATAAGGGATATATTTCAATGCATTATCCCATAGCGTCAGCGGGAGAATCAACTCCGACACCAACAGTGATCAGCGTCACCAGTGAGAGGGAGAAGGGAGATCAGAATCTGAGAAGAAGAGGTTTGAATGTTCGAACAATGGATCAGAATCTTACAGCAAGAGATTGGAATGTTACAAGAATGTGCAGAAGTTTATCCTTGGCACTTTACTCGCTTTCTACATATTATGATAGTTTGCCATCAGCTGATCGCACCTATTACTTTTTTCAGGTTGTACAAGGAGGTTATTATCCCATCCTGGCTCTTGTTGGTGTACCTAGTAAGTATCTCTGCCCAGTTATTTATTCTATAAACCACATTTAACTTGATTGCTGTACTTGATTTGTGAATTTTGGAAAGATTGTCTTCAATTTCAGTCAGAAATGTCGCTCCCTATAAACTGAACCTTAGACTGAACCAGCTTGTCCAGAACATGTGTGATCCCTTTGACCCTGAGGTGATTATTGGCCCCATATTCTCTCCACTCCCAATCCTTCCCACTACCTTCTCCATAATATCATCCATCACCATCTCCGCCTCCGCCCAGCTACTGAATAAACCCTCACCTGTGTCTCAAGCTAGAATCGACTATCCCAGTGTTATCCTGGTCGTCCTCCCACTTACAACACTTCATAAGACCCAACAAATCCCAAACTACTTTTTGCATCTCTTAACTCACACCAAATCCGTTTCACCCAGCACCTCTGTTCTCACTGACCTACTTTGCTTCCTGGTCTCGCATCATCTCACTTATAATATTCTCATTCTTACGATATGATCCCTCCATGCCTAACTTCTGTGACTAAATCAAATCGCTCTGTTAGTTTTGCATATTCTTGTAAATTGCTCTGCTGAAGTTTTAGTCTATATAATTACAACATGATTATAATTCACGCTATATCTCCCCATGGCCATGATTCTGGTCTTTGTAGATGGTCACAGTCACTGTGCCAGATTTCTGAAGCTCAAACAATGAAATGCTGCGGGAGGCGCTATCAGTGACTTCCCAGCGTCTCCCAGCTAGAATTCCTTGTTGGACCGACGGTTTCAGCAGCTTTGATACATGAAACTCGGATTGTTCCTGGCCATTGAACGTTTGTGTTACTCACTCTCATTTGTACATTTTTCCTGCAACACAGCGAACCACCACTAGTGTTATCTTAAATGACTAGGCACAAAACCTACAGCTGTGGGGAGTTTGACCGAATTCTTTAATTAAAAAGTTCGTGGAAGTGTTATTGATGGTTTTCTCTAGCTCACTGTGTAGTGAGCTCCTGCTTAATTGCTGGAAGGACAGTGAGTTTGGAAACCAAACTCGGGGAGAGCTATTGGCATAGTAGTTACCTTCCACTTGAGTCTGTAACATGACCAACAAATGGAGAGGGAAGGCTCTGTAAAAAATGGAGGAGGGGGCTGTTGTGCCCTATCCAGCCCCAGTTTTTCAAGAACACTTTACCAACCTCCATCTGACTCAGGAGAAGAGAATGAGGCAAACCTGACTCAACAAGGAAGTGGTGAAGGAGCTTTTCCATCCACTTAAATAAAAGTGCGAACCTCATACCAGGGTGAGGAAGGTGCTGTCAAATGCTGTTAACATCACAGCTTCATTGAACTTCGATGGATTGGATCTTTCCTGAATGGATGATCTCAATCGATCTGTCCAGCAGGTGACGGAGGCCATACATGCCAGGTGAGAGGAATACGTTGTTTTTTCACCTCAGCAGGGAGAAGCAGGATTATAATTTCCATGGTTTTCCCAGCATAGAAGGATCCCGATGCTGAATGTTGCTCTGCAGAGTCCCCTTGCCAACGTGGAGACATACAGGAACAGCAGCATCTCTTACCCCATTAAACTACAATACCTGTGTGCCGTTGCACAGTACATGTTGGTGAACGTTCGCTATCCCAACAATAGCCACAAAACCCCCATTCTGAAGCAGTCGACCATTTCCTCCGTGTTCTGATCTTTTTCATAACTGAAACGTGGCTTCTCGGAGATGAATTCTGCCGCCTCGGTATGTGATTCAAAACACCCACACTCTCATCAGTCCCCATTTCCAAGCAACAATCTGAAAATACCACATGTCTAGAGTTAACAACTATCAGTGTGATGAATCAATGTTTCTGATTCCTGAACCACCAATTGTTACCAACCCCGCACCCCCACCCACCCCCCACTGCCCACCCCAGTGCACGCTGGAGCACGTGGTGAAGTACATGGATTTCTGCTGCTTTCTTTATACAATCTCCATTATGAGGACAAATGCTTTGTCACCAGAAATGCGGAGGATACTTCAGGGGGAGGAGCTGGAGCCAGATGGAATATTTTCTGGGTGCCTTCGACCCGGACAGGCTGTTGGCAAGAGCTTGCTAAGACTTCGGTTCCCATTGGACAACATCCCTTTTCCATCATGGTTTCCCCATTCTGCACTGTTAAATCCAACTGATACGCCAGTCACAGCTTCCCCTTGGCCAGCACCCTTTAGAAAAAAACTGCATAAAAACCAATATCATTCGCATCTTTATCCAACATCAAATCCAATTATGCAAACAAAACTGAAATTTTTACCCTTGTGTGTTCCTTCAATGTTTGTCTAGTGGTACCCCCCCAGCACCCCCCCCCCTCCCCCACCCCGGCTTGCCTAGTGTTCCTGCGCAGTGCTTAACCAGTGAACTACAAACATACGAACAAGGAGCAGGAGTTTGACATTCGGCCGCTGGGGCCTGGCCCGCCATTTAATAAGATCATGGCTGATCTAAAATAAATCCTATCCTCGATGACCTAATAAGAATCTGCCTTAAAAATATTCAAAGGCTTTGTTCCCACCCCCGTTTCAGGTGGGGGGTTCAAAGACCTCACGACAACCTGCGAGAAATAACTGGCCTCATCTCTGTTATAAATATGCGACCCCTTATTTTTAAACAGTGAATCCAAGTTCTAGTATCTCACACAAGAGCAAAAATCCCCTCCATGTTCACTCTGTAGACTTCCCTCAGGATGTTATATGTTACAATCGAGTCGCCTCACACTCTTCTAAACTCAAGCGGATACATTCCAAAATTGTATTTATAAGATAACCTGCCCATTCCAGCTCTTAGTCTGGGAAACATTCTCTGAATTGCGTCCAACACATTTACAACCCCCCTTAACTAAGGTGTCCAAAATTGTACACACTACCCCACATATCTTTTCAGTCGTGTTCTGCACAGCTGAAACATAGCCTATAAACATTTTTATTCAATACTCGTCACAATAAATAACAACATTCTAGTAGCTTTCTTATTTAATTGCTGTAGCTGCATGCTAGCATCTTGCAATTCATGCACTAAGAGCCGCCAATCCTTTTGCATCTCGGAACTCTGAAAGATATCACTATTTTGATAAAATGTCTCATCTCTATACCTCCTGCCAAAATGGGGAATTTTAAACTTTACAACGTTATACTCCATTTTCCAGATCTTTGCCTTTTTCCAGATCTTTTCCAGGCTCAGATTCACTTGTAAAAACTGTGTTTTCCTTCTTGTTAACTTCCTCATGTTCTCTCTACAAATTAATTTCATCCATATCTTTGTGCCAGCAGAAAATTAGCCAAGTATATATCCATAATGGGGATGTGGTGCACCTCAGATGCATCACCCTGAAGGGTGTAGCCCCATTTAAGACTTTCCCTCGTCTCTCAAAGCTGCATCCCTCCCGTAGGTCAGCTTGCTCTGTCTGACAGCCAGGTCTTTTCAACTCCCTGCGCAAAACAACAGTGCAGATTCCCTTAGCTCCTCCTTTTACTGGACAGGCCTTTATCAATGACCCACTGGTTGGGGGAGGTGGTGGTGTAGTGCTAATGTTGCTGCTCTTGTAATTCAGGACTAATGCTCTGGTGACACAGGTTCAAATCAAGTGAAGCAATTGCTAATTGCTGTAAAATCCATCTCGTTCATCAAAGTCATTTAGGGAATGAAATATCCTCCGCCCCTTATTTGGTCTGGCCTACATGGGACTCCAGACTCAGAGCAATGTGAGTTAATCTTGAATACTTTCTGAAATTACACTAATGGGGAAATTATGAATGTGAATTAAATGCCTGGCTAATGGTACCCACATCACGTGAATGCAGAAATAAATGCTGTTCCAGGGCAAGTACAACACCCTTCAATGTGGAAAATTGCCCAGCTATGTTCTGTACAGAAATAAACAGGAGGAATATAAGTCAGAAATTGCCAGGTCATCAATAGTCAATCACGCGGCACATGCTTAGTTAGAAACTGTTCAATGATGCTTAGTTTGGTTTCAGCCAGGGCCACTCGTTTGACCTCATTTCAGTCTTGGTTGAAACATGGACAAAAAACCTTGACTGCCAGAATGAGGAAAGGCTGACTACCCTTGACAGCAAGGCCACGTTTGACAGAATGTGGCATCAAGGAGCCCTAGCAAAGCAGGAGTCATTGAGGGTGGCTTGGTTTGGGGGTGTGATGGGCGGTATATCCACTGGTGGGTGTCATACCTAGCAGAACTAAAATGGTTTTGGTTGTTGGAGGTCAGTCATCTCTACACCAAGTCATAACTGCAGTTCTTCCTCAGTGAAGTGATCTCGCCCAACCATCTTCAACTTATTAATGAAAAGTCTTCCTTCCATCACATGGTCAGAAGTGCAAATGTCCGCTGTTGATTTCACAATGTTCAGCACAATTCACGTCTCCGTGGATACTGTAGCAGTCCATGTCGAAATGCAAAAAGAGCTGTACGATATCTAGGCTTGGGCTGAAAAGTGGCAAGTAACATTCATTGCACACAAAAAACCGGCAATGAACATCACCCACAAAAGTGAACTTAAAACTCGCTCGTTGACTTTTAGTGGCATTGCTTGCACTGAATGGAACATTATCAATATCTTGGGTCCCATTGACTTGAAACTGAAATGGACGAGTGACATAAATACTTTGTCTGCAAGAGCAGGTCAGAGGCTGGAAATCCTGCAGTGAGTAACTCAATTCCTGACTCTCCAAAGTCTATCCACCGTCTACAAAGATAAGTCAGCAGTGTGATGGAATACTCCCCATTCGCCTGGATGAGTGCTGTTCCCACAACACTCAAGAAACTTGACAAAATGCAGTGCAAAGGAGACTAGTTGATTGGCACCACACACAAAAGCATTCACTCCCTCCACCAGCGACGCATTTTAGCAACAGTTTTATCATTTCCAAGATAGAAACCAAGCATTCACCAATGCTTTTTCGACAGCACCTTCAAATCCAATACGAGTGCAATCGAGAAAGACAAGGAGAGCAGGTAGTTGCGAACAGCACTACCTGGATGTTCTCCTCCAAATTACTAACTACCCTGACTTTAAAATACATCGCTGTTCCTCAATGTCGCTGGGTCAAAATCCTGGAACTCCCTTCCTAACTGCACTCTAGGTGCACCTACATCAGATGGAACTCAGCGGTTCAAGAAGGCAGCTCAGTACCACCTTTTCAATGGGAACTAGGTATGGACAATGAATACTTGCCCAGCCAGTGAAGCCCGCATCCTGTCAATGAATAACAGAAAATAATTTCACTAGGCAGCATTACCTGAAGGACAGACGTGTTCTCTGTTACAACCTGTCGATGGGTCAATCGTGAAACTACAGAAGTGATCACTCCAGAGATGCAGTCAAGAATGCAGAATGTTTAGTTTCTTAGATAAATGGAATAACATCGATAGAATATATTCAGAATTTACAGCCATACTTATGTTTATTTTATTCTGTCAAGAACATGAACTTATACAGCTTAGAAAATAGAAATTAAATCATGTCTAATTTTAGCATTGCACTCAACAGAGCTCTGCATGGCTAATTTTAGGTAAGTCCTCGGTATTTCTTTTCGCTTTTTCGAAATGTGCTTCAATTAAATTTCACCAATGATTTCCCAGGATGTACCTGTTAGGGTTAAAGTATGAACAAATGACCCATTGAACGCGTAATTGGTTCAAAATCTGTTTCAGATACTTCAACATCTCAGGGAGGTCTCTGCAACCCATAGCATCCAGGGAATGGCATATGATTGTACATTGCTGCATGCTCCATAAAATGGCATTGTGGTGGAGTCTGCCACTGGAGCTGGAGGAGGGCGAGCAAAGGATCTTTACCTTGAATGTGGATGATGAGGTAAATCAGAAAGAACATGAGGCGGATAATGATGTGGTGGGTAGTAAGGCAGAAAGGCCACGGGAGACTCCCTAGCGATAAGGGGCATGGTGTGACCAGTGATGGGCACAGGAGCCCATGAAGGACTTCATCATGACCAGAGAATGTTTAATACAGCATCGCTTCACATGATGGCTGCCATGGAAGAGCATGAACCAAGGCATGGAAGAGAAGGGTATAATTTCAAAACATCAAAGACAGGGATTTTTTCTGGATACGACACACAAGCTGTTGGAGAGAAAATGGTCACCCCTGAACACATGTTGACTTCAACATCTTGTTTGAATATTTCGAATTGCTCATGTAAAGTATTTTTTTATTATTCATGGGATATGAGTGTGTCACTTGCAAGGCCAGTATTCGTTGACAATCCGTAATTATTCTTCAATGGTTTCCCTTGCTGGGCCATCTCAGAAGGCTTTTAAGAGTCTACCACATTGCTGAAGTTTTAGAGTCAGTCCGGGTAAGGATGGCAAATTTCCTTCCCTAAATGAAATTAGGAAGACAGATTGCTTTTTAATAAAAAGATCAATGATGGTTTCACAGCCACCATTACTGAAACCAGACTTATGTTGCACATTTAATACTAGGGTTTAAATTCCACCAGCTGCCATGGAGGAATTTGAACCCATGGCCAAGAACATCGAAGTGGACGCCTGGATTACTTGTTCAGTGACAATATCCCCAAGGCTTCACCAGATAGATGTTACATGTATTTCTGAAAATCCATAGGTTACCTAAACACCAGTGTGAACAAAATCGTTCTCTAACTACCGCTGTTTCGAGCACTCATGTATATTCCTAATGTTGTATTGAACTTTTTCCCTCGGAGGAGGTGCAAACAGGCTGCTCACCTCTGTGACTATATGATTGTGAGAATCATGGTGGTCTGCCTCATCGTTCAAGAAACCGTTGGGTCTCTCCCTGTGATGGCACTACCTGCATTGCTGCAGGAACAGCTCACGCACTTGGACCTGGGTGTCAGATGTTGCCTCTATCTGATGGATAAAGGAATCAGAAGGGGCTGAGATTCCCTCAAATTTCATCTGCCCCTCGCCCACTTTTTACGATCTCACAGCCTTGGGGATGGTGCCCCGTTGGTTGGATTGAGTGGGCATCTGGTTCACTACTGGGATTCCCTCGAGGTACTGATCTTCCACCAATGAGGTACTGCTGTTCAGGGCCCTGAGCTCAACCCCCACTACTGCAATTGAGCTGGTGCCACAGTGCAGGATATCTCACACCTGCTGCATTGACTCACCACGAGGTTTTTCAATCTCTCATGGTTTCTCGTCATGGGCTCCCCATACCAGAGTCAAGATCTAAGTCATGATCACCATGAGCTCCACAATTCAGAGCGAATGAGGCCTCAATGTTTCAGGCAACTGTGTCGATGGCATTATATCTGCTGGTCTGTTTACAAATAATGAATCCCAAACTGAGACTCCGGAGGCTTTCTCTCACTGTCCCGAGAGGTGCCGCAGTTTCAGTCCTACCTGCTCAGGAGGGAAGAATGAACACAAATCTCAGAATATGATACCTCCTCCTGTGGCTGATGCTGTGCTCATCACCCTGTGGTCCCCACCTTATTTTGGCAGTCGCACCCAGTGTCGCATGAATCGCTGGGCTGTTGCCTGTTAAATGCAACGGCGCTGATGGTGCTTTTTCGGGCAAGCCTACCTCCTCCTCGTGGACGGGAGGTTTGGGGGAGTGTGCGGTGGGTCTGGAGCTCTGGAATTTGTCAGAGACACACAAGGCAGCCATGACTTGATGTCATGCAGATAATCCTCTTTCTAAGTGACTTTCTTCCACATCTCTCTCGGCATTTGGTTTATGCCAATCACTGTCTTTCTGGCTAAAAAAAATCATAACTTTTTACACATTACCAATCCGGCCGGAGTTTTCATTCCAAATCCCGGTTCCTTCAATCCCCCCACCCGTACTCCCCTACCCCCCTCTCCCAACCCCTGACAGAACTTGGGCCCTTCATGGAACAGTATGTGCCTGTGTCATTCTACCTCTGTCAGGAGGATGTCCAGGTCGTGCTCCATGAATCAGAGGGCAGCTGCCTCCTGGGACTCTGAAGGGAGACTGGAACATTCAAGGAACATGATCTCCTGCTATGTTTCTACCTCTGTCAGCTGGATATCCTGGCCATGCTCCGTGAAACAGGTTGCTGCATCTCCCCGTAACTCCTGGCATCTCCATCGGTCTGCCATCCAGGTATAAGGGAATAGTCTGTATAGGGTCAAGATGCATGTTATTCATGCTGTTCCTATCATGAATCTCGTGGTATATATTGTAGGTTAGAAGGGAGGTGCTTCATTTTGTGCCGTATGAGAAAATGTTTGGTGGGATACATGCCAGGGGCCTCAGTATTGCCACAGAAATGACAGGGTGGCAATTCATGTCTCACATCAGCAGTCAGATAACTCATGAAAGTATTTTCTTAATAATTTTCTGTTTTTTATCGAAAATTAGGTTTACGGAGTTGGTGTATTTTCTGTCTGTGTGTATGAATTAATTACATTTTGTAGTCAAGCAGACATGCAATTTGAAGTTATAAACAGATGTATGGTGTAGACGTTTCTTTAACATGCTAAGGAGTAAACGTGATTGAGGGCATAACACATAAGGGGTAAAATAAATTTGCAGTGTTATATAGTTGCTGTTGGGATTTAGTTTATCAAAGGGATCTCAGTCTCTATACAAATAGCCAGACAAGATAGCAAAGGTGCGTGTTTATTTGTCTCAAGGGTTATTGATAACACATCGTGGCAACTTGAAAATATATTCATTAGCGGCATTAGGAGCAAGTAAAGTTACAAAGACACATGGACACAATGGAGTTAACAAATTTGAATGCGAGGTCGATGTCGAAAGGGTAAAGGAGTTCGCTGTCAGGAAGAATACATTGTAGGACCGAACAGAAGTATCAGAGACCTCCAGCATTTGTACATAAACCTGCAGTGTACAGAAACGGAAGCTGGAATGAGACATTTTGAATTCTATTTTCTGGGATATTAGGTTAACCTGTGGGACAGACTTAAGAGCTAAAATCTATTATTTTTACCCTTGCCTTAAATGGAAAGTAACTGGGAGCATAGTTAATTAGCCATTTTGCGAGTTATTCGAGTGATAATTTGTAGTTCTGCTTATGAGTTTCAATCCCCTCCTTTGTCAATAAATATTCAAAGAACAGGCAGGGTCTCTTATGGGTGACCAGGAAATGATTGTTGCATCAGGGTACAGAGGTTAGAGCAGATTGATTGCATTGGAGCTGAATAGGGGACACAGATATGTCTAATGAGTAAACCAAGACAAATGTTATTTAAGGCGTCAGCTGACACAGAACAACACTGTTTCAGGAGTCAGCGAGATGAACAGTAATTACCTGCATTGCAAAGATCAGAATCCTCAACCCAGAGAGGCAGAACCCAGAAGGCCAGGCTCATGTCTTGGGGACATGAGATCAAATCCAACTACAACAGCTGGTGGAATTTAAATTAAATTAATTGAAACTGAAATTGGAATCTAGTCTCAGTATGTTATTTTATACTTTCATGGGATGTGGGTGTCGATGGGGAGGCCAGCATTTACGGCCCATCCCTAATTTTCCTCGTTCAGAAGGCATTAAAGATTCAACCAGAGATAAGACAGGAGTAAAAGTCTTGAACTCGTGGAAGGCAAATTTTGCAGAAATGAGAAGGGACTTGGCTGAGGTGACTGGACAGCATGACTGGAGGATAAAACAGTGGGAAACCAGTGGAAAGCAGTAAAAAGCACGATCCTAATTTTATAAAAATACATGGCCCCTACAAAAATAAGAGTGGTGCTGTCAAATCTAGAGCCCCCTGATTGTCCAGGGGAATACAAGGGAAGATCAAACAGAAAAAGAAAGCGTATGTTTGGCACAAAGAACAAAGCACTGCAGAAAGCCTAGACGAATGTAGGAAGTGCTGGGATGAAGTAAAATTGGAAATAAGAAAATCAAAGGGAAGACATGAACAAAGATTAGCAAGTAAAGTTAAAGATAACCCAAATATAATATACCAATAAGTTAAAGATAAAACGTTATTTAAGGAGATATTGGGACCTTTCAGAATTTAGATGGAAATTTGTGTGTAGATGCAGAGGCTGTGGGAAGCATGTTGAATATTTTGTCTCCATCTTTACAAAGGTCAGGGAGGATTTAGATAAAGTAGTCCAGGAGGAACACTGCGAGATATTGGACTGGATAGTCATAAAGATGAGGAAGTACTCGAAGGGTTGAAATCCTTGAAATATGATAACCAACCAGGGCCAGATGGATTGTTTCCAAGGCTGTTGAAGGAATTCAGGGAGGAGATAGCATATGCTCTGAGGATGATTTTCCAATCTGCAAAATATAAAGGGAAGTTACCGGAGGTGTATAGAATTACAAATGTAGTTCCATTGTCTGAAAATGTATCAAAGGAAATTCCAAACAATTATAGGCTATTGGTCTTAGATCAGTGGTGAGAAAATTAGTGGAATAAATTCTGAGAATTAGTTGTCATTTGGAAGAGCATGGACTAGTCAGTGATGGTCAGCGTAGATTTGTTAAATGGATGTCTTGCCTCACAAATTTGAGTGAATTATTTGAGGAAATGACAAGAAGGGTTGATGAAGGTCGTGCAGTGGATGTTGCGTACATGGATTTTAGAAAGGCATTTGACAAGATCCCACATGGCAAATTGAGCAGGAAAATAAAAGCCCATGGGATTCAGGGTAATGTCTCAAGCTGCATAAAATGTTCGCTTTTGTAACAGGAAACAAAATGTAATGGTCGATGGATGCCCCAGTGAAGTCAAAGTTGTCTCAAGTGTTGTTCCTACAGGGCTCGGTGTTTGGACTGTTGCTGCTTGTGTGATATATTACCGATTTGGACGGGATTGTGGGAGGTACGATTGTGAAATTTGCAGTTTACACAAAGATTGGCGGAGTAATGGATGATGTCAAGGATAGCCATAATAACAAAAATTATATAGGTTGGGGATAGAGTGGGCGGTAACGTGGCAGATGTATTTAAACAAAGAGAATTGTGAGGTCATACATTTAGAGAGGGCAAACAGTTACCGAGATTACACAATAAATGGGGTATAAAAAGAAAGGTAGATGAAGTGACCGATCTTGGCGTATGAGTACACAGGTCCCTGTAAGCAGCAGCTCAAGTAGACGGGGTTGTAAAGAGGGTTTATGGAATATAAAAGGAACAATTTAATGTTGGAATTGTATAAAACACTGGTGAGGCCACAACTGGAGTATTGTGTGCAGTTCTGGTCACCATATTACTGAAAGGACGTAATTGCTCTGGAGACATTGCGGAGGAGGTTTACAAGAATGTTGCCAGGGTTAGAAAAGTGTAGCTATGAGGAGAGATTGGATCGGTTAGGATTATTTTCCTTAGAACAAAGAAGTCTGAGAAATGACTTTATTGAGGTGTACACAATTATGAGGGGATTAGATAAAGTGGACAGGATAAAATTGTTTCCCTTGTTGGAGAATTCTAGAAGCAGGGGACATAGATACAAGAGAAGTGGCAGAAGGTGCAGGAGGGGCATGAAGAAGAATGTTTTTACGCAGACGGTAGTGGATGTCTGGAATTCGCTGCCCAAGTTGTTGGTCGAGGTGGAAACTCTAAACTTTTTTTTAAAAAAGGATATGGATCTGTGCCTTAAGTAATGTAAGCTGCAGGGTTATGGGCCGGGTGCAGGAAGGTGGCATTAGAATGGGCTCCTGCGTGTCCTCGGGCTGGCATGGACAAGATGGGCCGAATAGCCTCCTTCTGTGCTGTAACTTTCCTATGGTTCTATGGTTCTATTGCTGTGGCCCTGGAGTTAAACGTAGACCAGACTGTGTAAGGACAGCAGATTCCATTCCCTTAACGATATTAGTGAACCAAATGGATCTTTATAACTACCGACAATTTATTCATAGTCATCTTTAGGCTTCTGATTCCAGATTATTACTGAATTAAAATTCCACTATCTGCCATGGTGCCAATCGACGCCAGTCCCCAAAGCTTTAACCTGGGTCTCTGCATTTATCTAAACACCGTACTGGTTAACGAATTTCCTTGAGGGAAGTAAAGCTGCAGTCCTTACATGCTCAGGCCTACACATGACTGCAGACCAAAGCAATACGTTTGACTCCAAGCTCCACACTGAAATGGCCGAGCAAACGACACAGTTGAAGGGGGAAAATTGACTGGCAAAAAAGAATGGATTTTCCAGCGATACCCCAATGTCGTTAAACAAATTCAACCACAATGGCATCGGAGATCTCAGGGCTCCAACCTTGAGCTCACACACAAAAGGGAGTCGGAAATAACACCCATAACCCTCGAAGTCTCTCCAAGATGGAAACGTGTCAGGAATTTGATGAGGAGGAGGAGGGATGTTTATGATGTTGGAAATTGGCCAGGGTCATGTTTTTTCGAATCCCAAAAAGAGAAGCCTACCCCACAGCCAGGTCTCTCTGTCCCTGCGCCTGAGTTAAAAATGGCCTTTTTTGGTCATATTCCTTTTCATCCACCTTCCTACCAAACTCTATCACTTCACACTTCCTGTGTTAAACTGCATGTTTCAGGTTTCTGTCCATTTGCCGAGGGACGCCATGTACTCCCGCGGTCTCTTACTGCCCTTCACAATGTGTTTTAAAATTGCTGATCTTCCTACATTTGAAACGTTTATAATTCCCTATGTGTGCACAATCCCTTGATATTAACATACATCACCAGAGTAGCGGGAACAACATTGGCCCTGGAAATCTCCTGGACACTTCATTGCAATATGAAAGGCATCCATTCTCCACTGCTCTCTGCTTTATGTCACGAAGACAATATCCAAGCCAGTTTGCCATCCTGCTTTGATGCCATGTGTTTCAATTTTGGACCAACTCTGTGATGTGGCAATTTATCAAAAACCTTTTGAAGAGGTAGAAAATTGGGAACGGCAGGGCAGGAGAGAAACTAGAATCATCAACTAGAACAAAATCTACTGATTGCGTTTGGCCCATCGAAATTTTCCTCCCATTGATGTTAGGCTAACCAGTCTGCAATTAGCTTTATAACCTCTCCCCAATTTTTGAAATAGCAGGGTTAAATTTGCCATGTTCCAAGCAGCTGGGGCTCTTCCAGACTCAACAAAATTTTGGAAGAGGTCAACCAGCCCATTCACTATTTCTATGGTTTACACATTTAGTGCAATTGGATGTCGATTATCGGGCCCTCAGAATTTATCAGCTTTCAGTCCCTTTGATTTCTCTGGCAGAATTGTTTTAGTAATACTATTTTCAGTCATTTCTTCCTCCTCACTGGATTCTTTGTTCCCCAGTATCCTGGGAACTTATCTGTGCCCTCTTCCGTGAAGACAGAACTAAAGTAGACATGTAATTGTTCTGTCATTTTGTTGTTCTCTATTAAACATTCTCCCACTTCAGATTGCAAGTCGCATACATTTGCCTTCAAGAAACTTTATTTCATTTTACGTACTTTTCAAGGTTTTGCAATTCTTTTTATCTTCCTTGCAAATTTAATCTCATGACGTATTTCCCCCCTCTTCATCAATCCCTTGGTTTTCCCTTGCTGTATTCTAAACTATTCCCATTCCTTACGCTTGCTCCTTTTCTACCAACTTTATATGAGTCCACTTTGGATCTAATGCCATATTTATTTATTTATTTGACATGGTAAGTGCACTGTTCCTGTACCATTTTTGCGCAAGAAAGGAATGCATAACTTTTGAAATGCATACAGTCATTCCTTAAATACAAACTATTGTCTATCCACCGCCATGCCTTTTAATGAAGTTCCCCAATCTGCCTCAAGGCAACTCACTACTCACCGGGCTAAACGGCTGAGGCATGTAAGGCACGGCCTGTTTTCGGGTCCTGCTCTGTGGCAGTGCCATGCTCCACGGCCTGTTTATCTAGAACTGCATTGGTTACAGGAGGAGAAGGTTCGGATGGGCCATATAATCCCAGGGTCACCTGGGTGGATGGCCCAATGATGTGAACTGCCTGATACTCCGCTCCAGGGCTGCGTGAGGGGCCTTGGCTGACTCATGGATGAAAAGTGGAAGCTGGACTCAAATAGAGCTGCAGTGCAGCCCTCTCACTTTTAAACTGCTTGGCGCCAATTTAGGAGGCAACGATGGATTTCAGCCTGTGCAGCAGTGCAGCAATTTCTGTGAGTGTGTGCGTTTCTCATGTGCATGTGAGTGAGCGTGTTTGTTTGTGAGTATTTGAATGTTCAACGGTTTGTGCACGTGTGCGCCTTCCCGTGTATGTATTTGCCTTTGATTGTGTGTTTTTGACTGTCTGCATGTGTGTGTGTTTGTGGGTATTTTTCAATTTCATTTTTACGATCTGTGGATTTCTCTGGCATTTCTGCTTTTAATTCCCATCCCTAATTGTCCTTGTGAATAACGCCTATCATGTGTGTGTGCGTGTGTGTATTTTTGTGTGTGAGTATTTGTATCTGTGCATATTTACACACATGTGTGCCTTCCTGTGTGCTTCCTTACATTTGAGGGTGTGTGTTTGTATGAGTGTTTGCATGTGATTGTTTTTGTGTTTGTGTCAGTCTGTGTGTGAGACTCTGATTGTGTTCATGTCGGTCCGTCCTTGTGTTTGTTTGTGTGTGTCTGTGTGTCATTGTGTGTATGCGTCAGAGTGTGGCTGTGGGATTGTGTGTGTGTGCACTTGTGACCAATTTTGAAATTCATTTTTATGGTTTGATGGCTTCGCCAGCTAGGTCAGCTTTTAATTACCATCCCTAATTGGCCTTGTGAATGACAGCTATCGCGTCTGTATGTCTGTGTGTGTGTGAGAGAGAGAGAGAGTCTGAATGAGCGTATACTCTAATGTCTGTTATTGTGAGTTTATATCTCTGTGTGTGTGTTGTGCACATGTGTGCATTTCTCGGTGTGTGGTTTTATGTGAGACTGTGTGTTTGTGTGTGTTCCTGATGTGTGTGTGTGTATGTGTGTGTGTGTGTGAGTGTGTGTGTGTGTGTGTGTGTGTGTGTGTGTGTGTGTGTGTGTGTGTGTGTGAGTGTGTGTGTGTGTGTGTGTGGGTGTGTGTGTGTGTGTGTGTGTGTGTGTGTGTGTGTGTGCATTTTTGTAATTCTTGTTTAAGGTTTGTGGGTTACCCTGGAAGGCCAGCTTCTTAATTTCCATCCCTGATTCATTTTCTGAAGTAAGTTTATATTCCGTGTGTGTGTCTTAGCAAGTGTATGTGTCTGTGAATGTGTGTGTGTGCACGTTTTTTGTGTTAGTCTGAATGTGCATATCATCAAAAGTCTGCTATTGTGAGTTTATATTTGTGTGTGTTGTGTGTGTCTGTGTGTGTGTGTGAGTATTTGAATATGTGTAAGCTTGTGTCCATCTGTGAATTCCTGTGTGTGTGCTTGCATGCGAGAGAGTGTTTGAATGTGTGTGTGTGTGTGTGTGTGTGTGTGCGCGCGGGTCTGTGTGTGTGTGTGTCTGTATGTTAGTGTGTGCGTGTGTTTTTTTGTGTGTGTGTGTGTATGTGTGTGTGTGTATGTGTGTGAGTGTGGTTGTGTGTGCATGTGTGTGTGTGAGTGTGTGTGTGTGTGAGAGTGTGTGTGTGCGTGAGTGTGTGTGTGTGTGTGTGTGTGTGTGTCTGTATGTGTGAGTGTGTGTGAGTGTGTGTGTGTGTGTGTGTCTGTGTGTGAGAATGTGTCAAACAAAAAAACAGAAAATAGGAGCAGGAGTAGGCAATTCGGCCCATCAGGCCTGCTCCACCATTAATTCTGAACAGGGCAGATCATTGGATACAATAGCCTGTTCCCGCTTTCTCCCCGAACCCATTCATGCCTTTCACCACATCAGCTATATCCATCCCCTTCTCGGAAACATTCAAAAATTTGGCCTCAACTACTTTCTCTGGTTCCGAATTCCACAGGCTCCCCCATTGTGACAACTGGTGATGGAATCCCTCACCATTGGAACAACTTTCCCGCAGCTACCCTGCGCAATCATTTTAGAATTTTATAGTTTTCATTGCGATCCACTCTCATTCTTCTGAGCCGCAGTGAATTTAATCATAACCGACTCAATTTCTCCTCATAGGTCAGCCGTGCCATTCCAGGAGTTAGTCTGGTAAACCTTCGCTGCACTCCCTCTATAGCAAGAACATTGTTCCTCAGATAAAGAGGCCAAAACTGCATACAATATTCCAGGTGAGGTCACCAAGGCCCTGTATAATTGCAGCAAGACTTCCCTGCTCCTGTACTCGAATCTTCTCACTAGGAAGGCCAACATTCCTTTAACGCTTGCTGCACCTGAATACTTATCTTCCGTGACTGGTGTACGAGGACACCCAGGTCTCATTGCACATTCCCTTCTCTCAATTTATAGCCATTCAGATAATAATTTGACTTCCTGATTTTGCTACCAAAGTGGAATACCTCACATTTATCCACATTATACTGCATCTGCCATTCATTTGCCCACACATCCAGCTTGTCAAAATCACACTGAAGCATCTCTGCATCCTCCTCAAATCTCACCCCCTCCTCCCCCCAACAGTGAGCTTTGTATAATCTGCAAATTTGGAGATAATACATTTTGTTCCCTCATCCAACTAATTAACATATATTGCGATTAGCTCGGGTCCCTGCACCGATCCTATGGTCCCCGACTACCCACTGCCTACCATTCAGAATAAGAACCGTTTATTCCTCTTCTTTTTTCTTGTCAACCAGTTTCCAATCCATCTCAATACACTACCCACAATCCCATGCGCTTTAATTTTACACGCTAATCTCTTATGTGGGAAACTGTCGAAAACTTTCTGAAAGTCCAAGTAAACCACATCCACTCGCTTCCCCTCAACTCCAATAGTTACATCCTCGAAAAATTCCAGTAGATTTGTGAAGCATGATTTCCCTTTCATAACGCATGTTGATCCTGTCCGATTCTGCTACTTTTTTTCCTGCGTGCTCAGCAATTAAATCTTTAAGAATGGACTCTATAATTTTCCCCACTACCAACAGCAGGCAGAATGGCCTTTAATACCATGTTTTCTCTCTATCTCAATGTTTCACTCGTGGAGTTACAGTAACAACCGTGCAATCTGTAGGAACTGGTCCAGAGTCTATAGAATCTCGGAAGACGACCACCAAGGAATCCGCTATTTCTAGGGCATTTTCCTTAAATTCACAGGGCTGAAGAGTATTATGCCCTAGGGGTTCCTTATCTTTCAATCCCATCATGTTCCCCAACAACTTTCCCCCACTAATATTGGTTAATATCAGCTCCTTCCACTCAATAAAGCCTGTGTTCTACAACATTTATGGAATGTTGTTTGTGTCCTCCTTTGTGAAGGCAGAAACAGAGTATGTGTTTAGTTGGTCAGCCATTTTTTTGGTCCACATTATACATTTCCCTGTTTCTGACTGAAAGCGACCTACATTTGTCTTCACCAAGCTTTTTCTCTTCACACACTTATACAAAGTGTTAGTCAATTTTTACATTCTCCACAAGCTTACTATCGTTATCTATTTTGCCCTTTATTGAATAAATTGGTTCTCCTTCGCCAACCTTTCCTATTTTACTACTGCACCAGACAGGAATAAACAATTGTTGCAGTTCACCCATATGCTCTTTGAATATTTGGCATTGCCAATCCACCACTGTCTCTTTAACAAATGTTTCCCAATCGATCATAGCCAACAAGCACCTCATACCTCATAAATTCCATTAGTAAGATTCAGAGCCCGAGCCTCAGAATCAACTAGGTAACTCTCCATCTTGATGAAGAATACTATATTATAATGGTCGACCATTGCCAAGGGGCCTCGCACAGCCAGGTTATCAATTATCCATTTCTTATACACAATACCCAGCCTAGTATGGACTGTTCTCTAATTGGCTCCTCAACGTATTGGTCCAGAAAACCATCCCATCTACAGTCCAGGAATTCCTCCTCTCCGGAATTGTTACTAATTCCATTTGTCCAATCTATATGCAGATTAAAGTCACCCATAATTTCAAATGTTCCTTTAGTGCATGCGTCTCTATTTTCCTGCGTAATGTCATTGCTAAAATCACCACTGCAGTTTGGTCATCTATATACAACCCCCACCAACGTTTTTTGCTCCTTAATGTTTCTCAGCTCTACCCAGAAAGATTCCACATCGTCAGAGCTAATGTCTTTCATCACTATTGTGTCAATTTCCTGTAATCTGCAATGCAATTGCACCATCTTTACCTTTTTGTTTGTCCATCCTAAACACTGAATATCTCTGATGTTCAATCCCGATCCTTGGTCACCCTGCAGCCATGTCTCCGGAATCGAGACTACTTCATATCTGTTTACATTTATTTGCGCGTGTATTTTGTCAGCCTTATTTGGAATGCTCCTCGCGTTAATGCACAAATACTTCAGTGTTGTCTTTTTATCATTACTTGTCCCGTTCCCACTATTTTTCACTTAGGTCCTGTTGTTTACTTGCCCCGATGTCTCTGCCTATCACTTATCTTATTCCCTTTCCGTTTTGTTTTTCTTATCCTTGCTTCCCCCAAATCTGCCTCCTTTCCATCCGCATGTTATTTTAATTTAAAACTTCCCCAATGACTCTTTCCCCTGTCCATATAAAAGCCATCCAGTTTGAACTGGTCCCACCACCACAAGAACCAGTCCCAATGTCCGAGGAATCTGAAGCCATCCCCTCACACCATCTCTTTAGCCGCGTATTGATCCGATATATCCTGCTGTTTCTACTCTGAAGAGCCGATGGCACTGGTACTAATCATGAGATCAATGCCTTTCATGTCCTGCTTTTCAACTTGCTTCCTAACTTCATTTTTATACTTTTAGGACCACATCCTTTTTTTCCTATGTCGTTTGTACCAATGTGTGCCACAACGACTGGCTGCTCACCCTGACCCTTCAGTGCGTCCTGTACCGCTCTGAAACATCCTTGACCCTTACAATTGAATCCACTAAAACTTCTACAATCCCACACTTTGTACCCGTCCCCTGTGCAGCAGAGCTAACTGTGGTGCAACGAATTTGGCTGTTGCATCTTTCCCCTGAGAGGCCATTCCCCTCAACTGTATCCAAAGCGGCACAACTGTTTTGCAGGGGAATAGCAACAGTAGATCCCTGCACTGCCTACCTGGTCCTCTTGGCCTGACTGATGGTCACCCATCCCCTTCGTGCCTGTGGACTCTTAATCTGCCGTGTGACCAACTCTCTATAATCTCTGCTGGTGGATGCCCCACAGTGTCTCCAGCCGCCGATCCAGTTCTGAAACCTGGGCCTCCAGGAGCTGCAAGCTGGAGACCCCTCCTGTGCACCTGATGGCCCCGGGGACTGGAAATGTTCCTGGTTTGCCACATAGAACAGGAGAAGCATACCACAACTTTGAGCTCTCCTACCATGATTTACCCCTTAAAATTTAATTGAACTTTTTGGAAGATACTTAATATCAAGGAATATCAATTACTCTCGGGCCCTTCTTCCCTCATCCACAGAATTTAGCCCTTACAAACGATGGGCCACAAAATAAGCCCTTAAATACCAAAGCGGTAAAAGTAGTAAATACTTACCCGACCGGACACACATTGCTCAAGAGTTACCTCGTTCGCTCCTCAGTGAACTCCCTCAATCACCAAACTCCAAATTGGGCATTCCACTGCAGCCCAAAGCAGCTCTCCAATGCAGACAATGTAAGCACTACAACGTGGCCTATTTAGATACTCTCTGAATCTAATCTGTGAAAACCTGTTTAAATCAGTTATCCAATTAATTAGTTGTAGCTGCAAGCAGAGGACGTATAAACATTGTTTTAAAGCTGGCATAAACTCACCTTCTTCCAACCGGAACAGCAGTTTTTAGTGAATTACTAAATTAAAGAAAGGTTAGAATTTTGACAGAAATTAAAACTTAAATTTCCATGGTCAACAAAGTTCAACTTAACTGCCCGACTGCAGCCCAAAGCAGCACTTCAGTGCAGACTAATATTGCGAGGGATTATGTGTGTGTACGTGTGTGTGTATATTTATGACATTTTGCTTCTGAGTTTTTCTATGTTTGCCTGTTTATGAGTGCGTGAGTATTTGCATGTTAGTGTGTCTCTTTGTGGATGACTGAGTACTTGAGATTTATTCAGTGCGCATGGGTGTTTGTGTTTGTGTGTGTGTGTGTGTGTGTGTGTGCGTGAGATTGTGTGCAGGTGTGTTTGTGTATGTTTCTGTATGTGTGTGCACATGTGTCCGTGTTTGAGCACGTGTTGCTGTGTGTGTGCGTGCATGTGTGCATGTATGTGTGTGTGTGTTTGTGTGTATGTATATGTTTGTGTTTGTGTATTTTGGTGAATGGATGCGTGTATCTGTTTCTGTGTATTTTTAATCACAGTATATGCACTTCGCTGGCTGGGCCAACATTATTTTCTCATTCCTAGTTGCCTTTGAGTTGGTGTTGGCGAACCGCATTCTTGAAGCTCTGCATTCCATTGGGTGTAGGTACGCCGCACTGCACTATTAGAAAGCTAGTTCCATGATGTTCATGCAGCGACAGGGAAGGAACGGTGATATAGTTTTAACCAGAATGGTGAGTGCATTGGAGGGGAACTTCCATATGGTGATGTTCAAAGAGATATGCACCATTTCTGTGTGTGTGCGTGTCTGAGAGTGAGTGTGATTTTGTTTGATTGTGTATGTGAGTGTGTGTGTGCGTGTGTGTATAAGCATAAAACTGCATGGGATTGTATGAGACTGCAAGGGATTGGTTCTGTATGTATATATGAATGATTGGGTGTGTTCAATTGTGTCCGTGTGAGAGAGTGTATTTGTGTGTATGATTATTTATGTCTGTGCACCTGTGTATGCTGCATGAGTGTGTGTGTTTGTATGCGCGTGCATGTGTGTGTGCATGCTGTCCCCGTGTCTGTTTTTCTATCCATGTTTCTGTGTGCGTTTGTGTGTTTGCTTGCGTATATGCTAGGGTTTGGGTGTTTATGTCCGTGTTTCTCTTCGTGTTTATGTGTATGCATCTTTTTCTGAGTGTGTCTGTGTGTTTAATGTGCATATGTCTGTATGTTTGTCTGTATGTGTGTCCGTGATTTTCCCTCAGTTTGTATGTCCCTGTGTGTGTGTTATTTTGTGCTTGTGCTCGAGGTTTCCTATGTTCGTGTTTTAATGTGTGTGTTTGTGTTCGTATATTTATGTCTTTCTTTTTGGATGAGTATGTACATGTATTTGTATGCCCTGTTTTTCTGTGTGTGTGTGTGTGTGTGTGTGTGTGTGTGTGTGTGTGTGTGTGTGTGTGTGTGTGTGTGTGTGTGTGTGTGTGTGTGTGTGTGTGTGCGTGTGTGTGTGTGTGTGTGTGTGTGTGTGTGTGTGTGTGTGTGTGTGTGTGCGTGCGTGCCTGCGGATATGTGTGACTGTATGTCCCTTTACATCTGTGTGTGACTGCTCCGAAAATTTGCAGCATTGTATTGGTTAAACACACCTTGTCATAAATACAACTTGTTGCAGTCCGCAGTAAAGTGGGAAAAAACGTGGGTATTATCCTGATTCCTCTCCTGTCCTTAATACGCCGTTCACCTCTGTGTCCTCCCAGTTACCCTTGGGTCCTCTTTGTTTATGAATCCTCCCATCATCCCTGGGTCCTCTGGTTATCCCCTCGCTCCCAGTTCACCTTTGTGTCCCCAACTTACGTCAGGTTTCCCCGTCGCTGATGCCTTCTCTCCCTCTTTACTTCGGTATTGGTTTTGTTATTTTATCTCCGCTTGCTTCAAGTGTATCAAATAAGTTAACATCGGTTCTTTCAAATCAGTTTGATTCAATGCAACACAGGATAGGTTCAAACGTTTGAAAGCATAAATAACTCTTCAATTAAGCTGTAAGCTCCTTCCCCAGTCTGATGTATAATTTCATTGCTCTTTTTCCCCCATTCCTTACAGTGAACACAATCGCAATTGTGATCCTGAAGTTTAAAAACTGCAGCCTGGCCAAATGTGTCACTTGTTACCTTGTGGCCATGGCAGTGGCGGATCTGCTGGTCATTATATTAGACGTGATATGGAGACAGATTCCGATCGTTTTTAGGGAAACGTTTGATTTCCTGCGCTTCATCTGTGTGTGCAATATACATGCCGTCCTGCTTTATGCAGCCACTGACTGTTCTGTCTGGTTTACCGTCACATTCACCTTTGATCGATTTGTGGCCATTTGTTGCCCGAAGCTGAAAAGCAAATTCTGCAGCAAGAAAACGGCGGCTGTGGTTCTGGGAACAGTGACTGTGCTGAGCTGTTTAAAGAATGTTTTCTGGTATTTTATGCTAAGAGATCGGTATTGGCTGAGGAACCTCCCCTGGTTTTGTTGGGTCACAGCCGAGGTTCGGTTTTCTCTGTTCTGGACAACAATCGAGTTCCTCCACTACATTCTAACCCCGGGTGTCCCATTTGTCCTGATTCTGCTGCTCAATGTTCTCACCGTCAGACACATTTTAGTGAGCAGCAGGGTCCGCAGGAGACTCCGGACTCACAGCAGTGGGGAGAGACCCAGAGACCCAGAGATGGAGAGTCGAAGAAAATCCATCATTTTACTGTTTGTAATCTCGGGAAATTTCATCCTGTTATGGTCAATGATAATGGTTTATTCTTTATGGTGGCGAATGTATGATTTGGGCTTTACGTTGGTCTGGTTAGATAGGTTTGTTCAGGAATTGGGCTTCATGCTGCAGCTCCTGAGCTGCTGCACCAACACTGTGATTTATGCTGTGACACAGACTCCATTCAGACAGCAGTTGAAGAATATGCTGAAATATCCCTTTACTCTAATTCTTCAATTCTTTCAATGATGAAAATAATTCATTCACCGAAACCTTCCACTGTCCATGCGGCCTGTCTACCACAGACACGAGTGCTTGATTGGAATCTCCGCTTTCCCATTGGCCAGGATGCATGCCCAACATGGATAAGTCTCACTTATTTTATGAAAGAAAAACACCTCCGAACATTTCTGCATCACATACCCTCCTCCCCCGACCACCCGCAGCCCACACTCCCCCAGCCCCCTCCCTGCAATTGGCCAGGCTCCTCCATCAGCATGGGTACCTCTCACGTATTGGGCAGAGCAACCCACCTCCATGCTGAATACATGCCCTCCTATTGGCATAGCTGTCAATCAATCATTGAACCGGCTCCCTGACTGGGCAAAAAACAATCCCATTGGCAGGGGTGCCTGTTCATCATGGCTTTCCTTAATGATCGGACAGGGAAAAGGAAAAACACTTTCTAACATCACGGTTCTCATGCCCACATGTCCGTTGTTGTCCTGTTAATGTGCTAGGTTGAAGCCCAGTGCAACTGGAGGAAGAACACCTCATCTTCCAAATGGGCATTTCACAGCTTCCAGCCTTAAAATTGAGTTCAACCGCTAAAGGGCATGAACTGGCTCCTGTACATTCACTGCCCGTTTTAAATCCCATTTTTTAGCATGTGTTTTTATTTTTTCATCCATTTATTTTCATTTTTACTTTCATTCATTCATTAATTGTTTTCATCCCTTTTATTCCCTTTACCTGTCCCTTTTGCCATCCTTTCGCCCCAACCACCGCCCACTCTCCCCAAATCAGGAACATAACTGCCACCTGCCAGTTGCTCTATGTTGTTCTTTCACAGAGGGCTTACCCTTGTTATGTGAATCACACATTCTGCTTTATGCCATTATGGGCATCTTATTTAGCCCTTACCATTACATTTAACACCCATTTATCTTTTGTACACAACCTCTTTGTCAATGTTTCCTTTGTCTCGACATATTGTTAACCTTCAATCCAGCTTCACCTGCTCCGCACCCTTAAACAGTATTAATTCCATGACATTTCTACGTCTCTTTAGCTCCGAAGGAGAGTCATATGGACTCGAAAAGTTATGTTACTTTCTCCATATACCCTGTCAGGCCTGCTGATCTTTTCCAGATTTGCCTGTCTTAATCTATAACACTTCATTTGTCTGGGCTGCCTGTCCATCATGGCTACTCGTCCCTGCTTGAATAGAAGAACATACCTTAAAAAATACCTACCCTCTTTGTGGCCTACCTGTCAACAATCGCTATCGTTCACCACTGAGACACGAATTATTCTGTTGGAAACAGGGAAGACAATACTCACAGAAAAAGGGGTGTGGGGGTGGGGGGACGTTCAGACGAAGTGATGTCATCAAAAGAGGTGAGATAAGAAAAAGTTTTAAGAAAGTGGGATCACCATTGGTGTATAAAGGAGTATTGGAAAGACAGAGAAGAAAGAGAGAGATAGTGAAAGTGAGACAGATAGTGAAAGTGAGACAGATAGAGAGAGGGAGAGAGAGAGAGCCACAGTCAGAGACAGAGTGCGAGAATAATAAAGATAAAGAGAAAGAGAGAAAGAGAGAGAAACAGAGTGAGAGACAGAGAAAGAGAGAGGCAGGGTTTGAGGAAGAAGGGGAGAGACACAGAAAGGGCAGGGGATAGACAGTATGGGAGAGAGTGAGAGGGAGTAGCAGATTGGGAGATGCAGAGCGAGTGTTACGCAGTGCTAATGCACATCAGCTGGTAAAGGCTGAGTTGTTTATATTCCAGTGGGAAACTTGAACAACGATTATAAGCTATATTTTCAATTCGTATGTTGTGATGCAGCTCTGAATTCAGAAATAACACCAACAAGCCTCCGGACTTTTTAGGTATCAAACTAAATTAAAGAAGTACTAATTTAACAACAAGTATAACACGTGCACATGCCTACAAGTTTCTACCATAGCAACTTTTAAATACAACCCAAATGTATCACTTCCAGGTAAATCTTCACCAAGGCAACAATATTCAGTAGGCATTAAAGAAGCACCAGGCAAAACAGATTTGACATTGCAAATTCAAAATGAGATTCCATTCAATTTGTTTCCTTCGCAAGCTCAGGCCTAGGCGTACAGTGCGGTTAGATCTTAAATGCCTATAACACACAACACACTCCCAACTCATCTCAGTTTTAATTTAGATTTCCCTTTGGATGTGAATTTTCGATTGCATTGGAAGGTTTTCAATGTTACTTCTCCAAACAATAATTCTTCCATTAAACCAATGTAATTAGTGCTTAAGCACATTTCTTGGTGTCTCCTAACGACTTGCAGAATTTTAGGCATTATTAAGTCTGGTTCATTTAAAAAATGCAGCTGTACTATTTGCCTTGGATCTTTATGTTTATCTAATCAACGTCACAAATTACTACACATGAAAGCATCCAGACTGGTTGAATTTAATCCAATTTAGTCAAAACAGATGCACACAGGCACACACTTTAACGTCGATCATGGTACAATTCCAATTTTAAAATAATTTCCAATACCGTTATACACACAATATCCATCCATAGCATCCACCTCCGTAGTCCTTGCTATCAACATAAATCATTCCAGTTAAGTGTCCATGTTTTATAATTTCCTATTGTCCTTTTGAAGCGTCAAACTCATGATAACGGATCTTTGAGCAGATTTTCTCTACTGGCAAAATGTGCAATCTTAATGTAATTGGGCATAATAATAGGCTTCACCTGAAAAGATTTGCAATTTTGTTTCGAAGTTTGGCCAAAATATTCAAAGGTTTGTGGCTTAAGAAAAGAATTGTTTCTGATGAATTGTTTGCATCATAAATTTCAAAACGCTGCAATGTGAACACCATACCCAATGTCTCTTTTCCATCGTTGAATATCTTCTGATTTGTATTTTCAGCGTCTGTTAAAAAAAATCCTATCAGTCTTTTTCAATTCCAGTCTCATCTTCTTGTAACAGTAACGCCCCATTGCCTATACCGCTTGGGTCGATGGCTGCCTTAAATTATTTAGCATAATTGGGCACTGCCAAACTTGTGTAGTTGTTAATGCAGTATACAAACTGTCAAATGCCTTCCTTCACTGGAATGACCATAATAACTTCATGTTCTGAAGGGATACGACAGTTATGAAGAGTGGTTTGATAGACTTGTGTTGTCTTCGTTGGAGCAGAGAAGACTGGAGGCCGACCGGATCGAGGTGTACAAGATTATGAGGGATATGGATAAGATGCAGCTGTTCCACTTATGTGAAGGGCCAGTCGCGAGGGGATATAAGTTCAAGTTGAGGGGCGGGAGATTTAGGGGAGCTGTGAGGTAAAAACCTTTTACCCAGAGGGTGGTGATGGTCTGGAAGGGTGATGGATGATGCTTGCCTCACATCCTTTAAAAAGCACCTGGATGAGCACTTGGCACGTCATAGCATTCAAGGCTATGGGCCACGTGCTGATAAATGAGATTAGCTAGATAGCTCAGATGTTTCTCACAGTTCGGTACAGACTCGATGGGCTGAAGGGCCACTGCTGTACTGTGAGATTCGGTGATTCTATGATTCTTTGAAAAAACAAATTGCTGGGACTTAGGGTTGTTAGATTTTTGTAATTATTTCAATGCATTTTAATAGGAAATAACAAATGATTATTGACCTGAATAATTCATTATTTAGGCTCAAGATAAAAGTATATATGAATTTTCATTATTCAACAGAACAACAGTTATATGTTAACTCTGTTTACTCTATTAAGCAATACGTTCATATTCGTTGTGTCTATTGGCAAATCCGTCAAATTATGTGTAATTTCATTGTATTGAAGAGTGATTTAATATTTCCTGGGCGCAACGAACTAGACACAAATTAGCAGTTACTGATATTATTGGACTCTGATAATTTGATTATCATTAACCACTTATTTCCAGAGAGAATTGACCCGACCTCGTTAAGGAAGACGTTGAGTATTGTTGCTAAAAGAACATTGTCCAAGCTTTCCATCTTGCACTCATCAGGACACTTGCCGGAATGCTAGGGGTACACAATAATTTCGATTTTATGCGAAGAGATTGCTGATTGGTTTGCAAATAGTGTTGTCATGGCGAATGCATCACTGATGGTAACTGACAGTTAAGTGCCAGGCATTGTCTGGAATTTAGAAGAGGCTGCTTGACCCTGACTGGCCAAGGTATAGCCATGATGACAGAGTAAACGAATGACTGTGACAAATTTTATTTTGCTGAAACAGGCAGCGCATTTTCATCTTCTTCCCGTCTGCAAAGGAAAGGGTTCTGTGTATTCATATACGTAGCTTCCAATGCACGTACCTGCGCCACATCGCGAGCCTAACTGGCAATATCAATTTGATTTTTCAGGGTAATCATTGGCACATTTAAGGTTATTTGCAAAATGTTGTTGAATCTCAGAACCATATCTGATGTTTGACACTTTGTCTTGAGCTTCACAAGATGGGCTGATTAGGTATGATCTGTATCTTCCCCATTGCAAATGGCAGCCGGGACATGCTGTTTGATGCGATCTGCCAGTCTTTGGGACCTACTGGCTACATAGCTCGCATCGCACAGTTACTGAAATTGATGTACCACCTTACTTGTTTGTGTGATTGGTGGAATGTATTTGTTGGCTCGTTAGCAGCTTCCTGTTATTTGCAGACAGGAATAACATGGACGTGCACTGCGTCAGTTTGAAATAAAAAAAAGCAAACAACATTCTTTCACTCACAGGGTTATGCTGCCCTGCTTAAACTTCCAACAAATTTTGGCTGTTAACCAACAGGCACCATCAGTGGTGCATTCGCCCTGCAAAGATACTTGACAACTAAAAATCACTCTCTTCTCATACAGTGTTGATTGTAGTTTCCCTCATTTTATTGGTATTCTTGCGTGTGTCCGGATGAATGCCAGACGAAAGGCTTGTCTCTTTTCCGAGCTATAATTGCATCCCTCATTGAGAAAAAGCTTGGAGTCTATTATAAATGACATAATAGCGGAGCTTCTATAAATGCATAATATAATTAAGCAGAGTCAGCATGAATTCATGAAGTGAAAATCACACTGCCCAATTTATTCCAGTTCCTTGAGAGGGTAAAAAGCAGGGTAGACAATGGGGAACCAGCAGATGCAATGTATTTGAATTTGCAGAAGGCATTTGATAGTGTGCTGCACCTAAGGCTACTTAATAGAATAAGACTTTTGAAAGAGCAGGCAAGGAGGAAAGGGAGGTGTGCGGGTATTATATTAGCGTGTATAAAGGGTTGGCTAACAAATTGAAAACATAAATTTGGTGTAAGGGGGCAATTTCAGGATGGCAAACTGTCACTTGTGGAGTGCCAGAGGGATAGGTGAAGGGGCCACTGTAATTTACATTATGCATTAATGACTTAGATAAGGAAAGTGAATGCTTGTGAATGACACACAAATAGTTTGGAAGACATGTGGTGAGGGTGACACAAAGGGTTATAGACAGTTTAGTGTGTGAGCAAAAAAATGGCAGATGGAATATAAGGTGCGAACAAGTGAGGTTTTGCACATTGGCAGCAAGTAAAAAGGTCTGAATATTAATAAAACGGAGAAAGACTTCAGAGCTGCAGAATAGAGGGATTCAGGGGTCCTCATTCCTGAATCAAAAAAAAAAATGTTAGCATACAAGTTAAACAGGTCAGAAAGGAGGCAAATGAAAAGTTGGCCTTTAATTCAGATGGAATGTGGTATAAAATATGGAAGTCTTGCTGAAACAGTAAAAGGCACCAATTAGACCACACCTAAAATTCTGTGAAAAGTTCTGCTTCCCTTATCTAAGAAAGATGTACTTACATTGGGGGCATTCCAGGGAAATTTCACTAGTTTGACTCAGGTTAGGCAGGAATTTTCTTATGAGGTTCTGTAGGTTGGATCTGCGCTCGTTGGACTTTCACAAAATCAAAGGTGGCCTTCTTGAAACATATAAGATCATTTGGATGCTTGGCAGGGTAGATGCTGAGAGGCTGATTCACATTGTGGTGGAGTCTAGGACCAGAGCGCATAAACTTTGATTGCGGGGTCGCCCATTTTGGAGATAGATTAGGAATATTTTTTTTCCTCTCACAGGGTAGTTAATCTGTGCAATTATTTACCACAGAGGGCTGTAGATGCTGAGTGGTTAAGTGTATTCAAGGCTCAGATAGATTTTTAACCAGTAAGGAATACAACGGTGATGCGGAAAAGGGCAGGGAAGTGGCGTTCAGGATTATCAGGTCAGCAAAACGTTATGTGTTTATTGGACAAAGAAAAAACTATATGTTCGCTGTTATTATTATACTTTCAATAATCAAATATTTAAAATTTCTGTCACAGCATACAGTAATGACGTACTCGCTTCTAGAATTGTCCTAAAGATTACATAGCTATGTACGGCAATCATTGATAGATTTAAAAATGCGTATGTACTAATACAATTGGCAGTTCGATGTGTGCAAAATGTGTGTCCCGAGCAACATTGTTTTACTCGTTTGTGCACTTGAGCAACGTGAGATATTTACGGTAATTATCGGGCTGACCAATAATTTAATTTAGATTCTAAAGTTTTATGTTGATTTGATTATCACTCTCAACATGGGTCAAAAAACCCTATTAATCTTTAATGTGAAGAAGAAACTGAACGATGATTAGTCAATTACTATGATTATTCAATAAACGATTATTAATTAATTCAACTAACAGTGATTCGATATTTACTGTAAATATTTGAATTGAGATTAACTGGAAATAAGTATTGGACTGAACAATGATTTTATAGTTAACCTCAACACAAGGATAACGATGAAAAATTCTCTGTGATTAATCACATGATGATATCTTGAAATGTATCTTGAAAATTGCATCGAAACAATAATTTGATGTTTGCAATGCATATCTAACTGAAATTTATTTGAGGATTCCAGTGTTTCTCCTCCCATTCACGAGACCGAGAGCGTGTGCGTCTCTGACCTTAAAATTGGCTGGCTGTGTTAACACTCACTTCAATATTGCGTGTAAATTTCCCAGGTTTAATCCCAGCACCGCAATGGTAAACATATATATCAGATATATGTAGGATGACAGGTACCAGCTCCTGACGTACATCATCATATTAAAGTTTGTTTCCCTTACTAACAATAATCCATTTGCCGGACCGGGTTCCAGTTTGGGTCAGGGCTGCACAGTTTATCTGCCTGATCATGTTGCCTGCTTTCCCTTCCTGAATACCAGCATTCCAATGCATTTCGAGATCCAGCTGTCGTGGCCCAAGTTTCAACCTTCAATGATATAATTTGTTTCTGAAGTTCCCACTTCCCCTTCATTGAAGCAAACAACTCAGTTATTAAACAGAAATAAAAATACCTGGAAAAACTCAGCTCGTCTGCAGCATCTGCAGAGAGGAACACACCTAACGTTTCGAGTCCATATCAATCTTCAACAGAACTAAACAAATATAGAAAAGAGGTGAAATATCAGGTGGTTTAAGGTGGGAGGACAGGTAGAGCTTGGAAAGGGGGCCAGTGATAAGTGCAGATAGCCAAAAGATGTCAAAGACAAAAGCTCAAACAGGTGTTGAAGGAATATGCTAATGAAGGGTAGAAAGCAGGACAAGCAAGGTACAGATAGCCCTAGTTGGGGTGGTGTGGGGTGAAGGGAAGGGGTCGAAATAGGCTAAAAGGTAGAGATAAAACAATGCATGGAAATACATTTAAAAATAATGGAAATAAGTGGGAAAAGAAAAATCTATTTAAATTATTGGGAGAAAAGGGGGATATCGGAAAGGGGGTGGGGATGGAGGAGAGAGTACATGATCTAAAATTATGGAACTAAATATTCAGTCCGGAAGGCTGTAAAATGCCTAGTCGTAAGATCAGGTCCTGTTTCTCCAGTTTGCATTGAGCTTCACTGGAACATTGCAGCAGGCCAAGGATGGACATGTGGGCATGAGAGCAGAGTGCAGTGTTGAAATAGCAAGCGACAGGGAGGTCTGGGTAATGCTTGCGGACAGACCGAAGGTGTTCTGCTATTAAACTGTGTCTATACTGACACAGGTGTCGATGGTCGTTACTGGTCCCTGCGGCCCTTCCCGCTGTGGTTGACATCGTGGTATGTCTGGGGGGATTTTGATCATCACCTTGTCTACCACACTGGGTATTTGCCTGGGCTCAATCCCCGCAGCTGTTCGAGTCTGCTCAACTATGTTCTGCTGTTTCTTCACTTCTTGACTAAGCGATTTTAACAGTTGACATAGTTCCTTCAGGTACCTCCTGACCCTGCTTATGGCAGATCCTGTATCGTCACAACTCGTCAGTCCTCCCGCTGGGGGCCACATTGCTCTCCCCACCATGAGCATGCTTTGGCTAACGTCAGGGTCCTGTTGGGCGTTGCTCTGTGTTGAATGAATATGGGGGGGTTGCACGTCCGTCCATCTATTTTTTTCAACTTTCAGCTATTTTACTTAAAGCTGTTTTAATGTCCTCTCCCCTCTTTGTACCATTCCTGAACTTTGGGGATGGTGGGGGATGTGAAACTTCTCTTTGAATGCCGACGGTCGACACCTTCCTTAATGCTTTGTCACTAATATGTGTTCCCTGCTCACTTTTTATGTCCAGGAGTGCTCCGCATTGCGGCCCAGCACCAGCCAACTCCAGTTTCGCTGTATTAACTCGGTGGTCACGTTCTTCCTTTGGTGCTGTTCCAGTGGACAGCTCTAAGAGCCCTTGGCATATACACACTGGCACTTCTGCCCTTCCTTCTGTCCTCTATATCCCACTATTATTTCTTCAGTCAGGGTCATTGTAAGGGCGCTAACAGTACAGCCAGTTGTCCCGAATGCCTCCAGCCACCGACTAAGTTGTTCCATTACCAGAGGACGCTTGGTCTTTCCCCGAATATTTGCTGAGAAACCCGTGAAATGTATCTGGATAATTCGCCGTTGCCCTTTCAAGCGCTCTTGCTACCCCAGCTGCTGGTCTTCCCGGGGTTTATGCTGTGCACATGTTCGGCATTTGTGACAATAATTTGCCGATATGCTGGCCTAGCTCCCGCCACCACCAGTCTCGCTGTATTGACTCAGAGGTCACATTCCTTTTCTGTTGCTTTTCCATAGTAAAATTCTACAATTCCGGTACATACACTCGGGCACCACTGCTCTTCCGTCTGTCCTGCAGGTCAATGGTGCTCTCTTAATTGCTCCATTATCTCCCGATATTTCCTTTACCCTGTATAGTGATAGAGAAATCAAGGGTAAGAACCAAACACGGCCTCCATGAAAAATAGTGGGAACGGGAGAAGTAATGGTAAAAAGACAAGCCTTAAGGCTTTGTGCCCCAACGCGAGGAGCATTCACAACAAAGTGGTTGAACTAACTGCAGATATAGATGTAAACAGGTATGATATAGTCGGGAATACGGAGACATGGCTGCAAGATGACCAGGGATGGGAACTGGACATCCAGGGGTATTCAGTATTTTGGAAGTACAGACAAAAAGGAGCAGGTGGTAGAGTTGCATTGCTGGTTAAAGGGGAAATTAACGCAAGGGTGAGGAATGTTATTAGATCCGGTGATGTGGAATCTGCAGGGCTAATGCGGAGAAACACAAAGGGGAAAAAAAACGTTATTGGGCGTTTTATATAGACCACCACACTGTAGTGATGATGTTGGGATGGCATTAAACAGGATATTAGAGATGCATTTTAATAAAGGGATATTTGTAATTATGGTTGACTTTAACATGCATTTAGATTTGGCAAATCAAGTGAGTTACAATATCGTAGAGGAGAAGTTCTGGTGTTTTTGGAAAGGTTTTTTTTTTATGAACCAATACATTGAGAAAGCAATGAGAGAACAGTCCCTCATTGAATGGGTATCGTTAAATGAGAAAAGAATAATTGGAAATCTAGTTGTATGAGGACCCTTCTGGATGAGGGACCATAAAAATATAGAATTCTTCATAAAATGAGAGTTACGTAGTTAATTCTGAGAGTTGGGTCCAGAATCTTACGGAAGTACACTACGGTTGTGTGATGCGCGATTTGGCTACATTGGATTGGGAAACGTTACTTTAAGGGCTGACGGTGAATAGGCAATGGCAAACATTCAATGAGTGCATGGGTGAACTGCAACAATTGTTTATTCCTGTTGTGCACAGAAGTAAAACAGGAAAGTTGGCCAAACTATGGCTTACAAGGGAAATTAGATATAATATTAAATGGAAGGAAGAGCCATGCAAGTGTGCCAGAAAATACACAAAAGGCCTGAGGTTTCAGAGCAGTTTAGATTTCAGCAAAGGAAGACCAAGGCTTTGTTTAAGAAGAGGAAAATTGAGTGCAAGAGTGAGCTCACAGATAGCATAAAAATTAACTGTAAAATTTTCTATAGATATATGAAGAGAAAAAAAAAGTGAAGACAAATGTAGGTCCCTTACAATCAGAAACAGGGGAATTTATAATGGGGAACATTTAAATGGCTGGACAACTAAGTACATACTTTGGTTCTGCCTTCATGAAAGGAGGATACAAATAACATAGAAGAAACTTTGGGGAACAAGGGTTTAGTGAGAGGGAGGAACTGAAAGAAATCAGTATGTGTAGGGAAATGATGTTGGGGAATTTGATTGCATTGAAGTCTGATCAATAGCCAGTGCCTGATAATCTACATCCCAGAGTACGTAGGGAAGTGGCCCTAGAGATAATGGATGTATTGGTGGTCATCTTTCGAGATTCTTTAGACTCTAGAACAGTTCCTACAGTTTGGAGTGTAGCCAATGTAACCCCACAGTGTTAAAAGGTAGGCAGAGAGAAAACAGTGTACTATATACCAGTCAGCCTGAAGTCGGGAGTGCGATAAATTCTAGACTGCAATATAAAAATTAATAGCTGAACACGTGATAAACTTTGGCAGAATCAGACAGAGTCAGCATGGATCTTTGAGAGGGAAATCCTGCTTGACAGATCTACTGGAATTTTTCGAGGATTTAACTATTAGAGTTGATGAGGGTGAGCCAATGGATGTGGTTTATTTGGGAACCAGAAGGCTTTCGACAAAGTCCCACATAAGAGCTTTGCGTGTAAAATTAAAGTGCATGTGTTGGGGATAGTGTATTGAAGATGGGTACAAAACTAGTTGGCAGACAGGAAACAAAGAATAAGAATATACCGGCATTCTTCCAAATGGCAGACAGTTATTCACAATATATATTAATGATTTAGATGAGGGAATTCAGTGCAATATTTCCAGATTTGCAAATGACACACAGCTGGGTGGGAGGGTGTGCTGTGAGGAGGCTGCAGAGGTGATTTGGACAAGCTAAGCAAATGGTAGGATTCATGTCACATGCAGTATAACGTGGAAAATTGTGAGGTCATCCATTTCAGTAGCAAAACAGAAAGGCAGATTATTATCTGAATGGTTATAAATTGAGAGAGGGGTATGTGAAACGCGTCCTGGGTGTCCTTGTACACCAGTCGCTGAAGGTAAGCATGCAGGTGCAGCAGGTGGTAAAGAAGGCGAATAGTTTGTTGGCCTTCATAGCCAGAGGATTCGAGTACAGGAACAGGAGTGTTTTGCAGAAATTGCACAGAGCTTTGGTGAGACCTCACCTGGAATATTGTGTGCAGTTTTGTCTCCTTATTTGAGGAAGGATGTACTTGCTATAGAAGGATTGCAGGAAAGGTTTACCCGACTGATTCCTGGGATGGCGAGGCTCACATATGATGAGAGATTGAGTCGATTAAGATCATATTCGCTGGAGGTCAGAAGAATAAGGGGGGAATCTCATAGAAAACCATAAAATTGTAACAGGACTAGACAGATGAAGGAAGGATGTTCCCGATGGTCGGGGAGTGCAGCATCAGCGGTCAACATTTAGGACTCAGAAGAGGAGAAATCTCTTCATCCAGAGAGTGGTGAGCCTCTGGAATGCGTTACGGCAGAAATTAGTTCAGACCAAAACATTGTATGTTTTCAACAAGGACTTAGATATAGCTCTTGCGGCGAAAGGGATCAGATTGGTATGGGCAGACATCGGGAACAGGCTATTGATTTGGATGATCAGCCTTGACCATAATGAATGGCGGAGTAGGCTCGACGGGCAGAATGGCCTACTCCTGCTCTAGCTTCTACGTTTCTACGTTTCCATATATCAGTTCCCCGTGAATATCTGCCAGGTTGGATCTCACCCCCGCCCCATCCCCCACCCCACCCCACCCCAGCTTTCCGGGTGGCGTTGATAGGCAATTCTTCGGCTGCGCCTTTTCACGTCTCCTAATCTGTCTCCACCTCCCCCCACCCTGCTGGGGCAGTTGTTTTCTGGTGAGCCTTGACATTCACTATTCCTGCCTCCCTAGGAAGTCCATCTGCCTTTCTAACGTTCCTAACCAGCTCTTTATGCTGCACATGGCATTGTGCCGGATGCTATAAATCTATCCCGGCGTGCTGCCGGCTATCATATAATGATGTACCAACCCGAATGCATATCAGTTGTCTGCTTATATGTACTGGCTTTGGTAAAGGCTATTATAATTTAAAATGATCAGAGTATCACCCACATTTACACCAATGCTTTTTCTTAAAATATTTTTAGCTTTGAATTGAGCTTTTGAGCCGCACTGAACGTTAGTCTAACCCACTGTCTACAAACTGCTCTGTTTCTCCTTTTGGTTTAGATTGGCCGCTGTTTCAGGCCGATTTATTTATATATTTTTTTGTTTCTGTTCCAAATTCCAATTGACAAGTTATTTCATTTAAAACACATTCCCTTTGTGCTTCTTAGAAATGTGCCACAACCAACATCCTGCAATCCTTCAACTTCTCACGAAGATTTAATCCAAGATCAATACTAAACAACTAAGATTTAATTATAATTATTGCAGCCATATATAAATAAAGTATAATTACCCTTTAATTCCAACCATTCAAAGTCTCACTTTTCACCGTAACTTACACTCAACTTCTTGGTTAACTCACACACATTTAACACAACTTGATTCAGGCCCACTTCACACATTTACCATTCAACAACGTCCAAACGCACAGAGAGCACTCCAAGCTAGACTTGCAATCGCCCGAGAGTGTCAGTATTCAAAGAGAGTGGTACGAAAGCGGGTCAATATTAATAGAGTGTGGCTTAAATGCGCGTCAGTATGTAAAGAAGGCAGCCCAGGAATGTGCCGGTACTTAGAAAGGGTGGCCTGGCCTGTGTCTCTCTTAACGGAGGCTGGCGAGAATGTGCATCAGTGATTCAGGAGGGTGTCCGGAGAACCTTTCAGTCATTACAATGTGTGGCCTGATAGTTTAACTGTATGTACATGGAGTGGGCCGACAGTGTGTAAATATTTATACAGGGCGGCTTGTGACTGTGCCAGTGCATGCAGAAGCTCTCCCCCGCAGTATTAACAGAGGGATGCCCAAGAGTGTGTGAGTAATTACAGAGTGTGAGCCAAGAGTATGCCAATACTTACAGAGAGTGGCCTGACATTGTGTCAGTAATTACACAGGGTGGCACGAGAATGTGTCAGTAATGCAGAGGTTGGCCTGTCAGTATTTACAAAGGCTGGCCAAAAGTGTGTCAGAATTTACATAGGGCAATGTGAGAGTGTGTTAATATTTACAGATGATGGCTCATGAGTGTACGGAGGCTGGCCAAAAGTGGGTCAGTATTTGCAGAGGGTAGCCCGAGAGTGTGTCATTTTTGACAGAGGGTTTAGCATAAAGTAGCTTTGTTGGGGAAAGTACAGTTAGGTCATTCTGTGGTGTTATAATTACATTTGGAGTCAAGTAGACTTCAGGATTTGACTGATGAAAATAAGCGTGGCGCTTGATATGATAATAGTAAACATTGATGTTGGCTGAGAATGAAAGATGTGAAGAGAATTTGCATTTTAGATGGGTGAAGAGAGATTTAGATTTCAAGTGATATCAGACTGCCTACAGATAGCCATAAAAGTAAGGCCAACGAGTGTGTTTATTTTCCCTCAAGGGGAACTGACAATAAACAGTAACAACATTAAAGATTTTTTTGTGTGGTGAGGAGCTTGCAGTTTCAAAGACATATATAATAATAGAGAAAAAAATATATAAAAGATCATAAGGCTACATATTAGAAGAATGTTATTGGGAGAAGTGTGTGAAATAGCCTTGAGGAAGCTTCCAGTAATACTGCAGAAGTCTGATTTCTACCGAACTGAAGCTGGGGAAAAGGTCATTTGGAATTCCACTTTCCAGGGTATGGAGGTACTTTACTGGATCTGTTTAAAACTTCAAATCAATGATTGGACCTTTGCATTCAAGTTTGTGTAACTGTAGGTCGGTTAACGTAGGGATTTAGGAGTTAGCATAGTAATAATTTGTATGTATATGAGAATTTACGAAGGCTGGCCTTCTTTTATTTTGTCAATAAATATTAGAATTTAAGTTTTTTTTTAGTCTCCAAAAGCCTTAGTGCAATTATTATTTCTGAATTCAGTGCGCACATTTTTAAATACAGGCAAATTGCAAAATAGTTGTGATGGCACTTATAAGTTTCCCAGCGTGAATGGCATTCGCCTGGCACACATGATATGCTGGGTCATAACAACATAGTGTGTATTAACATTTTCAGTGAATGCCACAATCATGTGTCAGTCTTTACAAAGTGTGGCGTGAGTTTGTGTGTGTGCCAATATTTACAGAGGATGGCCTGGGTTTGTCAGTATTTACAGAGGGTGGCCTGAGTGTGCGTCAGTATTTTTACAGTGTGGCCTGAGTGTTACTGTATTTACAAAGGGTGGCATGAGTGTGCGTCAGTATTTTTACAGTGTGGCCTGAGTGTGTCAGTATTTACACAGGGTGGCCTGAGTGTGCTTCAGTAATTTCACAGGGTGGCCTGAATGTGTCAGTATTTACACAGGGTGGCCTGAGTCTGTGTCACTGTATTCACAGAGTGGTCTGAGTGCGTCGTGGAACATTTAGAGAGTCTGGCCCAAGTGTGTAACAGTATTTATCGAGCCTGGCACAGGGATTGTTTCACTATTTATAAACTGTTGCCAGAGTCTGTGTTTGTATTTACAAGGTGTGTCCAGAAAGTGGTTCTGTATTAAGACAGGCTAGCCGGAGTGTTTGCATCTTTTCATAGGGGCTTTGAATGTATATCAGCATTCACAGTGGGTGATAACAGTGTGTGTGGGTATTTACAGAGGGTGGCCCACGAGTGTGGACTTTCAGATGGCCATTGACAAGGTGCCGCACAGGAGGCTGCTCAGTAAGATAGGAGCCCATGTTGTTAGACGCAAGGTATTAACATGGATAGAAGATTGGCTGTCTGGTAGGAGGCAGAGACTGAGGATAAGGGGGCCCTTCTCAGGATGGCGGCCAGTGACTAGTAAAGTTCTGCAGGTGTCAGTGTTGGGACCACAACTTTTCACTTTATATATTAATGATCTAGCTGAAGGAACTGAGGGCACCCTGGAATGTTCTGTGGAATGATAATAGATTTATTGTAATTTCTACATAATCGTAGGTTTTGCAGCAAGCCCTGTAAAATTGACATCATTTTTCTCTGACATTTTCCTACTAAGATGATGTTGTTTGGTCCTATTCCCTACAATCAACTTTGTGGTGGTTGTGATCCTGATATTAGGGATTTGAGGCCTCTCCAAATGTATCACTCAATACCTAAAGGCAATGGTAACAGCAGGTCTACTTCTCAACACCATTGATGTTATACTGAATCGAATTTATTACATCACTTAATTAGTTGTACATCATTCCAGTATGTAAACTGAAAATAGTTTTGGCTCTTGCAGCCATGACTTGTTCCCTCTGGTTCACAGTCACTTTTACCTTTGATCGATTTGTAGCCATTTATTGTCAGAAACTAAAACCAGATTATTGCACAAAGATAAAAGCAAAAACTGTGGCTGCTGGAAACCAAAAACTAATAGCTGGAAAAACCTAGAACGTCTGACAGCATCTGTGGAGAGGAATACAGAGTTTACCTTCGAGTCCTTATGACTCTTCATCAGAACGAAAGAAAAATAGAAATAAGGTGAAATATGAGTTGTTTGATGGGGTTGGGACAGGTGGAGCTGAATAGAGGGCCAGTGATAGGTGGAGGCAAAGAAGAGATTGCCAAAGATGTCATAGACATAACGACAAGGGGGTGATGACGGCAGTGATATTAGCAAAGGATGGTGATATTAAGGGTAGAAAGCAGGATGAGCAAGTGACAGATGGCCCTAGTGGGAATGGGCTAGGGGGAAAGGATCCAAATGTGCTAAAAGGTGGCGATAAAACAATGGATGGAAATTAGTCTCAAAATACTAATAGAAAAAATTTGGAAAAGAAAAACATATGTTAAAAATATATAAATTATGAGAGAAAATGGTGGATCGGAAGGGAGGTGGGGGTGGAGGAAAGAATTGATGATCTGAAATTGTGGAACTCAATGTTAAGTCAGGAAGGCTGCAAAGTTCCCAATTGGAAGATGAGGTCCTTGTTCCTCCAATCTGCGTTGATCTTTACTGGAACATTGTAGCAGGCCACGGATGGTGATGTGGGCATGAGAGCAGGGTGGTGTGTTGAAATGGCAAGCGACAAGAAGGCCAGAGACATGCTTGCAGACAGGCTGTAAGTATTGCACAAAGCGGTCACCCAGTGTTTGGTTGGTCTCTCCAACGTAGAGGAAACTGCTTTGGGAGCAGCAAATGTAGTTGACTAATCTGACGGACATGCAAGTGAAATGCTGCTTCACTTGAAATGAGCTTTTGGGCCCTTGGACGGTGAGAAGGGGGGAATTAAATGTGCAGGTGTTTCACCTTATTGATGGGAGGGTGCCTTGGGAGGGGATTGAGGTATAGGGGTTGATGGACGCATGGTATCCCGGAGGGTACTGTCCCTGTGGAATGCCGACATCTGGGGCGAAGAGAATTTGTGTTTGCTGGTGGCATCCTGATGGAGTTGGTGGAAATTTCGGCGGATGAACCTTTGAATGCGGAGGCTCTTGGGGTGATAAGTGAAGACAAAGTGGATCCCAATCATGGTTCTGGGAAGGAGAGGAAGGTGTTAGAGCGGATGAGCGGGAGTTGGGCCGGTCAAGGATGAGGTCCCTGTCAACCAAACTGGGTGGAAAAACTCAGTTAAGGAAGAAGGAGGACATGTCAGAGGAACTGTTTTTGAAAGTGGCATCATCAGAACAGATGCGACGGAGGCGAGGGAACTGAGAGAATAGGATGGATTCCTTACAGGAAGCGGGGAGCAAGCATCTCACATCTATGACGCATGGCGCCATCATGCGGCGCAGCTTTGTAATGCACCGTTTTGATTCATAGCCCAATATTTCGCTGCAAACGTCACTGTTCCGTTATATGGGACTTCATGCAGGGTGAATTAAGAAGTAACGTGCACTGGGCCTCTAAAGGTTTGGAGAATGCAATTATTTCGGGGAGATATTATGCTGCAGAAATTCCAATGAGAATATACAGAGGTAGGGGTAGATTCGGTGAGTGCGTGAACGATTTCATTTGTTGTGGAGAAGTGTGATATCCTCCATTTGAAGCAAGAAAGTTCATTTCTTGTAACGTTACCAATTGTGTGAATCACAAATGTAGCTAGTAAATAAGTCAGTCGGCAAAGTGTTCATTAAAAATCTCCATGATTTCCCTCTCGCCGCTGCATAACATAAATAATGAATCCCCTCCCAGCTATTGTGTTTAATAAGTCAAAGTACTTCCTTAGACATTAACTTGCAGAGGTAGTATTGATTCAGCCGGGTTTCTTTTTCTCGGCACTTAAATCCAAATGATTTATTCGGACTTCTTTAGGTTGATTTCAATGGCATTACATCTGCTTCAATGTTGTTTGCTGTTGGGTTTTGCAGTTTTTGGTAATTTTGATCACCTTACTTTCTTTTTTCCTTCAGGTTACATTCAGTCAGTTGCTATGCAGACAACCAGAACTTCATTTGGTTACATTGTTTGCTTATTTGCCATTACCCTTACAAGTCTCTTCAGCATTTCCATCATGAAACTCTTACTCTCTTACTATTCACCCTCATAGATTTTCGCTTTTGTACATTCTACCGGCTCCAGCAATCTACTCGTTTAAAAACTGTTATATTTATATTTTTGGTCAGTTGTGATGAAAAGTCATCGACCTGAACCGCTCACGTTGTTTATCTCCACTGACGCTGCGCTGTGAACGCTGAAGAGCAGTCAGTTGGGCAGTAGATATATTTACACTTGCGGGCACATTTCTTTTCCTCTGAAGCTCTTTTAATACATTTATTTTAATTTCAGTGTTGTATTTAAATGTACTCGTAAGCTTCCAACTTATTACATATACATCATGACTTAGATTCGAATAAACTGGGAATCGCTCACTATAAATTCTCTATTATCCGTCTAAATTTGGAAGACAATGACAGAACTGGAAAACTTTGTAAAGCCAGGGAGAACGTTATGTAAGTGCTGTTGACGCTGCTTGTACCACAATAAATGATTGTAACTGGGTCGTTATATTCTGGTTTAATTAAGAAGCGACAGAAGGCACACAATATTCCCTAAATAAAGTCGAGGTAAATACGAAAATGAAAGCAATCAACGTTTTGTAAAATAATATTTCTTTTTGTCAATTTCACTAAAGTACATGTAACGGAAGAACTCCATATGGAAGTATAAATCTGTTTCTCAATGTTGTTCAAGAAGTGATGCATTCCGTAATAAGATAGATGATTTCTGAAATATTATGTCAATATAGTTTTAAATTATGAGAACTTTGTTATCGATGATTAATATAATAGTTTTCCACTTGGTCATTTCCATTTTTTGCCGCTGAGAGAATTCTCCTCCCCTTCATTCATTTCCTGTGATTCTGCTTACTGACTTCGACAGTTTCCCAGCCTGCTCTCGACAACTCGCACAATCTCGCTCTCCCCACCCAATCTCACTGTTTTATTTTCTCTGCCAACCCCAATTCCGCACCGTTCATGACTTGCCCATCATTTGCTCCACCATCAGACTCATCGTATTGTGCAAACCAATTTCACTACAGATCACGAGTACACTGAGCAATGCCACTGAAGGTCAATCAGTGCATTGAGCTGAAATTATGAGTGAGATGGTCAATGAGAATCTTTACACAACTTAACAAAATGGATCGTGAGCGTAATTTGAGGCGGGTCGAAAACATATAGATTCACAATTGCTGCTGGTCAAGCTATGTTTCTAATATCAATTCATATTACAAACAATGGAACAGAATATTGGCAGGAGTGTGTTACGGGACTAAAATAGCAGTCTGCTTGTTTTCAGTCCTCAACAATGTCCATTTTTACCATCAAATTATGAAAATGAATTTAAGATAGGTCAGGAGATTTACTAAAAGTCGTTTCATTCTCTCAATGTGACCACGCCTTGAAGGCGAGTGCAACAGAGGGTGGATGCAGCAATGATAGGCTCGTGTCTGTTTGAATGGGCCCAGGATTGCTGCCAGCTGTCCCTGATTCACACTTTTATCAGCACAAAATGGGACATTCCTGTTTTGGATGGGGTGTGAAAGGTGGGGCGTTATCCTTCACTGGGGACCCTTACAGAATGCCAGATCGTTTTGGAATCAATGGAAGATGTTGCAAAAGGTATCTGATGAGGAGGACGCTACAGACCTAACAGAAACATAAACTAAGGTGAAGTAAAACTAAATGTAGAAAAAGACCAGATGTTCCGGTGAATAGGAAAGAAACAAGGAAGAACAAAAGATGAGATAACATCTAACAAGATCTACAACAGGTAGTATGATAAGATACTTGCAAGGACGTTAATAGCAATATGTTTTCATAATTTCTTGAGAGTGAATAAAAATTATGAGATACAAATGCAAAATATTGCGCTGATAAGAATGACAAATCCTCTTAGATCAATGGCAGATGTTGACAAAACTATCTTATAAGGAGGCACTTGTAGTCCTGAGTGAAAATGTGCTACTCCACAGAAAAACATCCATGGAAATGTAAGTGGTAAGCGACAACGTAAACTAAAATAAAATTTAAGAAGAAATGCTTGTAATACTGGACAGTTCAGGCCGCATCTGTTGACAACTAACAAGTAGTGAAATTACAGAGCATTTGTTGAATATTAATTTGAGCTTAACTTCTGCTGGAAATCTTCATAAAACGTTTGCCTGAGAGGGATTGGAAGGAGAATAAGTTTTCTGAGAGATCATTGCCATCACAGCCATGCAGAGTACATGCCGCTTCCAAGTAATTTAACAATGAAGTACTCACTGTGCGGTTTGGCATTTTGTTCCCCCCTCCCCCTCCTCCGTACTTCAAACTAATTTGCAAAACATTAAGGGGTTAGGTTGGTAAATTGAGGAGAACAGCCGAAAACTGCAGGACAATATGAATGAACTGAGCAGGTGGGCAGAGCAGTAGCAAATGGAATTCAGCCAAGGAAAAATGTGAGGTATTGAACTAGCAGATGTCTAAAACAGCAAGGGTGAACACTATGAATGGTCGTGCTCGGAAAGCAGTGAAGATCAGAGGAACCTTGGTGTGCTTATCCACAGATGCCTGAGGGAGCAGCGCAGGTAGGCAAGGTGGTAAAGCAGGCACATGGGATGCTTTCCTTTATTAGACGAGCAGGGTGGTCATGCTGCAACTGTTTAAAACATTGGTTAGGCCACAACTGGACGACTGTATGCAGTTGCAGTCACCACATCATAGGAAGGATGTTATTGCACTGGAGAGGCTACAGAGGAGGTCTACCAGGATGCTGCTTGGGATGGAGAGACTGAATTTAGAGGAAAGATTGGATAGGCTAGGGTTGTTTACTTTGCAGGAACGAAGTTTGGCAGGGGACCTGATAGAAGTGTATAAGATTATGAGGGCAGTAGTTATGATGCACTATTCCTATTGGTAGAGGGTCATTAACTCGGGAATATTGATGTTAGTTAAGAAGGAGAAGGTTAAGAGGTGAGTAGAGGAGAAGTTCTTTCACCGAGAGAGTGGTGGAAGTCTGGAAAGCCCTGCTGGATAGGGGGCTTGTTTCAGAAATTCTCACATTTAAGAAACATATAGATATTCAATTGCGTTGCCATAGCCTCCAGGGCTATGGGTCCAGCGCTGCAAAATGGGGTTACTGTAGCCAGATCTTTGTTGACACGATGGGCCGAGTAGCCTACCCCTGTGCTGTAAACATGTATGGGTCTATGTCAGTCCGTTGTGCAGCATTTCTAGAAAACATATTGAAGCAGCAAGTGATTTTTGGCCTAGCCAGCAGCTTCCTGCATATTCAAAACTTCACTTACGAATAGGGTTTGCAGAACGAGGCAGAGTTTGTTTTTTGGGAAGCGAGTTACTGTTTCGTGTAGGATGTTCTTGATAGCCTGAATGTAACATATTGCACAATATATCAGATTATCAATGAGGCGAAATTTTGCTCCTTGATGTTTGCATTCGGATGGATAGTTTTAACACTGAGATAAGACGAGGAAAGCAGCTTTTGCTATGCAGCTTTGTGAAGGTCAGAACTTTCAGACAGCTCTTGGAATAAATTTGTCCTTCCAGCTCACGGGTGACCTGAAGCTTTGAGTTTGCAAAAATTAGAGTTCTGATGTTCCAGCTGGTGCACGATCAGACAGTGAGGAAGAATACTGGATTGTCCACTCAGTGATAGACTGAATTTGAATGTCACTTGATCTCACTGGGGACATTTGAACGCTATGAATGGTTAGCTGATGTGTTGAGAACATGCTGCATATAACGCCCATCTCGCAGGATTGATCCCCATGCTGGTCAGTGAAGCTTCTCCGTCGTAAACCTCATGTTGACTGAAATGTCACGTTACAGCCCTGAAGTGGTTACTGACACGCTGCAAGACTGTTTTAACTGGGACAATTACTCCAGTGGGATTGCAGCTTTCATTTCTTTCGTGCTTCTGTGAAAATTTGCGACTTTTGTTCTCACAAATCCCCGCTGTTTTAAACAATCCTGTGCCACCAATCTGTCGGTAACACGTAATCAAGCATTTTCTACTCTACAGCCGAACACTTGCAAACGAGCAGTGATATCGCTGTCAACTGTGCCCATACCTGTCGTTCACTGTAGTGTTGCAGTCAAATTCACACAAGCCAACTTGCAATCGCCAGTGCAACAAATCACGGTCGCCTATCTTAAAACGATTGTATTCAAACCATCATCAGTCCTCTGCACAGATTGAAAACTCGCCTCCAAACAATTGACGCACATGTGCCCCCTTTTAGCAAAGCCTATTCATGAGCACATTTCTCAATACTCAGCTGCTGTATGGGTCAAAACAAATTTGTTGCTTCTATGTACCTTTTTTAAAAAAGCTGCACAATGGACTCCTAATATGTTGCTAATTGCTTTCAAACAATCCCAGAAGGGAGCAATATACCTAACCGTGCAACGTGTACTTCAGTGTTGAGGTATATTTATGGAGCTACGTGGCTGAGAAGCCGATGCTTTCCTGCATAACGTTTTCCAATTCGATCTATCTCACATCGTCTCTTTAGGAAGACATCCAGCAGAGGATAAACGCAAGACAAAAAATAGTGAGCTCCCCCGACTGTGAATTTTCTCTGCTGTATGACTGTTACCGAGGCAAGTACATACATCACAAGGGCAGTTGGCCTGTCAATTGTTCTGTCATTTACTAGTTTCCCAACTTGCTCTGAACACCCAAAGTGATTGATTGAAACCCAGTCATGAGTTTGCATTTAGTAACCGCCTTAATTCTCATTCACAATTAAGTTCAAAAGGTTGAATTGCAACAAATTTGCGATACGGCAACATTTCAAGTTTAATTTCCCTTCAATGTTTCAATTGCTTTCACTCTTTATATTTAGCGATCCTTGTCAAGACCATACTGGATGAGCAACTCACGCTGCTCATTGCGAGACATGCCCACTACCCATGAAAGTAATAAAGAAAAGAGAGGTGGCATCATATTTCATGGCGAGAATTTTTTTTAGTTTGACGTTTGCTTGGGATATCAGCCGATTGATGGTGAAAAATGTTTAACCTTGCGGCAGAATATTTGTAACATGGAGAAAACGGAGGACGCTGATGCTGCTGAGCAGCTTCGTGAAGATTGGAGCAATCAGACAGCTCTGGGGAAAAATGTTTCCTTCCAGCTCGCTGCTAACCTGAAGCTTTCAATTTGCGATATTTTTAATTCATTGACGGGATGTTGGCTTCGCTGGTTTGACCAGCATTTATTGCCCATCCCTAGTTTCCCATGAAGTGTTGGTGGTGAGCTGTCTTATTTATCCGCTGGAGTTAATGTGGTGTGTGTGTGCCCGTGGTGATGTAGGGGGGAGTTCGAGTGACCGTGAAGGGATGGCGGTTTATTTGCAAGCCATAGAAATACTGTGGCTACGAGAGCAGGTCAGAGGCTAGGAATTCTGTGGGTTTTTCCTAAGCGAAACTCAACATTTGGCTCCCCAACGCCTGTCCACCATTTACAAGGCACAGTAAGGAGTGTGATGGAATACTCCCCACTTGCCTGGATGACAGCAGTTCCCAAAACACTCAAGAATATTGACGCCGTCCAGGACAAAGCAGCCCGCTTGAGTGATTCCACATCCAAAAGCATTCACTCCCTCCACCACTAACTAACTGTAGCAGCAGTATGTAACATTAATAAGGTGCACTGCAGGGATTCACCAAAGTTCCTTTAGCCGCACCTTCCAAGCCCACGAATAGTACTATATAGATGGGCAAGGGCAGCAGGGGGATGGGAAACCGCTACCTGGAATCTCCCCTCCAAGCTACTCACCATCCAGTTCAGTTTCTGGTCAATGGCAACCGCTAGGGTGTTGACACTGGTGTATTCAGTGTTTGTAGTGCCGTTGCGTACCAAGCGGTGATGGTTGGATTCTATCTTACTGGAGATGGTCATTACTTGGCACTTGTGTGGCGCGAAAGATTCTTGCCACAGGTCAGCCCAAATCGGAATATTGTTGAGGTCTTACTGCATTTGGATATGGACTGCTTCAGTACCTGAGGAGTTGTGAATGGTGTTTAACATTGTACAATCATCAGTAAACATCCACATTTCTGACCAAATGATGGAAAGAAGATCATTGATGACGCAGCTGAAGATGGCTGGGTCGAGGACACTACCCTGAGGACCTCCTACAGTGCTGACCGGGTGCAGTGATGACTGACCTTCAACAACTACAACCATTTTCCTTCATGCAAGGTATGAAGCCAAAGCAGTGGAGAGTTTTCCCCTTATTCTCATTGATTTCAGTTTGCCAGAGTTCCTTGATGCCAAACTCGGTCAAACACTGCCTTGATGTCAAGGGCAATCATTATCACGTCACCATAGTAACTACCAAACGCGATATTTCCAACATGCCAGTTAGTGACGGCCAGTCAGCAAGGGAAATTGCTGCATTCCCCCCTCTGCTGCTTGACTGAATTTGAACAGCAATTGATGACACTTGGGAAACTTGGAAGCAATCGCTGTTTAGCTCAGGTGTTTAGAGTTTGTTATTAATAACACCAAAATGGCGGGTTCCACGCTAGTATTGGAGAATGCTGTATTGAAGCAAGCTTTTGGCGTTGCGTCACAACGCGTATATGTTTGCAATCACTCAGCAAAACAAATCCGGATAGCAGCACTTGCTCCTGTAGCAGTGCCATCTTGAAAATATTTCCATCTTGAAAATATCAGCCTTCTGATGTGACAAATATACCATTTTAACACCTCTGTGCCAAAGATATGTCGGTAACATGCGAATAAACGTTAGCAGCTTTACAGCGGACACTTACAGGCGAGCGGTGACATCGCTGTGAACTGTGCCCATGCCTGTCATTCGCTGCAATGTTGCAGGCAAATTCAATCGAGACAATTTGCCACCGGCAGTGCAGCCATTTATACAATCCTTTCTTAAAGCGATTGCATTCAAGCATCAACAGCCCTCTACACGAATTAATAACTCGCTTCCCAACAACTTCACGCAAATTCTACCTCTTTCAGCAAAGCCTTTTCGTAAGCAAATTTCTTTAAATGCCTTTAGCTGCTAGCCCAGCCAAAAGATATTTGCTGCTTCGGGAGTTCTTTGTAAAAAGCTGCACTTGTACTTCATTGTTGAGTTGTTCGTAAGCGACACATAACCTGGGTCGCTGAGAAGACAATGCCTTCCCCGATATCTTTTTAATTAACCTCTGCTTAGCTGTCACCTATCCTTAACCTTTTTTCTTGCTCTATCTGCTCAATCCCTCCTAAAGAGTATAACATCCATCACAGGTATTCGTGTGCATGCATTGTCAGTAAATTCATTTGTAAGAATGAGGCCTGCGAGTGTAGTCTTACTGAGCTGGTCAATGCAGCAAAGACATTTCTGATACATGTTATCTTTATGTGTTGCAAACCGATAGCGTTGTACAGGATGAGAATGGAAAATTTACCATGGTGTCACGGACCGTGATGGTAAGTATGTGGAGTTAATTCTAGCACCACTTCTCCACAGGCCGCTAGAATACTTTGAATATTTATTAACTCACCAAATAATCACCATTTTGCCTTTGATACTGTTATGCCCAAGCATAAAGAATCATTAACCAGGCTTCTTGCAACAAACACAAAATAATCGCTTAACTCGAAAAGAAACGTTTTTTTGAGAACAATTTACAAAATTGGTTAACAAGCAATTTGTACTTTGGAAGTTTAATGATTTGTCCCAGTCCCCTTAAAAAAAACAGATATCCCAACACCCGTGCCCCCACACATAAACACAAACAAACACGATCTCTGCAGGGGCTCGCATCTTTTTTCGTTCTCTCTGTCTCCCTCTCTCTCTCAGATTCTGTAAGAAAAATACCCAAACACCAGGCAGTCATTTTAGGTTTGTTCACAGTGGCCATTGTATGTCCCCACAGCACTGGGACCTTTATGACAGAGTTGACTCCTCGCGAATGTGACATTAGTACTTTGAACATGACTGAGACACAGCTATGGTGACACTGAGATACACAGCACCAAACACGAGGGAAACATTCCCTTCAGGACTGATGTGAATTTGAGAAGGTGCAGAAAAGATTGCAGAGAATGGATCGAGTGATGAGGGACATCAATGGCGTGGATCGATTGGAGAAACTGGGCTCATTTTCCTTGGAGAAGAGAAGCTTGAGAAATTTGATAGACGTTTTCAAAATGATGATGGGTGGAGACAGTCGATCGAGAGAAACTGTTCCCATCGGCAGTAGGACCGAGAACCAGAAGACACTGGTTTAAGGTGACAGGTAAAAGAATCACATTCTAAAGATGGAGAATGTATCTCCCTCCATTAGAAAAAAAAACAGGAAAGGGACTTCCCTGCATTTTAAAAACAAGAAAGGTATCTCCCTCCATTTTAAAGACGGAGAATGGATATCCGTCCATTTTATAAACAGGAAAGTTATCTCCCTCCATTTTAAAGACAGAGAAAGGATTTCCGTCCATTTCAAAAAACATATGAGGGATCTCTTTCCATTTTAAAGATGGAAATCTCTTTATCATCTCTCACTCCTGCTTTTTCATTCTTTCTCCCCATCCCTTTTCTGTCTCTCACCTGTCTGTGTTTATCTCTCTCTCTCATCCCAATTCTTTCTCTGGCTATTGCCCTCTCTCTCTGTCTCTCTCTCTCTCTCATGGTGATTGCCATGTTTAGTTACAGTCCTGAAGTTGTTTCTTGACAGGCTGCAAGGGGGCTTCAAATCGGGGCATTTACCCCTGTTGGATTGCAGTTTTTATTTCTTTTGTGCTTCTTGGAAAATTTACCCCTTTTGTTCTGACAAATCCAGGCTCATTTAAACACTTCTGTGCCACGGATCTGACGGTATCATGTGATGAATCATTTTCTACTGTACAGTAGAATACTTGCAAAAGAGCAGTGACAACGCAGTGAACTGTGTCCATGCCTGTCGTTCGCTGCAATGTTGCAGGCAAATTCTCCCGAGCCAACTTGTAATCTCCAGTGGAACAAATCATGCTAGTTTACCTTAAATGGATCGCATTGAAACCATTAACGGCCCTCTGCATAGATTGAAAACTCACTTACAAACAATTACATGCAAATGCGTCCACTCTCAGTAATGCTATTGATAAGCACATTTTTCAAAACTCAGCTGCTGGCTGGGCCAAACACATACTTCACAGAACAACAGACTCAAAGAATCACCGTGCAGAAGAGGCCCCTCGACCCACCTAGTCTGCACCGACACCTGAGAAGCATCTGGCCTACCTATATAATCCTGTTTACCAGCACTTTGCCCAAAACCTTGAATGTTATGACATGCCAAGTGCTCATCCAGGTACTTTTTAAAGGATATGTGGCAACTCTGCTCCACCACCCTCCCAGGCAGTGCAATCCAGACAGCCACCAGCCCTTGGGTAAAAAATATTTTTCCTCACATCCCCTCTAAACCTCGTGCCCCAAAATTTGATCTTATGACCCCCTGTGACTGACCCTTTAACAAAGGGGAACAGCTGCTCCCTACCCAGCCTGTCCATGCCCCTCATAATCTTGTACACCTCAATCAGGTCGCCCCTCAGTCTTCTCTGCTCCGAATAAAAAAACCCAAGTCTATCCAACCTCTCTTCATAATGTTTCATCCCAGGCAACATCCTTGGGAATGTCATCTGCAACACCTGGAGTGCAATCACATCCTTCCTATAATGTGGCAACCAGAACTGCACACAGTACTCCACGTTTGGCCTCACCAAGGTTCTAATCAACTCCAACATGACCACCCTACTTTTCTATGCCTCGATTGATTATATTAAGTGTCCCATAAGCCATTTTCACCACCCCACTAACATGTCCCTCTGCCTTCAGAGACCTATGTACACACACGCCAAGTTCCCTTTGTTCCTGAGAGCTTCCTGGTGCCTTGCCGTTCACTGAATACTTCCTCGTCAAATTACTCCTTCCAAAGTGTATCACCTCACATTTTTCAGGTTTAAATTCCATCTGCCACTTATCTGTCATTTTGACCATCCCATCTGTATCTTCCTGTAGCCGAAGACACTCAACCTCACCCGGACAATCTTTCTGTCACCCGCAAACTTACTCATCCTACCCCTACATAGTGTCATCACCCTCTGCCTCATACAACTTAGCCAATTTTGAATCCACCTTTTCAAATTACCCTGCATCCCATGTGCTTTTGCCTTCGTTATGAGTCTCCCATGTGGGACCTTGTCAAAGGCTTTGCTGAAATCCCTACAAACTCTACCAAATGCACTGCTCTCATCTACACACCTGGTCACCTCCTGTAAAAATTTAATCAAATTTGTTAGGCATGACGTCCCTCTAACAAATCCATTCTGACTATCCCTGATCAAACCTTGCCCCTCTATGTGGAGTTAGATACTCTCCTTCAGAATATTTTCAACAGTTTCCTTACCAGTGACATGAGACTCCCTGGACTTTGGTTTCCTGCCTTATCTCTACAGCCCTTCTTAAATAGCAGAGCCACATTAGCTATTCTCCAGTCCTCCGGCACCTCCCCCGTGGCCAGAGAGAAATTAAAAATTTTGGTCAGAGCCCCTGTGATCTTCTACCTTGCCGCCCTCAGCATTCTGGGACAAAAATCATCCGGATCGGCAGATTTGTCCATTTTTAAGCCTGTCACTACCTCAAATATCTTGTCACATCCTGTATCAATTTCTGTAAGAACCTCGCAGTCTCTCTCCCCGCGTTCGTTACCATCATCCTCATTCTCTAGGGTGAAGACAGACGTGAAGTATTCACTCAACACTCTAGGGATGTGCTCTGGCTCCGCCCATAGACTGCCGCCTTGGTCCCTTATGGACCCTAATCTTTCCCTGGTTATGCTCTTCCCACTGATATAATTGTTGCTTCTATATATCTTGCTGAAAAGCTGCACAACAGACTCCCAATGTTTTGTTAATTAGTTTCAATGAAGACAGGAATGAAACAAAATACTTCACCACATAACGTGTACATCATTGCTGAGGTAAATTTATGGGACACATTTTTATGTGGCTGAGAAGCCAATGCTTTCCAGTATAACGTTTTCCAGTTCCAATCTATCTCTCATCTACTCTTTATGAGGACACCCAGCAGAGGATAAATGCAAGACTAAAATCAGTGACCTTCCCCTACCATTAATTGTCGCTGCTGTATGATTGTTACCAAAGTAAATACATCAAACATAAGGGCAGTTGGCCTGTTCCTCGTCCTGCCATTTAGTGGATTTTAACTTTGCCCTAAACGCCCAAAGCCGTTGATTCAGAGTCAGGAGGAAATATATTTAAGTTCCGTGCCCTTGCAACTCCGCCGAATTATGCTAACAAAATGAAATCATAAAGGCCCTGTTTAATTTCCCGCGGAAACCCCAGTCATGAGTTTGCATTTAGTAACCACCTTACTCCTCATTCGCATTTCAGTTCAAAAGGTTGAACTGCAACAAACTTGCTACACGGCAACATTTCAAAGCTATTTTTACTTCAATGTTTCAATTGCTTTCATTCTTCATATTTAAAAAAATCCTTCTCAAGGCAATTCCGGATACTCTTCATGGGAGACATGTCAAATCCCATGTTCGAAATAGAAAAAGAGAGATTGCATAAGATTGGTTGGCGAAATTTTTTTCAGTTTGAGATTTGTTTGAGATATCAGCCTAATGATGGCGAAACATTGTGAACCTTGTGGCAGAATATTTTGAACATTGAGGAAACGAAGGTCTCTGATGCTGCTGAGCAGTTTTGTGAAGATCGAAACAATCAGACTGCTCTGGGGAGAAAAGATTTCCTTCCAGCTCACTACTAACCTGAAGCTTTGAGTTTGCAAATTTTTTTTTTTCATTCACGAGATGTGGGTTTCGCTGGTTTGGCTAGCATTTATCGCCCCTCCCTAGTTTCCCTTGAATGGTGGTGGTGAGCTGCATTCTTTAATCGCTGCAGTTCATTTGGCGTGGTTCAATGCTTCAGGAAGGGAACTCCTGGATGCTAAGCGAGCGAGAGTGAATGTACGGTGGTATATATCTAAGTCAGGGCGGTGAGTGGCTTGGAGGGGAACTTCCAGATGGTGGCCTTTCCAGTCATTTAAACATCCTTCTGTCATCACCCTCTGTCTCCTACAACTAGGCCAATTTTGCATCCAACTTATCAAATTACCCAATATCCCATGCGCATTTTTCTTCTTTATTGAACACCCCTGTGGGAACTTGTCAAGGGCTTTGCTGAAATCCATATATACTACATCGACTGCACTAGTGACATCTCCACAACTGGTCACCTCCTCAAAAACTGCAATCAAATTTTTTAGGCATCACCTCCGTCTGACAAAGCCATGCTGACCATCCCAGATCAAACATCGCCCCTCCAACTGGAGATACATTCTCTCCTTCACAATTTTCTCTAATAGTTTCCCTACCACTTTCGATCCAATAATGGGAGAGTGCCGGAATTTCAATTAGGGAAAGAGGCACCGCTACGGTTCAATTGCCAATTAGAGTGTATCAGGGCAGTGAAGTAAATTTTTACTTGAAATTGGGGTATCACATGTGTGGGACCACATCGACACTCCCTAAATCTGCCAAAATAAGGAACATCAGGGATGTACGGCATGTGTTGATTAGGCATGTGTGAACAACTTATGGTTATTCACATGACCTTGTGAAATGGTTCAATATGTCTGTGCATGTGAAAAGGATAAGCAGAGAGTTCAGCTGAGGCTGACCACCCCAAAGCCAATGAATGCCCCCAACACAGTAAATGGCCAGCAAAACCAATATTATTTGCTCCAATAAACACATGTGATTATATCATAACCTGAGATACAAGCTGCTACATTTTATGGAATTCCAATTTTCCCAAGGGTTGTGCTTCAAAGACCATATATCATAGGAGCAGAAATTAGGCCATTCGGTCCATTGAGTCTGCTCCACCATTCAATCATGGCTGATAAGTTTCTCGACCCCATTCTCCCGCCTTCGCCCTGTAACCTTTGATACCCTTTCCAATAAAGAACCTATCTAACCCTGTTTTGAGTACACTCAATAACTTGGCCTCCACAGCCTTCTGTGGCAATGAATTCCATAGATCAAAGGATGCAAAACATTTGAGCGTTAGTTGATTAGGAAGCTGATTAGGATTTTCTTGATGAAGCATCAGGGGTAGGATAGTTGGTAAACTGGAACAACAGCTTAGAATTCAGTAGAAATATATTGCACTGAAATGCTTAGTAGAAGAATTGAGAACTATAGGAATGGATAGATATGTAGGACACAGCGGGAACTGTCTTGTGGAATCATGCAGATATTGTGAATTTGTGGGTGTGTAACATTAACACAAAAAGTCAACGGAAGGGATTCTTGGATTGATCGAACCCAGGAATCTTAAGATGTGATCTCAGAAATATTTAGAGTTCAAGTGTTCTTACAATATTTTGTTAGCAACCTGATTAAGGACAAAGGAGCAGCTGAGCACATACGTCCATGTTCATTGTCTGCTTAATGTGTGGGAGTTATATATTAAATCAAATATAGAGACATGGCTTGTGGATATTGAGAACAATCGTATCCCTTGATTCTTAAACGATTGTACCATTCAAAGATGCTTGGGAACCACAGTAACACCACAGGGACTAGGCTACATGGTTGTCATGCTTGTTTAAAGGGGTCATGTGATATGGCAAGGAACCCATTGTTCCGCTCGTACGATGCTTGTCCCACCCAAGAGATAGGGGATGAATGGAATGTTTTCAATGTAGGCATAGTCATTCATGACTACGGTCAAAGATATCCATATCATCATATGAATTCCCTTCATTCCTGCTCGTCAATGCAGTACAGTCCAAGTTTTAATGTTGTTCAGAAAGGGAAAAGCCACATATGTGGTTTTAACATGAGAAATCCAGCAAAGCCTGTGTATGGGTTCACTTTGGACCAGGAATCACCAATATGCAACATGAACTTCTGCAGCTGGTGTACAGATAGCCCAGGATCTCATAGGGCCATTACTGACTGGAATTATCTCCTCGAGCGAGCAGATAGGAGCTGTGTCTTTGAATCAGTTTAACGTTGAGTTAAGCAGATTTTTGATTGACAAAGGAGTCAAATGTTTCGGGTGGGCATGAGGGAAATTGGAGCTAAGGCTACATCAGGTCAGCCATGATCTTATTGACTGGTGGAACAATTTCAAGGAGCCCGGTGACCTCCTCCTGAGCCTAATTTTTATATTCTTTTGATTTTAATTATGTGACAGGTAGATAGTTAACATGAGACCAACATATTCTCCCTCTTTTGGTTCAGGTACGATCTACTGCAGCCATTTCTGGCAGATGTGCCCTTCAGAACTCAGCCAGTTTAGTAATGTGAAAGAAACGTTCTTTGTAATGGTTATTGACGTCCACCGCCCATATAGCATTCAGTGTGCTTACTGGTTTCTTGCTAGTGGTGTTCAAAACGGGGGAGCATTAATTCGTCAACTAAGGGAGAGTGGTAGGTGGTGTTCAGCACAGGTTTCCTGGCTTTTCTGTTACTTGTTGCCATGATTCGCAATGTACTATTTAATAAATGTTGAGACCTCACATGGTCATTTGCATATCATCACTAGGGGTTCAGTCCTCCTGGTATAACAGAACAATCTTAATGATGGTGGAGACTCGGACCTTGGCTATAAGATGTTATTCGGTTCCTACGAATATAACAGGTTGCTGCTTGACCAACCTGGGCAAAAGGGCTTACTATATTTTGTAGACTATGCCTCGAGTTCATTCCTCCACAACCAGTGAAAATCGTTTTCCAAACGAGTTTATTAATTCTGCTTAAAACTTTGATCAAGTAACCCTAACCATGTATATTCCTCTGAATTGAACGTTAGTTTTAAATTTTCTCTTCACAATTATAATTTAACCCCTTTCTTCCCGATACCATTCTGGGAAACCTATGATTCATTTCCGGCAAGCCAATAATTATTTCCTAAGGTTTGCAGCCCACAACTGCTTTCACTACATGTGTACTGATATATGTAGTTCTCGTATCCCAAGCTATAAACCTGTACAATTTATTTTAGTCTTCTAAGTACAAGTCACAACATTTTATTAGACTTTTTCAAAATTTACTGCAAATGTTCATAAATCTTTAATGATTGATGTGCGGGGGTCTGCATGGGCTTTGGGACTTTCAGTATTTTCAACCTTTCCCATTTTATTAAGCACCATATTACTCTGTATACCCTTTTTGGGTACAGTATGGATGACCTGATATTTCGCTACATTTAAATATATTTTCCAAAGTTTTACCCCTCTTCTAATCGACAAATAATTATCTCGAACCCAGTGAAACATCTTAAACATTGCCTATCGCTGTGTCATTATAAAAAAATAATTAAATCTTCTATTACATAATTTTAGTTCATAAATATGGCGAATAATTTCTCTGGCTGTAACGATTAACAAAAAACTTTATTGGGTTAGCCTTCTAAATAATGTGGCTACAAGATTAAGAGTCTGGCTAGCAACTATGTGACAAGTGAGTCACTTCCGCATTGCCCAAAGACCATCAACCAAGCACAAATCAGGGCTGTAGTGCAATATTTCCCACTTGCCTGTGAAAGTCTGCCTCCAACAGCTCTTAAGAGCACCATCTAGAACAACGTTCACCCAATGGTCAGCACCTCATCCTCCATCGTAAATATTCCACACAGATGCAAAGTTGCAGCAGTGCATATTGTGTAAAAAATGAAATTGTGCATCACCTTCAGTGGCATATTCCATGCCTACTACGCCTACCATCTAGATAAACAAGGACAGCGCGACACATGGGAAAAAGAGCATCTGCAAGTTCTCTTCCAAGACAAACAACATATTTCCTAGTTAATATAACGTCGTTTCTTCACTGTTGCTGGGTCATAATCCTAGAATTCACTCCCAATTATCAGTGTAGGTATATCTTTACAAGATAGGCTGCAGCGGCTGAAGAAGTTGGTTCACTACTGCGTTCTGAAGTGCAATAAGGGAAGGGCAACAATTGCTGTTACAACTCCTGCCAGCTATCTTCAGAGTCATGCATCACCGCCACTTGGAAATGTATCCCCATTCTTTCATTTTTGCTGAATGAAACTCCTGGAACCTTCTCACTAACAACACTGTGGGTGTGCCTACATGGGCAGCAGAGGCAATTCTCCTTTGAAGTTATTGATGGGGATCAAACAGTCGCCTTGGAAGAGGCATACACAGCCATTGACCGACGAAAATGAACATAGAGTGACATTTGTCTGCAGCACCAACACATCATAGAATCATCGAATTCTACAGCAGGGAAGGATTCAATTTTTTTTGGTGCCTCTTTTCTGGCCAACTTGGGCGAATTCAGCTATTGCAATTCCCTTATCTTTACCCTCAGCATTTTACATTTGTTTTATTTTCAGATGATGATACAGTTTCCCGTTGAATGCTTTGATTGAATCACCGCCAGCAAAGTCTCAGGCAGTTCATTCCAGAACCTTAGCACTGGCTGCGTAAAAAAAAAAAGTTTTTCCTCATGTCTCTGTTCGTTCTTTTTCTGCTCAACCTGCACTCCCTGGTTTACAATCCTCTCACCGATACGAAGAGTTTCCCCCTGTCCACTCTGCCCAGGCTCCCCATGGACCTGACATTTCTAATTAAGCTCCTATGAAACTTCCATTCACCAAGCAAAACAGTCTTAACTTCCCAATGTGACTACCAAACTCAACTTTCTTATCCCTAGAAGCACCCTCGTGACATTTTTCTGCACTCTTCCACATCCCTCCAACAGCACCTCCACCTCGACCCCCACCCCTACTCCTACTCATTCCTTTATTTCCTTTCTAAAGTGTGCTGGGCAAAACTGGAGAAAATATTCTAGTTGGGGCCGAACACATGTTTGTAAAGTTTTCACGTAGCTTTCTTGTTTCTGGTACACCATGCCCCTACTTTCTTGTTTTAGGTACTCAATGTCCCTACTTTCTTGTTTTTGGTACTCCATGCCGCTATTTTCTTGTTTTTGATACTCCATGCTTCTACTTCCTTGTTTTTGGTACTCCATGCCACTACTTTCTTGTTTTTGGTACTCCATGCCCCTACTTTCTTGTTTTTGGTACTCTATGCCTCTACTTTCTTGTTTTTGGTACTCCATGCCACTACTTTCTTGTTTTTCGTACTCCATGCCACTACTTTCTTGTTTTTGATACTCCATGCTTCTACTTCCTTGTTTTTGGTACTCCATGCCACTACTTTCTTGTTTTTGGTACTCCATGCCCCTACTTTCTTGTTTTTGGTACTCCATGCCCCTGCTTTCTTGTTTTTGCTACGCCATGCCTCTACCTTCTTGTGTTTGGTACTCAAAGTCTCTACTTTCTTGCTTTTGGTACTCCATGCCTCAATTTTCTTGTTTTTGTTACTCCATGCCACTACTTTCTTCTTTTTGGTACTCCATGCCTCTACTTTCTTTTTTGTGGTACTCCATGCCCCTACTTTCTTGTTTTTGGTACTTCATACCCCTACTTTCTTATTTTTGGTACTCCATGCCCCTACTTTCTTGTTTTTGTTACTCCATGCCTCTACCTTCTTGTTTTTGGTACTCCATGCCTCTACTTTCTTGTTTTTGGTACTCCATGCCCCTACGTTCCTGTTTTTAGGTACTCCATGCCTCTACTTTCTTGTTTTTGGTACTCCATGCCTCTACTTTCTTGTTTTTGGTACTCCATGCCCCTACTTTCTTGTTTTTGGTACTCCATGCCTCTACTTTCTTGTTTTTGGTACTCCATGCCCCTACTTTCTTGTTTTTGGTTCTCCATGCTCCTACTTTCTTGTTTTTGGTATTCCATGCCCCTACTTTCTTGTTTCTGGTACTCCATGCCATTACTTCCTTGTTTTTGTTACTCCATGCCTCTACCTTCTTGTTTTTGCTACTCCATGCCCATACTTTCTTGTTTTTAGTACTCCATGCCTCTACTTTCTTGTTTTTGGTACTCCATGCCCCTACTTTCTTTTTTTTTGGTACTGCATGCCTCTACTTTCTTGTTTTTGGTACTCCATGCCCCTACTTTCTTGTTTTTGGTACTCCATGCCACTACTTTCTTGTTTTTGGTACTCCATGCCCCTACTTTCTTGTTTTTGGTACTCCATGCCCCTATTTGCTTGTTTTTGGTACTCCATGCCCCTACTTTCTTGTTTTTGGTACTCCATGCCCATACTGTCTTGCTTCTGGTACTCCATGCCTCTACTTTCTTGGTTTTGGTACTCCATGCCCCTACCTGCTTGTTTTTGGTACTCCATGCCCCTACTTGCTTGTTTTTGGTACTCCATGCCCATACTGTCTTGCTTCTGGTACTCCATGCCCCTACTTGCTTGTTTTTGGTACTCCATGCCCATACTGTCTTGCGTCTGGTACTCCATGCCCCTACTTTCTTGTGTTTGGTACCCGATGCCACTACTTTCTTGTTTTTGGTACTCCATGCCCCTACTTTCTTGTTTTTGGTACTCCATGCCCCTACTTTCTTGTTTTTGGTCATCCAGGCCCCTACTTTCTTGACTTTGGTACTCCATGCCTCTACTTTCTTGTTTTTGCTACTCCATGCCTCTACTTTCTTGTTTTTGGTTCTCCATGCCCCTACTTTCTTGTTTTTGGTACTCCATGCACCTACTTTCTTGTTTTTGTTACTCCATGCCTTTACTTCCTTGTTTTTGTTACTCCATGCCTCTACCTTCTTGTTTTTTCTACTCCATGCCCATACTTTCTTGTTTTTGGTACTCCATGCCTCTACTTTCTTGTTTTTGGTACTCCATGCCCCTACTTTCTTGTTTTTGGTTCTCCATGCCCCTACTTTCTTGTTTTTGGTATTCCATGCCCCTACTTTCTTGTTTCTGGTACTCCATGCCATTACTTCCTTGTTTTTGTTACTCCATGCCTCTACCTTCTTGTTTTTGCTACTCCATGCCTCTACTTTCTTGTTTTTGGTACTCCATGCCCCTACTTTCTTTTTTTTGGTACTGCATGCCTCTACTTTCTTGTTTTTGGTACTCCATGCCCCTACTTTCTTGTTTTTGGTACTCCATGCCTCTACCTTCTTGTTTTTTCTACTCCATGCCCATACTTTCTTGTCTTTGGTACTCCATGTCTCTACTTTCTTGTTTTTGGTCCTCCATGCCCCTACTTTCTTTTTTTTTTTGGTACTGCATGCCTCTACTTTCTTGTTTTTGGTACTCCATGCCCCTACTTTCTTGGTTTTGGTACTCCATGCCCCTACTTTCTTGTGTCTGGTACCCAATGCCACTACTTTCTTGTTTTTGGTCATCCATGCACCTACTTTCTTGTTTTTGGTCATCCATGCACCTACTTTCTTGTTTCTGGTACTCCATGCACCTACTTTCTTGTTTTTGGTCATCCATGCACCTACTTTCTTGTTTCTGGTACTCCATGCACCTACTTTCTTGATTTTGGTACTCCATGCCCCTACTTTCTTGTTTTTGGTACTCCATGCCCCTGCTTTCTTGTTTTTGGTACTCCATGCCCATACTGTCTTGCTTCTGGTACTCCATGCCTCTACTTTCTTGGTTTTGGCACTCTATGCCCCTACTTTCTTGTGTCTGGTACCCAATGCCACTACTTTCTTGTTTTTGGTACTCCATGCACCTACTTTCTTGTTTTTGGTACTCCATGCACCTACTTTCTTGTTTTTGGTACTCCATGCACCTACTTTCTTGATTTTGGTACTCCATGCCTCTACTTTCTTGTTTTTGCTACTCCAGGCCTCTACTTTCTTGTTTTTGCTACTCCAGGCCTCTACTTTCTTGTTTTTGGTACTCTATGCCTCTATTTTCTTGTTTTCGGTACTCCATGCTTCTACTTTCTTGTTTTTGGTACTCCATGCCTCTACTTTCTTGTTTTTGGTACTCCATGCCCCTACTATGTAGCCCTGGATCCCATATGTTTTGTGAAAGACACTTTCAAAGTGCCCTGGCAATTTCAATTATTTATGCACATATACACATACACCCATTGCCCCTTACTTCTGCATTTCCTGCGTAATTATAACATTTAATTTGGTTCATCTCTCTGTGTTCTTCCTACAGTAACGAATCATTTTTTGCTTCTATGCATTAAATTTTATCTGCCCCCTAAAGAACTATGTTCTTTGAAATTCTGCACTACCCTCACATTTCCAAAACCTTCTAAATCCCCTGCCACACGCAGGTTATTAAATTATTTCCTTATGTACACGAAGATCCAGGCCCTTAATATATATGAGGATGAGTAGACGGCCTAACACTGGGCCCGGGGAATTCCACGATAAACCCCCCTCCTGTTGAAAATAACAATTCACTGCTATTCTCTGTCACTCAGCCAATTCCGAATCCTTCTTGGTGCTGTATATTCAGTGTACCAATTCAAACTTCGTTAACAAGTCTGGCATTATCTATTTGATTGAACGCATTGTGGAATACTATGTGCAACACAGCAACAGCATTGCCCTTATCAACTCTCACTGTTACGTCATTAATAAAAACGGAAGCAATTAATTGAACACGACCCTCCTTGAACAAACTTGGTTATCTTACCAGCTCTCTTAAATGAACCACCTTATAACCAGGCAAACATTTTCGACCAGAAATATCACTAAAGGATAAACTGGATGTATGAATCAATGCAATTCGTCTTCCTGGATGTTGAGATCGCTGGTGAAAATGAATGTCACTTGTTAATGTTTGGAGAGTAAATGGCAAAATGAAAGATTGCATTCAATGGATTGCTTCTCTGTTTATGAAACTCCATCAATTTGATGGCAACTTGTGTCCGTTGAAATGTGTGTAACCAAAGATGTGTAACATAACATTGTGGAGTTATGTTTGCTTTCTCACTGTCATTAAATACTCAGCGGGGTAATTAATCCATTCGGACAGGAGACAGCGGCAAGTCAGATGGGGACTGATAGTTGACCTTTTTTTCCCAATAATCAATAGAACGTTACAGAAGAATTAGAAATAACTATTACCAGAAAATTGTTCCTATAATAAAGAATGCTTTGTTTGTTAATTAAACCGGAGTGTCATATTTTCATGAGAATGGAGTGAGATACGTATTTCTGACAGGCATATGTTATATCCAAATGTTCGCTTTGATTTTTGAGTGAAAAATGCAATGTTTCATTAGGAATAGATTAGGTTCGTCCTGGGAAACTGCGAGCAGAAAACAAATGCAGTAAAGGTATTCTGATGCACGTTCATATTCGCAAAAACACTTTTATTTCGTACTTGGACGATTACTTAGAACACCTGCTATAATTTAACTAGTTGGGAGAGGGAAATGTCTTGTTTTTTTCTCTTTTCTTAACCAAAGTCAGAATCAAAGTCCAAGGAATTATCATCACCTTTTTAATCTCTTCCCTGAATTTAGTTTGTGTTGCTGCATAAATAAATGTGTTTGAACAGGAGCTGAAATACATTAGCATGCATCCGGTTTCAGTCGCGATGTATTCAGGAGTTGCAAAATCGCCTCGGGTTTGTGCGGTACTTGGCAATCTCGTAGTTAAAAAACTAACGACAGCTGTCAGCCAAAACAGTAGAAAACTGCCCGATACTCCGAATAATAAAGTAATCGATTTTCTCCTGTTCTTCATTTCTAAATCACTCTGATTCTCACGGTGCTGACCCCGAAGTGCCCTGCGGGCTCTGCTGGCCACTATAATGCGCCTGATTGTCAAGCAATTAAACAGTAATATCAAGCAAAAAGGAAGCCAAGCGACAAAAATGCTTTTAAACCAGGAGTACGCCACACCTGCAGGCGATGAGTAAAAGACTATACTGGAGAGGCAACCCCAGGAGATATTGTTAATTATTCGTTCAGGTTCATATGCAAACCAAAAAGGGATGTTCTCGAAATACTTCACAATAGAGACTATTGTTAAAACCACAGTCGCCGTTTTCTTAGTGCTGTACTTTGTTTTAAATTTCTGACAACATATAGCTACAAATCGGTCAAATGTGAAGGAGACAGTGAACCAGACAGACAGATCCAGGATAGCAGGATTCAAAGACAGGATGAATTTACAAACGGCAGTGTAGGACAGGAATGAAGACGGAAAGTGAAAGCTGATAACGCGATAAATTATTACATTGAAAATCATGACCAAAAGATCTGCTGCGGCCATAGCGGTCATGTAGAGGGAGATACATTTCGATAGGTCACAATTCCCCCTGGAGAGAATCACTATTGTCATTAAGTTGGCTGTAAGAAAAGGAGAGAAAAGTTAAGCAACGAAAAAAAGAATTGTTACACCATTTTATTGGGAAATATTCGGATCTGTCTCCATTTCGCGTTATCGACACGGATTCTTTTAATTTTCATTATAGAGACGAGTGTTGGTGAAACTTAGCTTTTTTAAAAAATGAAACGATTGACCATCTAATACCCGTTGTAATTCCAGCAAACGTTATTCAGAAATCAACACGTCTTCAAAATTGCTTCCAGAAGACTAATAGGCACATTGGGATTCCAATAAAACATTCAACCCAGGCGCAAACATAAAAAAAAATGCCGAAAAATTCCACACATTCTCCATATAGTCACCCTCATTAAACGGCCCAGCCACCGCTCGGCGAGTATTGCAATTGTGAGGGTTCACGCCGGCAGAGCAGAGGTTGGCATCTCCCTGAACGGCAATTTATTCTCAAAATCCTTTCAAAAACCCCTGTTGGTTGAAAGTGGCTAAAATCGGAGGAGTTACCAACGTCAAGTAAATTGGGAGCACGAAATAATTGAATTGATGCCCAGGGATAAAAAGCAAATCTATCTGGGGTGAATGATTTATTCTTTGAGAGGGTGGACGGGGGAGGGGAGTTGTTCGAGGGTGATAGGGGGTGAATCAGCCTCAGCAAAAGGAGAATACTTGAACAGACGCTCGCCCGTGGAAAGGATTAGCAGGATACACGTCGATATTTCTCAAATCATCCTGATGGATATGTGACTCTGCACTGAGGTCATTCTCGAAATCTGTTATATTAACATTGGAATTATCAACAGCCCTTAGGCCACAGAGTGAAACTGACTTACCGGGAACGCCGAATGCTGCAAGAACGGGATAGTAAACGTTCTCTATCTGTAGAACTGTTATCATGTTTTATAAACCTGTGCGAATCCTCTCAAGCTATACGGTTCTAAGTGGAATGCAACTGAGATTCCTAATTCCTCCCCCTTTATAGAACAATCCATCGTCCCCTGGGAAAATCAAGTTACACAATATGTGTGCCCTCGATGCAGTTCTTTAACAAACAATTGGCGATTTTCTGGTTCACTGCGCCTCTGCCACTAATGGAGAAATTGCACAACTCAGGACATTAAATTCCACCTGTTAAAATCAGTGAAGGCAACATAATCCCGGATTGAAAGTGCTCTGTGCATGCCCTGTGTAATTTGAATGGAACATCCCCTTCTCCAAACTGTGCCAGGTTATTGTGACCTCTTAATAATTTGGTAAAATCCTCGCCAATCCAGATTGTAAGTCAAAGTTATTTAGTAATCAAAGGATCACAGGTAATGCCTCGCCGCAAACTATACTGCGCATGACACAAAATATTATAATTGATATTGAATATACTCTAACATTGACCACGGCTGCCACATTGGAACAATAGTGCTAATAAAGTGACTCCAAAACTAATGTGGTGACCTTACTCTAACAGCACAGATAGTAACACCAAACTAAAATATCTCATAGAAACTCGACAATAACCCGGCTGGCTATAAACTAATTCCATAAAGCCTGGTGAATTTACGTTGACAAAATCATCATAACCTGACGTTGGTGTTGATGAACCCATGCAGCCGTTACGGATGATGGTCTACTTTTGAATTACTGTGTTTGCCAATTTTATTCAAGGTTGTAAAAAACCGTAACACAAATAGAGAATATGTATAAATTAATTGCATGGATCGCATCCACTGATACACTAACAAAATTAAACACTCTGCCTCTTCCTGTCCTCTGGCGCATCCTTCATATCAAGGGGAGATTGATCTGATAGAATTACGGGGGCTTGGTGCAGAACGACAATTTTGGCCCTTGAATATTGAGAGGAACGCGATATTCCAGAACAATAAGGAGCTATGTAAAGGTGGAGAGGTAGCACTGTGAATTGAAGATTAACAAGATTGGACCAATGGTTAATAATAACCTGGTTCAAGAGATCAGGATGTGGAATCGGTTTGGGTGGAGATGAGGAATACTAAGGAGAAAATTCACGAGTAGGAATGGTCGACAGGCCCCCTAACAGTAACGACAATGTAGGACAAATTATAAAGCGGAAACATTAGACGCTTAGGATAAAGGGACAGCAATAATCATAGGTGATTTTATTCTACATATAAAGAGGGGAAATCAATTTTGCAATTGCAGCCTCGATGAAGAGCTCTTAGAATGCTTTCGAGGTAATTTCTTAATGCAACATGCTCAGGAACCATGCAGAGAGCAAGTTCTATTAGACTTGGTACTGTAACAGAGATTAATTAATATATTCAGAGTAAAGGCACACTCCAGGTGGTAGTGAAACAATATCATAAAACTTAAAAGGGGGAAGAGTGGACCCAAGACTAGTACCTTAAGCTTAAAAAAGGGCAAATGTACGGGCATGAAAGCTGAGTTAGCTGAAGTCAACTGGGTTAATCGACTAGAGAATAGATCAATGGAGAAGCAGTGGCAGGCATTTAAGTGGACATTACGGAATATTCAGTGTAAGCATATTCCGAGAATAATGAAATGTTCTAAGGTAACGGCCCACTATCCGTGGTTAACTAAAGAAGTTAAGGAGAGCATTAAATGTAATGAAAAGACATATAACTGCTCAAAGATGATTGGCCGGTCAGATGATTGACCAGAATATAAAGAATGGAAAAAAATGACTAAAACTTTAATCAGGAAAATTATTTCGATTATGAGAGGAAGATAGCTGGAAATATAAAATGCACAAAAAGAGATTATACAGGGATTTAGAAAGTAAAGCATAAAGTAAAGTGACTGTTGGCCCTCTAAACAGTGACAGTGGGGAGTTAAGAGCAGATAATGAGAAAATGACAGACAAAATGAACAGATATGTTGATTCTCTGTTCAATTTAGAGGACATAAAACGCAATCTGCTAATTGCTGCAGATCAGGAGGTCAAAGGGAGAGGGGAACAAGGAGAAATTACAAGCACAAGCGAAGCGGTACTGAGCATAGTGATGGAGTTGCCAGCTGACAAGTCTCTGGATCCCGATGGATTACATCCAAGGGTAATAAACGAAGTGGCTAATGAGGTACTAGATGCACTGGATATAATTTTCCAAAATTCGCTAGATTATGGAATGGTTCCATGTGACTGAAAAGTAGCAAATGTAACCCCAATATTTAAGAAGGAAGCGAGTGTCCAGCACTGGGGAGCACTGTTTTAAATTAATGATCACCTATTTGGAACAGTTATGAGGAGATTTGCTTTCTTCCCAGAAGGCTGTGTGACTTTGGAACTCTGCCTCAGGAGGTGTTGGAGGCGAGGTCATTGAATATATTTTTTTATGGCATAATAAAAATACATTCTTGTTAGGCAAGCGAATTAAGAGTTATCGTGTTTAGTTTGGAATGTGGAATTTGAAACGGAATCATTCAGCTATCAGCGTATTGAATAGCTGAGCAGGCTCGAATGTCTGAATGGCTTACTCCTGCTCCCCATCTTCTTTGTTCTAGAGACCTGCCCCTATCTCTACCCCAATATTCTTCGAATGCAATCCATTGGATGAAGTTACATATCCACTATTGACATAATCATATTCCAAGTGCTTTTAAACTTCTGAGCATTTCCATTACCTCTGACATCTCGCTCCTGCTGACATTTGGCAGTAACATTGTTGGGGTAGAACCACAAAGGTCATATTTTTCCTTTTGCACATTTCTTGACTTCAGTCCCTCTGTTCGCTTCGGACTGTGCCCATCCTATTCTATAAAAAGGATAAAAGGAGCCTACCGTTACTTGAACCGTGTAAGTTCCTGCAACATTTTCTAAACTGCTCGCAAACTTGACCCTCAAAATTATACTTGTTTTTCTTGATCTGTGGTATACACCTAATAATATTATATACATGTATTTCATTTCTCAGCTGCATTAGTCCGGTGCTGAAAGAGCTTATTTCACGAATGTTGCCACTTAAGATCTCGTTTATTTCAGAGCCTATCTTTCCTGAAATTGCTGAGCTGTGTACAAGAGCAGCTCATTGATGATTACGATTGAGGCCCAATGAGAATGAAATAAAGCTTTGGCTACCTCTCGGATAAGTTAGAGCACGTGGAATGTGCTTCACTGGGTGGTGGTGGAGCGGAGGTGGGAGGAGTGGAGCGGGGCTGGGAGGAGGTGGGTGGGTTAGTGGGCGTGAGGTATTGGGCATTTCTGCAACAATAATCCAAATATGGTCATGTTTAAAATACACGATTTAGGGAAAATACAAGCGAATATCAAGAGTCAAATACCGTTATGGAGGAGACTGAAGGTCAAGGGATGAAATGGGAGCTGGCCCTCTTTCCTTTCTAGGTAACACAGCCATTGAACAATTGGAGGATTTCAGTAAGAGATAGTAGGAAACAAAGTTCCCAGCCAACCTGGTAGGGGTGTGTATGTGTGGGGGGTGGGGTGGGGGGGGGGGGGGGGGCAGGGGGTGGGGGGAGGGGAGGGGGGGACGGAATTCTGGGGGGAGGGGGAACGTTCCAACAAGTCAGCATGATCTACTTGATCTGCATATATAATTTTTGTTTCCCGGCTTTACATCAGTAGATCAAATTTAACACATTTTCAAGTTCAGGGAGCTGGTGGAAGAAGGTAATTATTTCAATCATTGAGTCTGCGAGCAGTGTTTGACCTTTTACTCCGAACCTCATTTACAACCTTGATCTGCAAGAACTTAACCACTCCGTGGCCTGGGATAGACAAATGTAGCCTTTCCACATGCATTAAATGGTCCGTACAAAATATCAGACAGTTTCTCTGATTCATTCAT